>JAJPUD010001879.1:108010-232415 GCA_023553655.1 Myrmecobius fasciatus
GAAGGAAGGAAGGAAGGAAGGAAGGAAGGAAGGAAGGAAGGAAGGAAGGAAGGAAGGAAGGAACTGTGTGAGATAAAAATGCAACTCCCAACTCAAAACCATTACTCAGAGATCTCTCAAAGTGAAGATTAGAAGTTTATTAGAATCTTATGAAATTCTGGATGATCTTTCTCTTCCAGGACAAGCCAGGGAGGAGGATGAGGCCCAATTTTCTCATTTGAGCACATGCTTTATAGAGAGAGAGAGGGAGCCACGAGGCTCCCAGGACCTGCCAATCTCCAGAACAAGGCATTTCCAGCTTACTTATCACACACAGATATTAACTAGACCTTTTGTAAATAGGTTCGAAGTCAAAGTCTGGTCTGCCTTTGATATTCTAAAAGGCTATAATTAATCTCTTCCTGCAAAGGATTCCCAATGAAAAACCACACCAATCTCTCACAGTCGTTATTCTGAGAAGTCCTCAGTTTCCCATCTCACTCAAATCCCTCCTCTTTTTCAACATATGAGGACTTCTCATCTTCATTCAAATCCTTGCAACTTAATCTCTGTTGGACTCAAGATCGTTGTCCAAAGCAAGTTCAAACATTCCCAAAATAACACACAATTCATTAGACCCCTCCCAAAGTTAGTGAGTCCTTGTTGTTAAGTGTAATTTCAACTCATTCGCAGTCTTGGGTTCTACAATCTATTCTTTTGCAGCATCCACAGGTCCTTTTGACTCAAGTGTAAGAAGTCCAACCACACTGTCCTCCTTCCAGACATGGATCCAGATCCAGTCTCAGAGTTGATATTTGTGCACTGGGAATTCTAAAGGTAGAGTCTAAGCAATGAGTTTTTTAGCAAGTTGTGGGACATATTTTCTAATGAACAATTCCTTAATATCTATCTAGTTCAGGATCTATACTTCCTTTCCCTCCCTGAGGATAACGGTGTCCATACAAAAGCTCTGATAGGTTGGGGGGGGGGGGGAGTATGGAGAATCATAAATTCTGATAAGTCTGGAGAGAAGCTAGGAGACATTAAGTCTGAAGCCAAAAGATAAGGGGTATGTCTAGGTATTTGAGATGGACCATTATGACTCTTTAGAATGCTAGCCCAATTATTCCTGATGGTCAGGAAGGGGGTGAGGGGAGGGTTGCTATTGAGGCAGAACAATTAAGGGAAACTTGAGACATGGAACTGTGGCACAACATTCCACAGTCTCCCTCCCTGAATATTCAAATCATTGAATCACCTTCCCCCAGATACTGGAAGGTTTTAGCACCATAATGCAGATACAAACTCTAACAGTCACCCAAAATCTTAATCCAACAATTTCCATTCTTATATCCAAAATACAGCAATAGGGGACCCAATTAGAATTGTACAGCAATACACAGTGATAGGGGATCCAATCAGGATTGTACAGTAATATACAGTGATAGTTTAACAGTCAGTCATCAATCACCCTCAGTTCCCCTCCTTTTCACAGGCTTGAAGATTTCTCACCCCAACACAGATCCTCCACTAGGGCATCTATCACCCAAACTTTCAGGCTGATCTCTCCCTATAGTAGCTATCATCCGCCCTCCACCATTTAGAACCAACACTCACATCAATGGAAGCTTTCAGGAACCACTTCAGTTACTCCTGAACTTAGCTAAATCTTGAACTCTAATGACTGATTATTGCATAAGCAAGCAGTGATAGGATATTGCCACTCAGAACAATGAGCAAGAATCAGAGACCCGCTCCCACCAACTCCCACTATCTGTCTTGGAAACCCAGTTATCATAGATCAGATTGGCATCTGGCAGCCATAAACTCCAGCATTGTGGAGGCCTGAGGCCTCAGGGCCCTTGTCACACCATTCCCACCTCAAGCAGCCCAGACCCAGAGTTGTTTGGGACAAAAGGACGAAGGTCTCATCTTCTGGAGTTGTTTCAGGCTGACAAGAGGCATAGCCAGATCCAGTGGGGTCTGACTGAAGAGGGCAGATAACTGGTGCTCGTGGTGGCTGCAGCCAGTGCTGAGTGTCAGAATCAGGTCTCAGGTGACTTCAGGTTGACCAAGTGGTTGGAATTTCATCAGAGTCTGGAAGAAGCAACTCCCACAAATACATTAAAAATACAAGGACTAAAATTGAGCAGAAGAGAATATACAAAAGTGACCAGAAACTAGAAACCCACCCAGAAAAGGGCTGAGGGGGGGATGAGGCTATCACAAATGCCTCTTGTCCAAATAACCTTCCCTAGGATAAATACCCAAAAACGTTTTCCCAAAATTACTGCTTTTCTTTCCTCAAAGGAATAGGTGTAATAGGCAAAACATTGTGCCCCTCAGTGAGTATGATCTCTCCCAGAAAAAGCCCTAGATTCTCACAAAGAAAGGCTTTCACACAATAGTGCAGATGTTAACAAAACTAAAAGGAGTTTTAAGCCTCTGCAAGAGGCACATTTGCCGGCCTTTCAGAGCTATATGAGGGAATGCAGGAGTTAGGTTGGGGGTTAAAGTTGCCATGGTCCTGGGCAAACAATCAGCAACATGGGCAGCTGGTCTGCAAGCCTGCTTCCCCTCACCTAAAGTGAATTCCCCTTTATTTAAAATAAACAACAGAAACCTCTCTAGGTTCATGGATAGCTGGTAGTAATCATTTTCTCTGCATTGAATTGTGTGGCTATCAAAAATCCCCTTTCTTTCCATATAGCCCCTATGATCACACAAAACATGAAAAACACATTTGAAGTTAATATAAATCTTTGATAAGTAACCAAAGGGATCCAAGGAAAGTAATGAGGCTGGAGCAACTATATGTCTTAACTTTTTCTCATCAAATAATTTTGTATTATTTTTAATTCACAGTATTTCCTTTTTTACTGTTGATAATTTAAATGAAGAACAATAAGTGTTGCAAGGTTTTTTCTGTTTCTTTTTTTAAATGTTACTTCTATCTTGATGAAAAAAATGAGAATTGCAGCTAGATAGCACAGTGGATACAACATTAGGCTAGAAGTCAAAAATATTCATCTTAATGAGTTCAATTCTGGCCTCAGACCTATCTTGGGCAAATCACTTATCCCTGTTTGCTTTAGCTTTCTCATTTGGAAACTAATATAGAGAAGAAAATGGAAAAATCACTAGCTGTGTGATTCTGGGCAAGTCACTTAACCCTGTATGCCACAGTTTCTCAATCAGTAAAATGAGCTGGAGAAGAAAATAGCAAATCATTTTAGTATATGTACCAAGAAAACTCCAAATGGGGTCACAAAGAATAGGATACAACTGGGGCAGCTAGGTGACACAGTGGATAGAGCACCAGCCCTGAAGTCAGGAGGACCTGAGTTCAAATCTGGTCTCAGACACTTAACATTCCCTAGCGGTGTGACCCTGGGCAAGTCACTTAACCCCAATTGCCTCAGCAAAAAAAAAAAAAAAAGAATAGGACACAATTGAACAACACGACAAATACAAAAAATCACCTGACTCCTTCCTCTAACACTTCTCTCTGGTCCTGGAATCAGGAAGACCTGATTTCAAATCCTGCCTCAGCTGTGTGACTACAGGCATGTTTTACTAGAGTTGTTGTGAGGGAAAAAAATGAGAATGTATCTGCAAAACTCTTTGTAAACCTTAAAACATATTACTAGTGCTAACTACTATTATGCATTCCTTCTCTGACAGATCTTAGATCTACATATTCCCAAAAAAAATTTCCTCTGAAAGCACAAATGTGACTTGGAAAAAAAAAAAGTCCTTATAATAGAAATAAAGTGCTTGACATCATACAAACACAAAACAGATAAGATCCTCTTTAAAAAAAATCCCCTGAATATGTGCATATCTTTACTTACTTCCTGACTCCTCAGAATAAAAATGAGTTTATGATTTCTCCTCACATGGTAATGAAGTGAACAGCATAGCATCAATCCCTGGTGAGGATGAGCATGGATTTGAGCCAGGAGAAAGAAGTATTTCATAAAGTTAATGACATTATTACATGAAAGAAATACTTTCATAGGAATGTAGAATAAAAACAAAGGGGATATTGTCACTTTTAATGCACAACAATGGAGCACAGCTAAGGGAAGGACAAGAAAGAAATCTATTCTACCCTAAAGCATGGAATGTCAGCAAAGATAAGACTTGTTTGTTTATTCCTTCTTAAATTGTTCATGTTGTTTAGCCAAAGACAGAATTATTTTCTTTTAGAACATCCCTTAATTTCCTCTTCTACTACATACTTACCATGTATCACTTACTGGTACAATTATCAGAATTCTTGGAATTCTACTACTACATTCTAATCACAAATATTCAATTGTTCAAGCCACTCTCCAATCAATAAATGGTCAAAGGATATGAACAGGCAATTTTCAGATGATGAAATCCAGTCATATGAAAAGGTGTTCCAAATCACTATTGATCAGAGAAATGAGTCAACTCTGAGGTACCACTACACACCTGTCAGATTGGCTAAGATGACAGGAAAAGATAATGATGAATGCTGGAGGGGATGTGGGAAAACTGGGACACTGATACATTGTTGGTGGAACTGTGAATGGATCCAACCATTCTGGAGAGCAATTTGGAGCTATGCTCAAAAAGTTATCAAACTGTGCATACCCTTTGACCCAGCAGTGTTTCTATTAGGCCTATATCCCAAAGAGATCTTAAAGGAGGGAAAGGGACCCACATGTGCAAGAATGTTTGTGGCAGCCCTTTTTGTAGTGGCTAGAAACTGGATGCCCATCAATTGGAGAGTGGCTGAATAAATTATGGTATATGAATATTATGGAATATTATTGTTCTGTAAGAAACGACCAGCAGGATGATTTCAGAGATGCTTGGAGAGACTTACATGAGCTGATGCTGAGTGAAATGAGCAGAACCAGGAGATCATTATACACGGCAACAACAATACTATATGATGATCAATTCTGATGGACATGGCTCTCTTCAACAATGAAATGCTTCAAACCAGTTCCAATTGTTCAGTGAAGAAAGCCATATACACCCAGAGAGAGGGATATGAAATGTGGACCACAACATATTATTTTCATGCTCTCTATTGATGTTTGCTTGCATTGTTTCCTTTTTCTGATTCTTCTTTCTTGTAGATACAATTTTTCTTGCACAACCATGATGTGTGGAAATATGTATACATATATTTGATTTGTCAAGTATTTTAACATAATTAACATGTAGTTGACTTCCTGCCATCTAGGGGAAGGGTGGGGACTAAGGGGCAAAAAAATTGTAACAGAAAGCATGGTAAAGGTCATTGTTGAAGAATTACCCATACATATGTTTTGCAATTAAAAAGCTTTAATAAAAAAGAAAAGAAAAAAAAGAAAAGAAATAAATATTCAATTGTCTCATCTTCATGCATCATAAAATCATAGAATCTTAGATTTGAAAGAGACATCAAAGCTCTTTTACTCCAAACTGTATCTGAATGAGAATCCTTTCTGTAGCAATCCCAACAAGTAATGGAAAACTCATTGCTTTTCCGGACAGCCCTCTTTCCACTTTTGGACATTTCTTATTGTTACAAATTTTCCATAGTACTGAAACAATGTGTCTGTAATAATCACTATAATTCTGCATTCTAGAACCAAATAGAAATCTAACTCCTTTTTCACACAGAAGTTCTTCAAATATTAAGATCTCTAGTCTTCTCAAAACTAAATAATTCAAAATTTATTTCAACCAATCCTTATATTTTGATCACCTTTATCTTTTTACCTCACCATCCTGGTCACTTTATTGAATGGATTTCTACTTAGCAATGTTATTTTTAAAATATGACACTTAGAACTTGACATGGCTTTTAATCAGTTGTAGTCTGAGCCAATAATTACAACATAATTATCACATTCTTTGCTCTGAACACTATATTTCTCCCAGTGCAGAGTAATTTAATCCAACTATCATTTAATTTTAAAGACCTGCTGTGCTAGGCACTGGGGCTACATAGATTTTGAAAATGACACTGTAGTCCTAAAAGCTGAACTAAGATGGCAGAGTAGTAAAAAGTGCAATGAAATTCCCCCCCCAAGTGTCTCTAAACAGACTTTTTAAATGGTATAGACAGACTCCTGATGCAAAAATTCAAGAAAAAAAAATCACTTTGAGTCATTTTCCTTTTTTTCTTTTATTTGCTTTTTTGCTGAGGCAATTGGGGTTAAGTGATTTGCCCAGGGTCACAGAACTAGGAAGTGTTAAGTATCCAAGACCAGACCTGAACTCAGGTCCAAACTCAGGTCCTCCTGACTTCAGGGCTGGTGCTCTATCCACTGTGCCACCTACCTGCCCCAACACTGAGTCATTTTCCAGGCTACATAGGGAGACAAAGAGGTCTATAGAAACTGGAGACAACATCTGGCAAAGTGGAACACTCCATTGCCTGGATAAAGACTATACAACTAGGCAAAAGGAGGTCCCAGATCTCCCTACATATGAGGGTACCACAACCTCATACAGAATAGGGGAACATGTGCCAACTGTCAGCTTTTTCACCCACTTACCAGTTATAGGTGATAGATCCAGGGCAGAGAGAGGAAGAGTAAGATCACAGGCTCTACATATTGTAATAAGGAAAATGAGGAAATTAGGAAAGCAAGTGGTTAATTATAGAAATTGAGTAAACCATATTGACTCTATCTTGTGATATAATTCTGGAGCTAGTTTCCTTTCTATTCAATTATGGGTCTAGTCCAAATTCTGTCTCATGAGGAAAGTTTATTCAATTAGTGGGAATTGGGAGAAAGTCTTATATTATTGTTTAGTTGTATTTCTTGACTGACTGAGAAGCTGGATCATCTCTAACTGCTGCTTAAAGACCTCTAACTAAGGACCTAGATTATGCTGACCAGAATCCCAGTTAGATCCAAAGATTGATGCAAGGAGTTTTCTCACAGTTGTACATCTCAATCAATTCATATGTCTTATCTGAAAACTGGATTCATACTGATCAATCAGTTATTGTTTCCATGTCCCTTTAATTGTTCTGAGACATTTGGGAGAGACACCTCTTTTTTCTTATTTCAGGGAATTGCATCTATTCACTCTCCTCTCTCCCAAGTTGAAAGGTCCTGAATCTTCCAATTAGAAATCAGATTACTTAATATTGTATTGTTGTCTTTTAAATAATTAGCCTTATTTGATGGTTTGGGGCGTATATAAGTCTGTCTCTCCCTATATTTGGGGTACAAGTCTAAACTGAAGAAGTCAGGTCTTGCTTAATTGGGCAACTGCCATGCATTGCTTAATAAATTGATTTGCTCAGAATATCAAACTTTTGTTTCCTCATTCATTTCATCTTTCAACCATGATAGTGAGAAGAGCAAATTTACAATCAAGCAGTAGGAATGTTGCTCAAAATTCAAGAGCAGAGAAAAGTTTTAATTCTAGTTTGGAGCCCAATCTACAATCTAAAGAGGATTATCAATGGCGGAATCTCAGATGAAAGGATAGTCTGTATTTCAGTCATTCTGAACTTCTCAGCTTCCCAGATATTTAATGGGGCAGAAACCAGCAGCAATCTATTGTTACTCAGACCCAAATCCAGCTCAGGCACTTGCAGAGATCAGATCAGAAGAGCAGCAAAGAGTTTAGCTTGTATCAGTCAACTTTAGCAGTACTGAAAGCTTACAGGTCCCCAGGCTGACCTGTCCCTGAAATCCTACAATATAACACTAAACTCCAAGAAAACAGCAATGGGATCAGTTCAAATGTTTCCTCCAAAAGTTCATAGACTCTGGACCTAATATCAAGTCTGAAGTCATGAAGTTAGCTGGAAAAGTGAAGAAATTAATTTTTTTAAAAAAAGAATCCCACCATAAGAAGCTATTATCAAGACATAAATTCAAAGGAAGAGACTGAGCCTTAAAGAAAACACAACTTGGGCTCAAAGTCAACTAGAATTTCTAGGGAAAATGAAGCAAGAAGTTAGGGATGTTGAGTTAATTTTTTTTCAATGAAAAGAGATTAGAGGAAACTTAGAAAAGGAATGAGAGTTATGGGGGAAAATTGGAAAGAGAATTAATAGTGTGAGCAAAAGAGGTACAAAACTTTTCCCAAGCTCCAAACAACCTGAAAATTAAAATGAACCAAATAAAAGCCAGTGGTTCCATGAGACAAGAAATATTAAAAACAAAATCAAAATAGTGAAAAATAGAAAATATGAACAAAATGAAAAATGAACAAAAACAACTGATCTGGAAAACAAATCAATTGGAAAAAATTAAGAATTATTAGATCTGTTCAAGCAATTTTATTCCATCTTATCTTCTTCAACAGATTGCCCCTTATTATCCCCACTTTTTTATTTATTTTTAATCTCTGTCCAGTGACTCATTTCCTATGACCTACAAACATAACTTTGTTTCCTTCATCTTGAAGAAAATTTTTACTCAGTTCTTCCATCCTTAATAACTATTGTCATATATTTCTTCTATCCTTTGTAGCTAAACTCCCTGAAAAGACCATGTTTCCACTTTCTCTCCTCTCACTCTCTTCTTACTCTTTACATCTGGTTTCTGACCTTATCGTACCACTGAAACTATTCTCTCCAAAGTTACTAATGATCTCTTAATTGCCAAATCCAATGATCTTTTCTCAATCTTCATTCTCCTTGACCTCTCTGCGTTCTTTGACACTGTTGATCACTCTCCCCAACTTGATGCTCATTTTCCTTTATGTTTCTGGGATCTCTCCTGATTTTCTTCCTATCTATCAGAGCATTCCTTCTTTGTCTCCTTCCATCCTCTTCTAGACCATAGCTTTTTAAACTATGGGTTGCAACCCTATATGGGGGTCATATAACTGAATGTGGGGTTGCAAAATTATGATTTGTTATCAGTAAATGCCTGATTTATATACTTATATACCTGGGGTCATATAAAATTTCTCAGGCAAAAATGTATTATGAGTGGAAAAAGTTTAAGAAGCCTTAATATAAATCATGCCTTCTGACCAAATGTGTTTCTCAGAGTTCTGTCCTGAAACCTTTTCTCTTCTCCATCCGTACTACTTCACTTGATGATCTCATCAACTCCCTTCTGCTGATTATCAAATCAACCTCTCCTGACTCAATATCTCTGTTGATCTCCAATCTCATTCCTTCAACTGTCTTTCAGACATCTCAAACTGGATATCCAGTGGTCATCTTAAATTTAATATATTCAAAATGGAACTCATTATCTTTTCCTCTAAACCCTCATACACACACACACACACACACACACACACACACACACACACACACACACCTTCCCTTTTACTGTAGGAGGCAACACCATGCTCCCAGTTCCTCAGAAATCATTCTGAATCCCTCACTATCTCCCCTATCCTCCATATCTAAGCTGCTGGCAAGGTCTATCACTTTTGCCTCTGCAACATCTCTTGAATATACCCCCTTGTCTCCTCTGACACTGCCACCAGTTCAGTACAGATCCCCATTATCTTATGTCTGGGCTACTGCAATAGCTGGCTGGTAGGTATACCTGCCTCAAGTCTCTTCTCACTCCAAGCCTTTCTCTATTCAGCCACCAAAGTAATTTTATAATATCTTATTATTTTTCCAAATATATGCAAAGAAAATTTTCAACATTCACCTTTGCAAAACCCTGTCTTCCAAATTTTTCTTCCTCCCTACAATCATCCACCCTTTCCTAGAAAACAAGCAATTTAATATAGGTTAAACATGCGGAATTCTTCTAAACATTTTTCCATATTTGTCATGCTGCACAAAAAAAAAAACAGATAAAAAGGGGAAAAAATAAAACAAGAGAAAGGAAAAAAAAACAAACAACAAAAAAAGGTGAAAATACTAAGTTTTGATCCACATTCAGTCTCCATGGTTCTCTCTCTGGATGCAGATGGCTCTCTCCATCACAAGTCTATTGGAATTGTCTTGAATCATATCATTGTTGAAAAGAGCCTGTAGAATATTCTCCTGTTTCTGCTCACTTCACTCAGCATCAGTTCATGTAAGTCTTTTCATGCTTTTCTGAAATCAGCCTGCATCCTTTCTTACAGAACAATAACATTCCATTATATTCATATACCATAACTTATTTAGCCATTCCTCAACTTATGGGTATCCACTCAATTTCTAGTCCTTGCCAGTACAAAAAAAAAAAAAAAGCATATTTGCACATCTGGGTACTTTTCCCTTTTTCATAATCTTTATATATATATGTTATATATTACATACATATATAATTTTTATAATTCAGCAAAGCAATTTTACTAAAATGCTAATCTGATCATGTCAGATAACGAACTCCAGCTGATTCCTATTACCTCCAGGAACAAATACAAAATGATCTGCATGATATTCAAAGCCCTTCGTTTTCCTAAATTTTCTTACACTTCACTCCCCAACATGTACTCTTCCTCAGTGGCATTGGCCTCTTGCCTATTCCACAAACAAGATACTTCATCTCTTGGCTCTGGATTTTTCTCTGGCTATTCCCCAAACCTGGAACACTCTCCCTCTTTCATTCCAACTACTGATCCACCTGGCTTCTTTTAAATCCCAACTAAAAATCCCACTTTCTACAGGAAACCTTCCCCAATCTCTCAATTTCAATGCCTTCCTTCTGTTAAATATTTTCTATTTATCCTATATAGCTTGCTTTGTATATATTTACTTGCATGTATCTCCCCCATTAGATAATAAACTCCTCTACCCTATCAATATATCAAAGTTGCATAGGAATTTTGAAGTTTAAAGAGAACACAGGAATTAAAAGACACAAAAAAAAGCAAACAAGAATGAACAATCATAAAGAACAAAACAAGGATATTACATTCAAACAAGGATAAACTAATTGCATTCAAATAGGAAGAGATATATAAACTCTAAACTGCAGTGTCATTGGGGTAAGGGAGGGAGGCTAATTAGACAAGGCCTAATAGTAATTCTGTTATGTTTTAATGATCTTAAGATAAGAATAAAAAGAGAGGAGTAGAAGAATATATTGACAGGGTAGGGGAGAGAAGAGGGAAGTAAAGGAAAATATCCTAAGGAATCAAGTTATGGAAGCTGGTATTTATATAACCAAAGAGGGTAGATGGAAATGACTGACATTTCATTCTTATTTTCATCTGAACTAGTCAAAAAAGAAAAGAATACACAGACAATCTGACAGTATTAAATACAGAAAAATATTCTCAGTGGGGAAATGATAGGGAAGTGGAAGAAGGAAAAATTAGAGGAAGGATAGAATAAGAAAAGGATAAGTCCTAAACTAAACAAACTAAGGAGGTATAAAAACATTTCTAGGTGGCAAACTATGGAAATCTGAGAGCATGCCTATAAGTTGGGAAATGGCTAAACAAGTTATAATATACAAATGTAATGGAATACTAATGTTCTACAAGAAATGATTAAGGGGATAGTTTCAGAAAAACCTGAGAAGAATTATATGAACTGATACAGATCTAGAACAAATTATACAATAATCTTGATATCATAATAAAGACAAACAACTTTGAAAGAGTTCAGAACTCTGATCAGCAAAATGGCTGATTAGGATTTCAGAGGACTGATGGTAAAACATGCTTCTCATTTCCCAATAGAAAGGCAAAAAACTCAATGGAGATTGAAATGGGTTTTTTTGCACATAGTCAAGGTAGAAATTTATTTTGCTTTATTATATATATTTGTTAATAGAGTTTTGTTTTTCTTTTATTCATAATTAAGGAGGGAGAGGAAGAAAAGATATATTTTTGCTCAATGAGAAAAATAAAATATAATTTTTAAGTGAATTAGATTATGTTTCTCTCAAACATCCAGCAAAAAATGTCTCATTTCTGTAAAGTCCTACTCCATATTTAAGTCAATCAGCAAGTATTTATCAAATATCTATTATTGTATAGCACTATGCCAGGGTCTGGGACTACAAAGGCAAAAATAAATTAATTCCTGCTCAGAAGTTTACATTCACTGGGGAAACAATATTTTGGGATCTTTTCACAAGATGTTCTATACTGGGACAATGCATATAATATATCCTAGGGAAACATTTGAAAAATTCCAATTTTGGGGGCAGCTAGGTGGCACAGTGGATAGAACACCAACCCTGAAGTCAGGAGGACCTGAGTTCAAATCTGGTCTCAAATATTTAACATTCCCTAGCTGTGTGACCCTGGGCAAGTCACTTAACCTCAATTGCCTCAGAAAAAAGCAAAAAAAAAAAAAAAAGAAAAATTCCAATTTTTTTCCCCTTAATCTCCAGCAAAGGCTTTCAGACTTCATTATAGCATATGTGACCATAAAATAAATACTTGTATAACATAAAGATTTGAATTTTATCTTCAAAAAATGTGCACAGTATTTAAATAAAATTAAATTTTTAAAAATCTCTTGAATGTTATGCTCTTAGACAAAAATTTAATTTCCTTGCTCTAGTCTCAATCCTGACACTATACAAATAATATCTGTGCTAATAATAGTAGTTATTGTTAAGTGATGTCTGACTCTTTGTGACCCCATTTAGGGTTTTCTTGGCAAAGTAGATAGTTCACCATTTCCCAGGGTTAAGTGACTTGCCTAGGGTCACACAGCAAGGAAGTATCTGAAATCAAATTTGAATCCAGATCTTCCTGATTTCAGGCCCAGTACTCTCACCACTGTACCATCTAGCTGTCCCAATAATAGTAATGGTGGTAGTAGTAGTTTGTATTAGTATTTACATATCACTTTAAAGCTTGCAAAGTGCTTTAAATGTGTTATTTCATTTGATGCTCACGACAGCACTATGACATGGTGCTATTTATTATCCTCTTTACATTCCCCCCCTCAAACCTGACCTGTACTATGGCAATAGTCTGCTGGTTTCTTCCCATTCCATTATTTTCATAATAGCTTTTTATTTTCAAAATACATGCAAAGTATCCCAAAGAGAGCTTAAAGGAGGGAAAGGGACCCACATGTGCAAGAATATTTGTGGCAGCCCTTTTTGTAGTGGCTAGAAGCTGGAAACTGAATGGATGCCTATCAATTGGAGAGTGGCTAAATAAATTATGGTACATAAATGTTATGGAATATTATTGTTCTGTAAGCGACGACCAACAGGATGATTTCAGAGAGGCCTGGAGAGACTTGCATGAACTGATGCTGAGTGAAACGAGCAGAACCAGAAGATCATTATACACAGCAACAACAAGACTATATGATGATCAATTCCGATGGACATAGCTCTCTTCAACAATGAGATGTTTCAAACCAATTTCAATTGTTCAGTGAAGAAAGCCATATACACCCAGAGAGAGGGATATGAAATGTGGTACACAACATAACATTTTCATGGTCTCTATTGATGTTTGCTTGCATTGGGTTTCCTTTCTCAGATATTTTTTTTTCTTGTAGATACGATTGTTCTTGCACAGCAAGACAAGTATGGAAATATGTATACATATATTCAACTTGTCAAGTATTTTAATATAATTAACATGTAGTGGACTTCCTGTCATCTAGGGGAGGGGAGGGGACTAGGGGGGAAAATTTGTAACAGAAAGCTTTGTAAAGCTCAATGCTGAGGAACTACCCATACATATGTTATGCAAATAAAAAGCTTTAATTAAAAAAAATACATGCAAAGATAATTTTCAACATTCACCCTTGCAAAAGCTTGTGTTCCAAATTTTTCCCCCTCCCTCTCCCTTAGATAGCAAACAATCCAATATAGATTAGGCATGTATAATTCTTCTAAATGTTATTTCCACATTTATCATACCGCACAAGAAAAATCAGATCAAAAAGAAAAAAAATGAAAGAAAAACATTTCAACAACAAAAACAGGGGAAAGGATCCACAGGTGCAAAAATGTTTGTAGGAGTCCTTTTTGTAGTGGCAAGGAACTGGAAACTGAGTCGATGTCCATCAGTTGATGAATGGCTAAATAAGTTATGATATGAATGTAATAGAATATTATTGTTCTATACAAAATGAAAAACAGGCGGATTTCTTTTTGTATATTATTATTATATTATTAAAGCTTTTTATTTTCAAAACATATGCATGGATAATTTTTAACATTAACCCTTGAAAAACCTTGTGTTCCAATTTTCTTTCCCCTTCTCTCACCCCCTCCCCTAGATGGTAAGTAATCCAATATATGTTAAACTTGGTAGAAATATATGTTAAATCCAACACATGCGCACACATTTATACAATTATCTTGTTGCACAAGAAAAAATCAAATCAAACAGGAAAAAAATGAAAAAGAAAATAAAATGCAAGTAAACAACAACAAAAAGAGTGAAAATGTTATGTTGTGATCCATACTCAGTCCCCACAGATAGGTGCAGGTGGCTTTCCTCATCACAAGATCATTGGAATTGGTCTGAATTATCTCATTGTTGAAGACAGCCCCGTCCATCAGAATTGAGATCATTGTATAATCTTGTTGTTGCCATGTAAAATGATCTCCTGGTTCTGCTCATTTCACTTAGTATCAGTTCATGCTGATCATTTCTTACAGAACAATAAAATTCTATTACATTCATATACCATAACTTATTCAACCTTTCTCCAACTGATGGATATCCACTCAGTTTCTAGTTCCTTGTCACAACAAAAAAGGGCTGCTACAAATATTTTTGCACATGTAGGTCCTTTTTCCTCTTTTATGATCTCTTTGACATACAGACCTAATAGAGACACTGCTGGGTCAAAGAGTATGCACATTTTGTTAGCCCTTTGGCCATAATTCCAAATTGCTCTCTAGAATGGTTGGATCAGTTTACAACTCCACTAACATATTAGTGTTCCAGTTTTCCCACATCCCCTCCAACATTTATCATTATTTTTTCCTGTCATCTTAGCCAATCTTAAGAGAGATGTAGTGGTACCTCAGAGTTATCTTAATTTGCATTTCTTTAATCAATAATGATTTAGAGCATTTTTTTTTCATATGACTAGAAATGGCTTTAATTTCTTCATCTGAAAATTGTCTGTTCATATCCTTTGACCATTTATCAATTGGAGAATGGCTTGTATTCTTATAAATTTGAGTCAATTATATATTTTAGAAATTTTTTAGAAATTAATTTAGGAATTTAGAAAAATAAAAAATATTTTAGAAAGGCCTTTATCGCAACTCTTAGATGTAACAAATTTTTTCCAGTTTTCTGCTTCTCTTCTAATCTTGGCTGTATTTTGTTTTGTTCATACAAAAACTTTTAAATTTAATACAATCAAAATTATCCATTTTGCATTTCATTATGCTCTCTAATTCTTCTTTGGCCATAAATTCCTTCCTTCTCCACAAATCTGAGAGGTAGACAATCCCTTGTTCTCCTAATTTACTTATAGTATCAGTCTTTATGTCTAAATCATGAACCCATTTTGACCTTTTTTGGTATAGGATGTTAGGTGTTGGTCAATATCTAGTTTCTGCCATACTATTTTCCAATCTTCCTAGTAGTTTTTGTCAAATAGTGAGTTCTTATCCCAGAAGCTGGGGTCTTTGGGTTTATCAAATACTAGATTATGATAGTCACAGACTGCATGACAAGTCATTGTCTTGTGAACCTAACTTATTACACTGACCAACTACTCTATTTATAAACCAATACCAAATGGTTTTGATGACTATTTATAATATAATGGTTTTGATTACCATTGATTCATAATATAGTTTTAGGCTTAGTACAGCTAAGCTAATTTCATTTTCATTTTTTTTTCATTAATTCTCTTGAAATTCTTGACCTTTTCTTCTTCCAGATGAATTTTGTTCTTATTTTTTCTAGCTCTATAAAATAATTTCTTGGCAGTTTAATTGTTCTTCCAAATGTTTAAACCTAACTTTATTTGTGAGGAAAGTGTTTTGTAATTGTGCTCATATAGTTCCTAGCTTTGTCTTGTCAGGTAGACTCCCAAGTATTTTCATGTAAAAGTATTTAATAAATGATGGTTGACTTGTACAGGTGAACAATTTGAGTCTGAGAGGGGTTAAGTGACTTGCTCGGGGTCACACAGCTAATAAGTGTCTGGAGCAAGCTCTAAACTCAGGCTCTTACTGACTCTAGGCTCAGAGCTCTAACCACTTCAACATCTACCCAACATTTGTATGGTATCAGTCAGTCAATTAATACGCATTAAGCACTTACTATGTGCAAGGGAAGCACTGTGCTAATCACTGATGATAAAAAAAAAAAAAAAAAAAAAAAAGGTAAAAGACAGTGTCTGCTCTTAGGAAATTCATAACCTAATGGGGGAGACATGAAAACATGATCTAGACCAGAACTTCTTCAACTTTTCTACCCACAACTCCCTTTTGCACAAGAAATTTTTACATGACTCCAAGTATATAGGTATATAAAACATGTATATAAATCAAACATTTCCTGTTAATAAATCACAATTTCACAATCCTCATATTCAGTTATGAGACCCCAGATGGAGTCAAAAACAGTTTAAGAAGGAAGGCTCTAGACAGAATAAATTGGAGGTCATCTTAGAGGAAAGCTGCTAAGATTGACATAAATGATAAAATATCCAGGCAAAGTGCTATCTCTATTTACATCTTCCTCTAACAACTCATTTTGATAAAGAGGTGCTCCTCAAACACAATGATAGTGGGGTGTGAGTTCTAGTATCTCCTATGAAATTGCAAAGGAATTGAGTATAGGTCCCCACAATATCCATTGTCTGACATTCAGTGTAGCTTTATTTGAGAAAACTTGTCATCAAAATTTTTATCTGTCTTTTTCTGCCCTCCTAGGAACAATGAACATTATAAAATGCAAAATTTAAATTTAAAAGGTTTTGTACAAACAAAACCTATACAGCCAAGATTAGAAGGGAAGCAGAAAACTGGGGGGAAAGTTTATATCTAAGAGTTCTGATAAAGGCCTCATTTCTCAAATATAGAGAGAATTTAGTCAAATGTATAATAATACAAGTCATTCCCCAATTGATAAATGATCAAAGAATATGAACAGATAATTTTCAGATGAAGAAATTATCAATATCTATAGTCATATGAAAAAAATGCTCTAAATCCTTATTGATTAGAGAAATACAAACTAAAACAACTCTGAGATGATACCTCACACCTATCAGACTGGCTATTATGACAGGAAAAGAAAATGATAAATGCCCAAAGGGCTATCAAACTGTGCAAACCTTTTGATCCAGTAGGGCTACTACTGGCTCGGTATCCCAAAGAGATCATAAAAGAAGGGAAAAGACCACATATGCAAAAATGTTTATAGCAGCTCTTCCCCCCCCCCCCAGGCAATTGAGGTTAAGTGACTTGCCCAGGGTCACATAGCTAAGGAATGTTAGGTGCCTAAGATCAGATTTGAACTCAGGTCCTCCTGACTTCAGGGCTGGTGCTCTATCCACTGCACCACCTAGCTGCTCCTGTAGGAGCTCTTTTTGTGGGGCAAAGAATTGGAAAATGGGTGGATGCCCATAAATTGGGGAATGGCTGAACAAGTTATGGTATATAAAAGTAATGGAATATTTTTCTAAAAGAAATGATGAACACCTCTCAGATTCTAAAATGACAAGAAAAAAATAATGATAAATGTTGGAGGGGATGTGGGAAAACTGGGACACCAATACATTGTTGGTTGAGTTATGAAATGATCCAACCATTCCAGAGAGCAATTTGGAACTATAAAACTGTACATAGCCTTTGATTCAGCAATGTCTCTATTGGGTCTATATTCCAAAGAGATTATAATTAAGGGAAAAGGATGCACATGTGCAAAAATGTTTGTAGCAGCTCTTTTTGTAGTGTCAAGGAACTGGGAATTAAATGGATGCCCATCAGTTAAGGAATGGCTGAATAAGTTATGGTATATGAATACAATGAAATATTATTATATAAGAAATGATGAGCAGACTAATTTCAGAAAAATCTGGAAAAATTTACAAGAATTATTGTTAAATGAAGTGAACAGAACCAAGAGAACATTGTACACAGGAACAACAAGATTATGTGATCAATAGTGATGGACTTGGCTCTTGTCAACAATGAGGTGATTCAAGGCAATTCCAATCAACTTGTGATAGAATGGAACATCCACATCCAGAGAGAGAACTATAGAAGCTAAATGTGGATCAAAGCTTAGTATTTTCACCTTTTTCTGTTGCTGGTTTGCTTTTTTTCTGCCTCCCAACATGTTACATATGGAAATATATAAAAAATGAATATCCATATATAACCTAAAAAAATTATAAATCAAATAATAAAAGAATTCTTGTTCCAAATTTTCCCCATTTTAATTCCATTTAAAGGAGAGTGTCAGAAAGCTATTGAACTGAATTAAAGTATTTTATCTCTTTTTTTTTTTTTTTTTAGTTTCTTCTGGTGTTAAGATTCCATGTTATGTCCTTACCTTTCATAAGGCATCTATATGAAAAGCATCTGCTTAACCAACATTTCTGTAAATATGAAGTTGAACAGAGTAACAGAATAGCTTTAAAAGTTAAAATATCCAGTTTATTAAATACTTAAAAGAAAAAGTAATTGGTCGGTAGAGATACCAGCTTCGTGTGTAATTTACTTTTCCCGTTCAACTGGTCCTATGGAAATGCTCTTTTTATTCTGTTCTTGAGTTTAAAGCTTTTTTTTTTTTTTTTAAACGTCGTTGAAAATAAACCGTTTCGTAGAGTAGTCCATGGCCCTGATACACCAAGTGCTTTTAGAATCCAGGGGTAGGTCATAATCTCTCCAGCCCAGTTTCTAGTCATCTTTTTATTTATCAATGGGAAAGGGGAAAGCAAAAGGAAACCCCCTTATCTTTTTTGCCTTGGTTGTCAGAAAATCATATGGCTCAATGAAAATTTCCACCTTTCTCATTAATTCATCCCAGGAGCTACTCCTTGTAGCTTTATTTTTTTTTTAAATCATACAACCCTGGAGTTGTATCATACAATCTTTAATTAAGTCTAAGGGACCAAAAAGATGTAGTGCAAACTCTTATTAAAAATGAGGACGCTATAGCGTCTGTTTTACTGGACCCAAGGGCCCCTGGTTCCCAAGACACGCGACTACAGCCAGTTTAAATAGTCCGCTTCAAATCCTTTTCGAGAATAGACGTGACAGAAAACATACATTTTAATTGCAAATCCAAGATAAAGGATTAAAAACAGAAGAAAGAAGGGACAAGTTCCGACTTCCTAGACTTCCTAGAGCACAGTAAGCCATTAAGTTGAACACTGGAAAACATGAGACCCGGCACCTCAGTCACGCCTTCTTGTCACGTGACAGTATCTCTCCTCCTACTCCTTTTTCCTCCACCCCTCCTGTATGCCTCGATCCACCCTGCTCCTTTCAGTCAGACGCGGATGACTTTGACTGACAACAGCGAAAACCAATAAGGCAAGAGTTGCCCTATGCCGGCTAGACCTCGGGAAAGGGCGGGTTGTAAGCAGGGGATTGGCTGACGCCAAGCTCCGTCCCTCTTTTCCCCCAGCTCCACCCCTTTCCCGTCAGCTTCCCCACCCGAGCTTAGATTCTGGGGGTTTGCGGGAAGCGGTATATCTGAAACTTAGGTGGCTTCCCTGGAGTCAGTAACCCCAGTTTCTCAAGACTGTTTCCGTTTTCTCGGGACTGACAGCTGCTTCCTCCCCTCGCAGGACCTGGAACTGAAGGAGAAGGAAGGGAGAGGCCGTTGGGGGGAGGAGAGGGAAGATCAGAAAGTCCTGGGGAGGAGGGGGTGGAGCACGTGGGAGAGGTTCCCGCGTGGGACTGTCTGGAGCGAGCACGTGGAAGGGTATCCCACATCGGGAGTGGTGAAGCAGGTAAGACGGTGGCTCCTCCTCCCTTCCATCCCCCCACCCGAACGTGGATAAGGCGTTGGTAAAGTTTGGGAGGCGCTCGGCGCCATGGATCCAAACTTTTTTTTTGTTTTGTCTTTCATTTCCCACGCTAAGAGTTACTTCCCGGAGAGAGAGCTTCCACCTTTCCCCTTTCCCCTTACCCCCCCCCCCCTCCTCCTCCCGCCCGGCCGGGCTATCGGAAACCCGGAAGTCTTGACTTGGAGAGGAGACTGTCAGACATAAGTGGAGGCACCCGGACAGAGTCGAAAAATTCTAGATTGACGCTTATTGCTTGGGAGACTTCAGGAATAGAATCAGACACATTTCACAGAGACCAGGGGAAAGAGACGGCTCGATTTCCTCAAGGAAAAATTAAAAATAAATAACCATCCGGGCCAAGTTCAAGTTCAAAGCCAACCCTCTAGTGAAGTTTATCTGCAGGGCCCTCAGCCACCTCGAGATCACATTGCTGAGACACCTTATCCCCCAAAATTCCCCGGATCTTATTTATAGTATTTGAAGCCCCGTTTCACCTGGACAACAAAGGGATTTTGCCATTGGGTTAACTGACAAATGACGGACTTATTAATATTTCTTTATGTTTATCTAGTCCTGGAGCTTGAGTGTGATGAGACCTAATAAATATTGGGTGAATTGCTTTCCCAAGTTCGTTCAGCAAATACCTAAATTTTAAAAGTTGCTCCTGCAGCTTGAGCCAAAAAATTATTCTAAGCCAGAAGATTTCTTTTAAATTCTTGAATTGTTTTTGTTTTTAGTATGTGAGAGTAATAAAGGACATGGTACATAGGAAGTGTTTGAATTAGAAAAATCTCATTTAGGTCACTTAACTGGGTATTCTTTAGGGACAGCACAGGGTCCAAAGTGCTGAGCCTGGATTCAGTTCAAATCCAGCCTCAAGACATTAACTATTTTAACCCTGGTCAAATCAAGTCAAGTCAAAGCACTTAGCTTTGTGGTGTTTTTTTGGAGCTTTGGTAAGTGTAAAAGGGGGATCATGAATGTAATAACTACTTCTTAAGAACTTTGATAAATATTAAGGCCCTGTGTGTATATATATATATATATATATATAGCTTTGGAATACATTTGCATTTTCTCTGTGTGGTCTTATAAATGAATTTGAATGAGTAAAATTATTTCACTCTCCCAGCCTCTGATTTGTTTTTTGTTAAATGGAGATCTTGGTACTTGTAACAATCAAGGGACCGTTGATCACATAATGTATGAAAAGTGCTTTCCAGCCATAGCCCTGTTTGACACTGCATGACCCCATTTGGAATTTTCTTGGCAAGTGTCCTGGAGTGATTTGCCATTTCCTCCAGGTCATTTTACAGATGAGGCAAATAGGGATTAGGGATAAGTGACTTGCCCAAAAATCTAAAGCAAATGTCTATCAAAGGAGAGAATGTTGAGATAGTGCATTGTAGAGTTGTGTGTTATAAACCACATAGAATACCAAAACCTTTCAAAACTCTGGGGTTTCCATCCCTCCTGAGTCTTTAGGCAAAGGAAATACAAAGTGTAACTTCTGATAACCACAGTATGATTAATGCACATAAGTACAATTAACTGCATTTGAGAGAGCCCTTAAAATCAAAGCTACTGAGACTATACACAACTAGCAAGTATTGGAGGCTGAATTTGAACTCACATCTTGGCAGAATTCAATAATGTATTAGTTGACGTCTTGCTTCCTCTAATAATAATAATTCACATTTATATAACATTTCCTGTAGGCTGCATGATTTGAACCTCAGGAACAACTCTGTGAGGTTTCAATTCATTTTATATATGAAGAAATTGAGTTTCAGATTTAAGTGGCTTGGCCAGAATAACACAACTAGTAAGTTTCTCCAGGTGGAATTCAAACTCAGGTCTTCTTGGTTTAGAATCAAAATAAGCAGTAAGCATTAAATGTCTTTGGTGTTCCCGACACTGGGAGTTACAAAGCCATAAATGAAATCAACCAGTCAGGAAGTTGTTAAATGTTTATCTTGTGATGAAATAGTCCCTGCCCTCAAGGAGCTTTCATTCTGTAGAAGATCTATTGATCCATTCAGAGATATAGATGGATAGATCCATAGATAGATATAAATATGCCAACTAAATATAACTACTGAGAAAGCTGCTTCCAGTCATGAAGAAAGTAGCGTTGAGCTGAGTGGTGGAGGAAAGAGTCAAAGGTGTGGAGGGACTGCCCTGGTCTAGAAGTACAGCCTATATGGAAGGACAGGACAGGAGATGGAATGCCTGTTCCTCCCAGGAGATAGAGCCCAGCACTCTCCACTACTACATTGCCACATAACCTTGCTGCATTCTTCTGAACAAAGTAGTGATATGGTAGAGGTCCCTTACATTGAGAACTAGAACCTCATGGCAGTACCTCAATTCATACAATATAAATAAAATTTCTGGAATAATGTGTAAATGGAATTGTTGAACAACAGGAAAGCTATCTTTTAATAAAATCCTAATCTTAATTCTTTCATAAATCAATTATCCATGTGCCACTTCAAAAAAAAGAGCTTAGCATAATATCTGCCAGGTAGAAGGCACAGTATAAATGTTTGTTCTTTTTCTGTATAAACTAAGATTATAAAGTTGCATAGGTAGTTTCTTCTGCACTGCTACAGCTCCAGCTTAGTTAATGGATATGTTGAGGTTGGGAAATGAGGGTACAAAAGTTTGGGGGTTCCAGACCGGTGTCGCAAGATATCTCAAAAGAATTTGCAGGCTTGAATCCATCTCATTAGCCAAGGGGTAAAGCTTTATTGCAATAGTAACACCATTACAAAGCAGGCTGAAATTCTAAGGGAATCTAATCCAGCAGAGAAACAGAAGCAAGGAGACACATTTATCCAGTTTGCAGTCATAGATCATATCATAGATACCCTAATTCTATGGCTCATAGGTAGGAAAGAGTGGTCTCTGGAAGGAGTGATTCTCGGTAGAGCATATTATTACTGACTTACCAGTCAGCAAAGAATTGAGGAGTGGTCTCTGGAATCAAGCAGATTGGATGTGGGAGTTTCCTGAGGCCAGAAGGTATCTTATTAAGGAGTGGTCAGAATCAGACAGATTGGATGTGGGAATTTCCAGAGCCAGAAGATTTAGGACTACTGATTTATTTTTAAAAACAGAAGCCCCCCAAGATTAGGGGACCCCCAAAGCCACTGCTATATTTCTCTAGAAGCTATACCATATCTTGTCCTTTGGCCCAGATATAGGCCCTATCAATGGGGGGGAAAACTTGTTTCCAAAAAGTGATTTTTTTTTTAATTAAATAAAATTAAAGTTGCACAAATATAATAGAACAGGCAGCTAGAATGTATAGTGGGTAGAGCACCAGGTCTGGAGTCAGTCAGACCCATCTTCTTGAGTTCAAATCTGGCCTCAAATATTCACTAGCCATAAGACCCTGGCCAAGTCACTTAACTCTATTTACCTCAGTTTCCTTGTCTGTAAAATGAGCTGGAGAAGGAAATGGCAAACTATTCCAGTATCTTTGCCAGGAAAATCTCAAAGTCACAAAGAATTGGCATAACTAAAATGTCTAAGACAGTAGGCTTAGGAATAATAGAATATTGTTCTTGAATGCTGCCATTTTAGCATTTGTGTAACTTTAGGCAAGTCAAGTAAACTTTTTTTTTTTTTTTTTTTGCTGAGGCAATGGGGTTAAGTGACTTGCAATTGCACTAATCAGTTCCTTTAACCAGATTATGGGTAAAGAAAAGATTTGGGAGTATGGGTAGATTTCAGTTGTTCATGTTATGCTTATATCCTCATGGATAATTAACAATTAATCATTTCCCTTACAATAAGGTTTCCAAAGGCCCCACATGTGCAAGAATGTTTGTGGCAGCCCTTTTTGTAGTGGCTAGAAACTGGAAATTGAATAGATGCCCTTCAATTGGAGAATGGCTGAATAAATTATGGTATATGAATATTATGGAATATTATTGTTCTGTAAGAAATGACCAGCAAGATGATTTCAGAGAGGCCTGGAGAGACTTACATGAACTGATGCTGAGTGAAATGAGCAGAACCAGGAGATCATTATACACGGCAACAACAGTACTATATGACGATCAATTCTGATGGACATGGCTCTCTTCAACAATGAAATGTTTCAAACCACCTCCAATTGTTCACTGAAGAAAGCCATATACACCCAGAGAGAGGGATGAGAAATGTGGACCACAACATAACATTCTCATACTCCTTGATTGATGTTTGCTTACATTGCGTTTCCCTTATCTGATATATCGTTTGTGTAGATAAGATTTTTCTTGCACAACAATGATAAGTTTGGAAATATGTATGCATATATTTGATTTGCCAATATTTTAACATAATTAACATGTAGTGGATATCCTGCCATCTAGGGGAGGGGTGGGGAGTTGGGGGGAAAAATTTGTAACGGAAAGCTATGTAAGGGTTATTGTTGAAGAATTACCCACACATATGTTATGCAAATAAAATAATAATAAAAAAAACAAAAAAACAAAAAAAAAACAATAAGGTTTCCAGTTCTCTATGAAATATTGGAGTAGGTTAGAGATCAGGGATCCAACAATTATGGGGTTGGAGGAAGATGATAGTTTGAGCATGTACATGATGCCAAGTTCTCAAAGTGTGTGTTTTTTTCTTCAAACAGAAATGAAGAAGAGAGGTTCATACAGCAGGGAGAAATATGGGAGAAGTTACCAGCAGAGCAGCACCTGTCGCTGGAACAGAAGGCGTAGTTCTAATGAAAGGCAGGTGTAATGCTGGGAGTCAGCCTTTGTCCTACATCTCTTTTTATTAGCTTTGTTTAAGGGTGGTGCTGGGCTCCTCATTTTTTGATTGGAATTTTATTTTGGGGGGGGTTAGCTGTTGTCTACACAAAATAAAGGTAATACTAGCTGCTTTCAGAGAACTTTTTTTTCTAATTAGAAGTATTTGTTATTTTATAGCCAGAGGTGCAATCTTCTAAGGAACCTAATTTCATCCATTCAATAAAGATCTGGGAAAGACTGCAAAATCTTTGTCCTTCAGGCAGAATTATCTTAGAGAAAAATGAATCAATTCTGATGGACATGGTTCTCTTCAACAATGAGGTGATTCAAACCAGTTCCTATTGTCAGTGATAAAGAAAGTTATATACATCCAGAAAGAGGCCTGTGGGAACTGAGTGTGGACCACAACATAGCATTTTAATGCTTTCTGTGAATGTTTGCTTGCATTTTGTTTTCCTTCTTAGGTTTTTTTTTTTTTCTCTTTCTAGATCTGATTTTTCTTGTACAGCAAGATAACGATATATACACACATATTGGATTTATCATATATTTTAACATATTTAACATAGATTACTTGCCATCTAGAGGAGAGGGTGGGGAAGGAGTGAAAAATTTGGAACAGAAAATTTTGCAAAGGTCAATATAGAAAAACTCATATGTTCTGGAAATAAAAAGCTTTAATAAAAGTAAAAAAAAAAAAAACAAACCCTAAAAAAAGTAAATGCCAGGAGGAGTTGAATACTAAACAGGAAAAAAAAAAGAAAAAGAAAGAAAAATGAATTCTTATGGAATATAAAAGTTAAATGGGATCACCATATCTAAATACATTTACCTTTTCTATTTCCGCTCATTCCATCCAGTGCTCTGTCATAATGAAAGATTGACCACTATTCATTGCTACCAAGGGTAGGGCAGTTTTTTAATGTACTTGATGTTAACCATGATTCTTAAGTAAAACCTTCTGGTTTATCATCTTCTCATGAACTCAACTGCAAGAAATTTTTAAGATCATTTTGTCCTACTACTTTATTTTGGAGATAAAGAAGCTGGGCCTTAGGAAGGGAGGTAAATTGACCTCCTAGAACTAGGACCTTCAGTCTAGTGGCTCATTTCATTATACTTTTCCCTATACCATGCTGCTTCCTTGCCTTCAGGCTCTTTGGATTAAAAGTAGCTTGGAACATAGAAAACAATGCATTTTCTTTTTTTTATTATTTTTTTTTTTGCTGAGGTAATTGGGGTTAAATGTCTTGCCCAGGGTCAGGCAGCTAGGAAGTGTTAAGAGGGCAGACTTGAACTCAGGTGGTCCTATTTTCAGGGCTGGTACTCTATCTACTTTGACACCTAGGTGCCCTCAAAACAATACCTTTTCCTCCTGGCTCTGGCCAAAAAACAAATGTCTTCATTCCTGAGTCTGTTTCCCCCATCTGTAAAAGAAAGGCTTAATAAACCTAGACCAAAGAAAACAGACTAGGATTTGCCTGGTATGGAATTGCTGCTTTTCTTATAAATGAGAATTACTGTGATATTCTTAGTGGTATGGGTTTCTATGAGATTTTAAAGTACTTTGAAACTGGAAGATTTCAAATGACATCACAAAATGCACTGATGCTTAGTGGTAAAAATGAGAATTGCTCTGAAAACACACATCTTTTAAAAATAAAAAAAAAAAAAAAAGGTAAACAGAAACATTGTCCAAATATTTTGAAGTATGTGTAGGAGAAAAGCCTGCAACTTCAGTTTTCCATAAGAAAATAGGTAAAAATAACCACACAAATTAGTGTGAATATTAATTCAGCTGTATTTATACCATAGATATACCCAATGGACACTGGGTAAGCAAGACCTTCCACTTTATCCATAGTTGCTTATGTTTACAGATATGGAGCAGAGAGATCGAGTAGTCCTCAAAGTTCTGACAGTAGTAATAGAGCCTTTTCATCAGCTTCTAGCTCAAACACAAGCTCTTCAGTGCCAGGTAAGGCAGTTGCTGAGTGCCAGTTATGATTTCTCTATTGAATCTCTTCCTTTCTGCAAAAAAAAAAAAATTCAAACAAAAATCCCATTTAGTCAACTTTTTTCTGTTCAAACTACATTTAAGTTTTTAGCTAGAATTTTTTGGGATATGTTTGTAGCTTTGCTTGGCACCAAAAAGAAAGACCTGGGTAGATTTAACCAACTTTCTTCTTTTAAATTATTTTTCTTTTTTCATAGTGAAATTTCTGTGTATATGTGTACACATGTGCCCATAATCCTTATCTGCTTTGTTTTTATAAGCATATATTAAACTTAACAAAATAGCATTAAAGTTGCCATTTGCATCCCCTTTGAACTTCGTCTTTTTTTTTCCCCAGTATTTAATACTTTATAGTTTTATAGACTTTCAATCTAGTGATCTTTTTCCATCCTACAAAAGATAGGCTTAAGCCAAGGAGGGGAGGGGGAATCTAATGGCATTATAAACTCTTTTCTAGGCCAATCAGTTATTCTTGTTTAAAATTCAATTTTAATTTCATTTCATATGGTTAAAGAACTGCCAGGATTTTACTTTGATCCCGAAAAGAACCGTTATTTCCGACTGCTTCCTGGACATAACAACTGCAATCCTCTCACAAGAGAGATGATCCAGCACAAGGAGAGGGAGAGCAAAAGATTGAAACTTTTAGAGAAAGAAGATATGCAAAAAAAGGTGGGCATTAGCCAGCAGTACAGAATGGAATATTTTATTCTCTTGATGTTTTCCCATGATAGACACACATGCATATATGACATATACATACCAGTTGCTGAAAAATGATTTACCTGAATGCCTTTTCACATGTACTCTCACTACTCTGGAGATGTCTCCAGGGCTTATTTTATTAAATTGTTTTAGAGGGGAAAGACAGGAAATTCCCCAGTTGTCTTTTTGTAAAATTTAAATTACAATCCTGTTATTTGACCTATAAAGTTCTGTGTTATGGGAGAATAGAGTCCCTCTCTTAGCTCTGCCCCTATATGATTCTTAGGCAAGGGCTTTGACCTTTTCCAGGTCATACTTTCTCAAGCATAAAATGAGGAGGTAGTATTGAATGTTCTTTAAAGCCTGAATCCTGATAACCTAAGAATTTATTGTAATGAGCTTTCTCATTGTGAGAAATGAATTTCTTAGTAAGAACAGAAATAGTCTCCCTTTACCTCTGTTAAATAAAATTTAATCAAATTCTCTCTCTTTTTTTCCTTTAGAAAGCAACAAGAATTGGACTGAATCCATTACCCTTGTTGAACAAGAGACAGTTGGGTATGCTCTTTTCTACCAGTTATTGCCGGTAAGATAACTCTTTGGGATGTTTCTTCTGTTTCTTGTAATAGCATAAAGATTAGATCACATGATCTCTGAAGTTCTTTCCAACTCTGATTCTTCCAATATCATTGCTTTAAAACAAACTTTTCCAAATGATAACAATGTGAGTATTCTTCACAAGTATCTTCACATTTAGCTGTTTAAGTCAGTCCCAAGGGAGTTATTTCTTTTCTGAAGAGTAGAGTATTCATGCATGAGGGGGAATGGAAGAAGGATAGAGTACAGAGAAATTAAACATAGATGAAAAGAGAAAGTTTTATTTTGAGAAGCCAATCTATGTATTACTGTTAAATAATTTATGTACTGATAAATCATTTATATTTTAGTGAATGGCAGGTTCTAGAACTTCATTACCAATTTGCATTACTAAAAAGTTTACCTTTCTAGAAGTGATACTCTAAAACAGTGCTCTAGAATGGGATTATTCTCAGCACCATTTTAGCTTTTGTACATTTGAGAGTAAGGAAGAACATCTGTTTGAGATGCTTTACAAGTGTGTAAGTCCACTTTTGATTTAATTAAACAAATATCAGGTATCCCAAAAATTTTAGTGTAGCTTTAAGCTATTTAAACTTAAAAACTTTGAGGACACCCTTTCCTTACTAAATAACATTTTGTGCAAAGTATTCCAAGGAACTAGGGAGACAAAGATATGCCCTACTCTCAAAAGTTTACAATCCAATACCTGGAGTGAGGATGTGTGCTCAAATCACATTTTCCCTAATAACATAGTTCTAAATATTGGAAGGGTAGTGTGCTATGAGGCAATCCCTTTCCGATTGAAGAAGTGAGAAATTTTCTTTAACCAAAGTAGGCTGTTATAAATGCCTTTGCTAATTATATCACCTGGAATTTTGTGTAAATAAAATTTTGTATAGTAAGTGCTTTACTTTATAACTTAGGGTGATAATACAAGACAAAAATTCTCAAGCCCAAACTTTAGAGTTCTGCTCTTCATCGTTTAAAAAAAAACAACTTGTAATCCTGGAACCAATGAACAAGTGAAAAATAACTGTGGTGTGGCAGAAAGAAGGTTCAGTTGAGAGTTAAAAGAAACTAGTCTGGGCCTTGCCTCAAGACTTTACCCTGGGCTCTCTTCTCATTCTCTCTTGGTGATCTCATCATACATACATCAACATCCAAATCCCTTTAAATATGTTTGGCCTTTTTTTTTGCCAGTTCTGGAAAGTTAAACTTTGTATCTCCCCAGTACCTAAGCCCAGTGCTTTATAACAGGAAGTTGTTTAAATATCTGTTGAATGGGGGCAGCTAGGTGGCGCAGTGGATAGAGCACCAGCCCTGAAGTCAGGAGGACCTGAGTTCAAATCTGGTCTCAGACACGTAACAGCTGTGTGACCCTGGGCAAGTCACTTAACCCCAATTGCCTCAGCAAAAAAAAAAAAAAAAAAAAAATTAAATATCTGTTGAATGAAAATGATTAAACTTGGAGGTATTTAGAATCTTTCCCTGAAAGCTATTCTTGAAGAACAGTATGGTAAGGAACAAATAATAGACCTTTTTTTCCATGCTTTTTGTCTTTTTCCACATCTTGAATTTTCTTCACTGCTTAAATAACATTATTAAATTCCCTGTTTACCTCCTACAGACTAGTCCATGAGTTACGTGTAAACTGCATGCAGAGAAAGAAGGTAGAAATTCAGAGCCCTGATTCCTCTGTTGTTGGAACTGATCACTTTAAGCTCATAGTGGTAAGTTGGAGATGTTTAAGGATAAGATTAGCTATCCCAGGATACTACACAGGTCAGCCTTTATTTGTTGTTGTAAGATTTTTGTTTATTTTTGTTTTGTTTTGTTTTGGGAAAGGGGGGCAGGGGAAGTTGTGATTGGGTAGCAGGGATTTCCTGGAGTGGTTTATAAATTAGATATAATCTGTTGGTTTTTTAACTTTAGCTTCAAGCTGCCACAGAAGTGAGTGGCTTTTTATTTTTTTAATTATTGTTGTTACTATTATTATTTAAGTACCTGCTGTATGTAAAATGGCAGGTGCTATCCTGGCAGGGCAGAGTGTGCTGTGACCATAAACCCAACCATCCCTTCTGCTCCATCAGTTTGCATTAGGGCCTCTGCATGGCTAAAGATCAACCAAGCATAATATATTCTTTCCTTTGAGATATTATGTCCCTCAAGTGGATAGTGGATTATATGCCTATTTCAAGATAGAGATTGCCAAATTTAGAGCTTGTGTGTATCAGGAGTCAAGAGATTCTGTGTATTCAAAGTTGTTCATATTTTTAAAAAATACCCTCATTTCATTTGTCTTGTAGAAAGAACCTTTCTCTTATGATTTAAGACCGTTATCTATACTAGCTGACCTCCACAACACACATCCACTCCTAGAAAGAGTGTAGCAGCTTTTTCTTCCTAGGTAGCTCTGGAGATTACTGAAAGAGCCCCCCTGAGAAGGGTGAAAAGTGCTTGTTTAAAAGACTTGACTCATTATTGTAACAAGCTATAAACACTTAGGAAGTAGAGTTATCCAAACCCAAGTCATCCTTTTCCTTCCTTTTTTGCTAAAGGGTAGCTATGAAAAGAAAACGACAGCCCCAAAGAGGATAGGCTTGGATGATTAAGGAGAAGTCTTGTAGTAAAAGAGATGGAGTTGAGTACAAAATAACCTAATGGGATCAATGCCTATTCCTCCACATGTACTTAATATAATAGAGGATTTTATAACTTTATTGGAGGTGATGCCTTTGGGAAAACTGGCATCAGGACAAGACTAAAGCTTTTTAAAACCTGTTATGGTCATGTCATTATTGGGGGGAAGGGGGAGACAGGAATTATTCTCAGTCTTACTCCTGCTACACTAGGATCTAAGCTAAAAATCTAGGATATTCCATTCTGATACTCTTCAATTAAACCAGATCAAGAGTAATAGAGGAAAATTTGCTGTCTGGCAAAGTTGTAAATTGGGGGCAGCTAAATGATGCAGTGGATAGAGCACCAGCCCTTCAGTCAGGAGGACCTGAGTTCAAATCTAGTCTCATTTGGCTTAATGCTTCCTAGCTGTGTGACCCTGGACAAATCACTTAACCCAATTGCCTCAAAAAATAAAGAAAAAACAAAGTTCTAAATTGAAGACTTCTTTAGTGACTTTTTTTTTTATCATGAATTGCTAGTAATTATTAGAACTTACCTTCCTTTAAACCCAGTGACAAATGAGATTTAGACATAGCTATTTGTCACTAGAGATCCCATTTTTCAATTAAGATCAGATCCCAGCCACCAGTGATTCTTCCTGAGGCGCACAATTTACAGAAACTAAAGCAGTCACACCAGTGAATATAAACCCAGTTCTGATTCAAGTACCTGACCTCTTTTTCTCTAGTAGCATTGCCTCCAATAAATGTCCCTTTATGTGATGTCCTTACTCTCCATTCTAAGTTGTTGAATTGCTAGATTAAGTACTTGTCAGCATTGCCCCAAAGATGACAGCATGTGAGGTTGGTGAGGAGAGAGTCCAAGAGACTTCTGCTCTTAGAGTTAGCTAACAATATTAAAGTTAGCTGACGGTATTCCTGCTGGGAAAACTAAAGGGGAAGTGGGACAGAGAGAAATGAGCTGTTGCTCAGTCATGACCCTCACAGCTAATCCTTCTTCAAAGTAGCCTTTGGTTTGCTTTCGTAGGCTGACACGGCCCGGGAGAGGATATTCACAGTTAATGATGTGGAGCATGGAGGCTGCAAATATGGCATCATCAACCTTAGTGGTTTAGGAACCGAGGCTCTCACTGTGGAAATGTATGACAACCTATACTTTACTAATCGCAAGGTAGGTCATTTGATGCTCCCGTTTCCAGCTATACGATTTTTCCTTTTCTTTCTTCCCTTTAATAGTTCCATATCTCAGTTTGGATTTAAATGAGTGGTTTCTGGCACTTGGAGGGGCCAAAGAAAAGTTGGGATATAAAGATGGTGGGAGAGAACAAGAGAAGGTATAGGATTCATTTGTCTAATTTTTTGTTTCAAGTGACTTTGAGATCCTGAGTAATTGCATTTGCAGAAGCAGCCCCAGCAGCTGGTGGCTTAGGAAAAGAAAATGACTGCTTTCTCACATGAATGAAAGGCAGTCTCTCCCAACCTAGGTTTAAGTGTCACAGAGGGGAGGAGGGAAAGGAAGAATAATTTTATTCAAAAGTATCTGAATTGTGGAACTGTGAGGATAGGGGAGGAGATGAACTGTTGGCAGTAGAATAACATGCCTTCCCTTTTCATGGTCTCTCTGAAGTTCAGCTTTCTATCTTAGCTTACAAACCTTCCAGCTAGAGCTCCCTTAATAACATCAATAAAATTGTGGACTTCCTCCATACATATTCTCCCTTCCTCTACCCCCTTTTTTGGGTAACATATAGAATAAAGATTGGGAATTGTTTAAATTGAAATATGTTGTCTCCCTGCATTTTACCTGGCCTGAGAATTTCTTCTTTGTCTTGCTTTCTCTTTTTCTTCATTTGTTATTCTAGGGAACTAAGATGGCAGCAATACCAGGATATGCTCAAAGCATCTGATGGTGGTTTATTTCCCCCATCCAAAACTAAATAATTATATATACAAATTTTATATAATAATTTAAAAGCTACCGTAATCCTTTGCCTCTTTGAAGTATTAAGGGAAAAATATCATAAGGAGATAGCCTGCTTTACTAATATTTACTGAAAAGAAGAGACACATAATTTTACTTTCTAAACCCCATGGCCATCAATCCAGCACTGAGCTCACATGTTAGAAACAAAAGATTGGATCAACAACATTTTGAATAACTATTGGGATTTCTTTATTTTTCTGTTTCAACAAACATAAAAGCTGCATATAGCTTGAGAACTCATCTCTTACTGATTGTCAAAGAACTTGTTATTAAAGCATATGGAATTTAACTAGCTCAGAGGAAAAAGACAACCAAAACATGTTCCTATTTCTGAGACTTTAGGAAACATAGCCTTACCATAAATTAGAAAGCAATAGTCGTAGCTAATTTTTCCTTTTTGATATGTTCTTCCTTACCAGGTAAATTCTGTATGCTGGGCTTCTCTGACTCATCCAGATTCCCATGTTTTGTATCCTTCAGCAAGTGAAGGAGTTTGGGTGGCAGGCTGCCCTTTGTCAAGAACACAGACATCCCACTTCTTAGGCAAAAAGGGTGCATCTAAATAAAGCCCAGAGCAGGACAATTCTCATGGAGTATAAGAAGAGCAGGCAAGCTCCTAGAGGTACCATTTCCCAGGAATGTTTTGTGCCCTGAGAGAATGAGTACAAATATTTGTTTAGAATTAAAAAGAAAGCTGATAAATACATCAAAGTCTGCCAAAAAGAAATAGATAATTAACATTGAAAACGATTAAGGAGGCCAATCTGGTGACAAGGATTTGTTCTTCACAGAGAGATACCTTATCACACTCATTCTGCTTCCTTTCACTGCTCCCTAGAATCTTCCTTCCTTTCCACAGTTTTTATTCATCTCATTTCCTTTTGTCCCTGCCCCCAGATTTTAGTAAGGTTCAATGCAGCTGCCTCCTTTCCCAGGGTTTGGAGAACAGAACTGTCACCCCAATGGATTTCCTTGGGAGATGATTTCTCCTCCTCACTTGATGTCTGTATGACTACTTGTGGATATTGGGAAGGAGAATCAAGTCTTGTTCTACTTAAGGTAGGACTGAGGTAGCTACTAAATTACCATTCATGGGCAGCTAGATGTTGAAGAGGAGGGTGCTGGGCCTGCTTATAGGAAGACCTGAATTCAAATCTGGCCTCAAACTCTTATAAGCTATATGACCCTGGGCAAGTCACTTCACCCTATTTGCCTCAATTTCCTCATCTGTAAAATGAGCTGGAAAAGGAAATGTCAATCCACTCTAGGATCTTTGCCAAGAAACCCCAAAAGGGTCAAGCAGAGTTGACATGACTGAAACAAATGAACAACTGAAAAGTTCAACTCACATTCTCTGTTTTTGTGATACTTTGATAGAGTCCTGTGGCTTTTAGTAGTAGGAAGAAACTATTCATTGTAATAAACACTTCATTTCATTACTTTTGCATGATTGACCAAGTGATATCATCTTTTTTTATACCAGGGAACAACATTATTTTGAAGCAACTCATTCTATGTATTTCCTTTCCTAAATGGAGGCAGCAGTGGGAACCTTTGCAAAAGATATAGCAAAGTGCTTAGAATCTTTTTTTAAATGTTGCTTTTTTAGAACAGAACTAGCACATATTGTAGATTATATTGTATTAACAGGACTAGTACATGGTATAGATTCTGTGGTTATGTTTTAAAGAACAAGGTCTGATCCATGGTATGTCAAAAGTAACATAATGAGTTATTTCTGTTACTCCCTTTACATAGCAAAAGTGTTGCATGAATTGATTCATTAGATTTACTTTAAATTAGAATTTAGAGAAATCCAATTATGATATTCCTATTTAAACAAAAAAATGTCCGATATATTTTTTTCCACAAACTCATACTTTATGTAGAGAGGCTTTCTGTAAAGCAGGACCCATCCATATACAGGTGTGCTATTCTATTGTACAGTTTACCTATTAAGAAAATTATTTATATAAAAAGGATGATCTTTGCAGAAGGAAAAAATGAACCCATTCTCTCAGTTTTATTTAAATGCTTTATTTTTTATAAAAATAGCATATGACCTGTATTAGGCTTTAATAGGATCAAAATGCTGATGTTTCCTCCCATCTTCTACTAGCTAGCCCAATGGTTAGTTTCCCAGTATCCTCTGCTGGTAGTTTTAGATACACCTTCAGCTGCTGCAGAATGTCATATAAAATCATCATCCTTTGTGTACAGAAGTGATGTTTCTGAGATATCATCCATTTTTGCCCAATGGTTTGTACTTAGAAATCTGATTTTGAACCCTCACCAACATGCTCTACTTGTGAGTAATTTCAGTTACTATGCTGACGCAGACAGAGTGAGATTAAGCCCACAACATCTAATCTCATGAAAATCATGCTCTTACCCAGTTATGTGTTCTTAAGGACTTAGTTTACAAGCTATATACAACAGAATAAGTAAGAGTTGTCTTCTAATTTCTTAACACTCAAAACACAAGAACAAGATTTATATATTATTTATATTACCCAGTTATAAGATATTCAGTTGCTTATTAAGATTTGTCTTGGTCTCTGAAGCAAGTATCTAATGGGTTTTGATCTCATAAAACTTATTATTTAAAACAGTGTGGCATATAACATATTCGGGTATGCCTGGTTATTGCTTGGATCCATAGTCATTGTTTTGAAAGATCTTGCCTTTAAAAAAAAATATTTTTTTTTTATAATATTGTTCACTAACCTTAAAGCATATAACCATGTAGAGGTAAATATATTTATTTGTTTGTTTGTTTGTTTTACATCCAAGGGAAACACCCAGTTACATTATTTAGGTGAAGATTTCTCAATCTTGGTGGTCTTTTCACACTTGGTAGCACTGATTTAATTATTCAAACATATATTCCCTAACGCCCAAAAGAAATTAAGGTAGAGTTACCAGCCTATGTAAAACATTCAGTTTTTTTTTGTCTTTGGGTCTTAAAAATAATCTTTTGGCTGGTGAGTTTAGATATAGTTGACTGACAGTAAACAACCACAATTTCAGAAGTTTCATGATAAAACAGACTTCCTTCCTCCTGGTAGAGGTATATTGAGTCATAGTTCTGCTTTGGACATGGCCAGTGTGGAAAGTGTTTTGCTAAACCACATGTCTTTGCATTTTCTTTTTTCTTTGTCTATTTGATCAAGAACAGGTAAATGTAAGAAAAGGCAGATCTTTACTCAAGGAGAAAAAAATAATTTTTAAAAACATTGGTGGATGCAGTTGTTTTTGTCAGTTCAGTTGTATCTAACTCTGTAACACCGTTTGGGGTTTTCTTGGCAAAGATAGTTTTCCATTTTCTTCAGCTCATTTTGCAGATGAGGAAACTGAAGGGAAAGTGAATTACCCAAGGTCACATAGCTAATAAGTGTCTAAGGCCAGATTTGAACTCAGGATGGTGGGTCTTACTGACTCCAGGCATGCACTTTTGCTTTTGTCTACTAAACAGGAAAAGGGACAAAACATGCTTTTGATTACTCAGTTATAGATGGCTTATGAAAAGTTTGTAAGTCCAGAGCTTCATGGTTCTGTTTACAAGAATATATTCATCCTCATTCTTTCCCAGAAGAGATTCCTTCTTCTTCCTGTTATCCTTAATGTCATACTTCAGACTCTGTCTCATGGGCATTGCAGAGACTCCAGGTTGTGCCAGTTTGCTTCCTGCCTCCTTGTTCAGCAACACCAGGCCAGGTACAGTGCTCATTTGATTACTACATTTCAGGAGGGCTAGAAGAAAAATAGACAAAATAGGATTAGGGCTCTAGTCCAGCCCTCCTTGTTTTACAGATGAACAAATTGAGGCCCAAAGATTAAGGGAATTGCCCAAGCTCACAAAGATATGGAGCAGTGGAGCCAAGATTCACACCCAAATCCTTTGGCTCTGCATCTACTGCTTTCCACTGTATCATATTGCCTCCCAGGAAACCTAGGGTCTGATTCCCAGTGTGCAATGCAGTAGTCCTGTGCCTTTGATGTCTCTCAGCCTTCATTTCTATCTGTCTTACATATAGCAAGCACTCAGGAAACATTTATGGAATTGAATTGCCCTTCCTCATCAATAAAAACAAAAGGTTAAACCAGTTAATTTGCTTTAAGAAATACTCATTTGGACTCTTTTTTTTATCCTTTGATCAGTAGGCCTGTTTTTTGTTCCATAGAAGCAAGTATCATCATCAAAGTATCTCTACTTTTTCCTTGTGATCTACCTTAAATTTGGATCGAGGAAAGTTTTATCAAAATCCTGGGTCCTAAATAAGCTCAACTTATTGTTGGGATTCAAACACAGACTTTTTGGAGTCTAGAGGGCAAAGTTGATGTGATGGTGGTGATTTACCTAAACCGGTCCCAAAACTATTCCTAATGGATTTAAAAGTTTTGAGTAAATTCTCTCCTCTAATTTTATTAGTGGGAACTTCAGATTCCCAAGTAAAGGTGATCTGAGTAGCCTGTACAAGAAAACGAGGGCTGCCTTTCTGAAAGCATTTAAGCCTGAAATCACTCCTGTCTCCTAGAAAGTTGTCAGCAGGAACAAGGTAGCCCAATAATGGATAGAACATCAAGCCTAGAGTCAGGGAGGCCTGAGTTTTAATCTAGCTTCAGACACTTACCAGCTGTATGACTCAGGGCAAGTCATTTACTCTGTTTACTTAGTTTCCTCATCTATAAAATGGAGACAGTAGCACTTAACTTTCCCAGAACTGTTACGAGGATAAATGAAATGATAGTTGTAAAACACTAGTAATAGCACTTACCAAGTACTCCATAAATGTTAGCTCTTGTTATTGTTTTATTTGTTTTTCCAAACATCCTGTAGATTATAGCTAAGGAAACTGTAGATAAGCCTTCCAACTCTCCTTTTTAGACTGTGCATTCAGAAAAATGGATATGAACTCCACCCACAGATGAATATATTTGCAGGTTTTCCAAGACCTAGATGCAGAAAGGTTCTATTCCTAGCCACAAGAAAACATGGCAAAGCATAGTTTATGGATAGTAGCTGCTAATCTCTAAAGTTTCCTGGATACATAGGAAAGAAGACAACATGTAATATAGGTGGAAATAAAGAATTCTAACATGTTGTTTCATGTCCGCCTACCTAAAAAGACTCAACAAATTATTATTATTATTTTTTAAACTTTTTAAACTCAGCAGGAGACCAGCCTGGCATGCTCTGTAGTTTTAAGATCTCCACTGCCTGGTCTTGTGCATGGTGCCTGAATCCCCAGGCTGATAGTTGCTTCAGTACAGGTGAGCTCTGACCTGTTCCTTATAACCTACAAGAAGGGAGTGATTTAGTAGGTAGCTGAATCTCTCCCCATCCTTATCTTTCATCTGTGTAGACTTGTGGACAGGTCACAAAGATCACTTGTGTGTGTCCTTTAGGCTTGTCCAGAAGGGTCCTTGTAACCAATGCAGTGACTGGTCATCGGCAGACATTTGGGACCAACAGTGATGTACTGGCACAACAGTTTGCCACCCAGGTTGGTTGAGACTGGAAAATTCTAATCAAGTGCAGATTGAAGCATATTTTTTCTTTTCTTTTCTTTTTCATTTTTTTAAAAATTCATATTAATAATGGGTTTTGATTTTTTTTTTCTCAATGGGGGGTGTGTGTGAGAGAATTGAGAACTGAACATTAGTTTAAAGAAAAAATAAGGTCTAATCAAGAGGTTCAGGTGGTTGTTAGCTAAAACCCAGGAAAGATGATCATGGTCTCTTGTATGCCCCTCCCCATTTTATAGGGAATTCTAAAATAATTCAAACATTAGTAGATTAACTTTGCAAAAGATATCAAACATAATCAGATTTGCCTTAATGGTGGTTTAACATTAGTTAGCTAAGTGTGGCTTCCAGTGAATTCTTGTTTTGGGTTAGACTGAGTAGATACATAAGATTATCCAATAGCACAAATAATTGGGAAAACTTGTAAATAAATAACATTAATAAACCACTTAAGTTTGTACATTTTTAAATTTAGAAGTCATCATTCATGACCTCTCTCTATAAATGGTGTAATTACTATATAGTGGAAATACTTCTGAGATTCATCTGCACTACTTTGAGAGCAAAAGAGGAATAGAATATATGGGACTAGATCTAGTTTGGGAAATTTGTTCTTTTCCTCCTGAGACTGCCAGTATGCTTCATGAATGTAAAGACTTCTGGCTTTCTTTGAAGTGACTTCTAGTCCTAATCAATGCCCCTCATTTTGGGAGCCTAATCAATCAGCTCCAAAATTCTGTATGTGTTGTGTGTATGTGCACAAATGTGCAGATACACACATAGCCCCTACCTTTCACCCTGACTTGGTGAATGTCAAAGCATGAGGATTGGATGGCAGGGGTTCATTGACTAGCAGGCACCAGATGTCAGTATGATGGCCCAGCATAGACATGCCTTCCCTCTCTGCGTAGAACCCTCTGCTGTTCAATGGCTGCCGCTCCGGAGAGGTCTTTGCCATCGATCTGCGACAAAGAAGTCGTAAAGGCCAGGGATGGAAAGCTGCTCGCTTATTCCATGATTCAGCTGTGACGTCTGTTCGGGTTCTACAAGATGAGCAGCGCCTCATGGCAGCAGATATGTCTGGGAAGGTACAGAAGCAAAGCTGACTTTTCTCAAACTTCTGCTGGATGATTATGAAATCCTGAGAGACCCACATAAAGGGGCTTTACTAGAAATGCCCTGCTCCAAAGACAACATTTGATAATGGCTGATATTTATATATTTTACAAAGCACTTTCTTACTGTTCTCCTGTGAAATGTATTGCACATATTATGCCCATTTTACTGATGAGGCACCTAAAGCCAAAGTTCAGAGCCTTCCCTAGGGAATCTAGTCTGGAACCTGGTTAGACCCCAAGTACAGTAGGTAGCTACCTTATTTCCATCTTTGGACTTGGTGCAGATTGCTTGTGAAGGAGGAAGAGGAGATCCATTAGAAAGCTCTCAACATGGTAGATTTCTTAGAAAGCGTTAGAAATCTGGTCAGCTGAGCTTTAGAGACTTGGTTTTGCTGCTCCACTCCAGTCAGAGATGAGTATGACTAGGCTTCCTAGAGCTTAAAGATAATGATGGGAGAAAGGGGGGCCTGAGGACAGGAGAGTGGGAATCAGCAGGCCCAGAGTACTCTGGCACTGGCTTTGCCTTGCCCCGCATGAATATATGGCTTTTTGTTTTACTCTCAAGGTAAGCTCGTAGTCTGATTCTAGCTTCCAGTTCTTTGTTTCACTAATATTCCTAGTAAGGTAGATGGTTCCTTATGATTTTCCTCTCATGGCCTTAACTCATAGATCAAACTATGGGACCTGAGGGCAAATAAGTGTGTGAAACAATATGAAGGTCACAACAATGAATATGCCTACCTGCCCCTGCATATACATGAGGAAGAAGGACTTCTGATAGCAGGTATGTGGAAAAGATACATTTCTGTATAGTTAGTTAACTGAAAATAGACCTGTCCTCCAACTTTAAATGGGGTTTATGATATGAGATTATTATTTCTCATATAGTCTCCACTGATTAGTTGTGCACAACATGTCAGTGATGAGCCAAAGGCCATGATTCATTGATTGGGATACATAAATTTGACCAAAACAAACTGGAGGAAAAGTAGTCATGGGCATTATTACGTTTTTAGTAATGAAGAAAAGAATTGAAAGTTAATGAAGATTCTGTGCAAACATAATTGTACAAAATAAGTAGCAGTATGGAATGGGCAAAAACAAGACTAAAGATAGCAGATTTGGATTTGATATCTGCCTAACTCAAGAATATCACCCATAAGATACTTTACTGTAGGATTCACTATACTCCCCATCCCACCCCAAATACTACTTGCTCCCTTTATACAAGGTTACCAAAAGATATTTTGAAAAGTTTAGTAATTTATTGTACACTGTATTTTCTTTTTAATATAATTTTCATGAGTCCATATATATATATAATATATATAAAAAAATATATATATAAACCAAATTTGGGTGTGTAACCTATTGTGATACAGTAAATTAGTACCATATTTATCTTTCAAATGTATTTCCTCTGAAGACTTCCAAATAGTGTGTACATTTTATCATGTCTGGTTTTTCTATACTTGCCTAACAGATATAACACATGCCTCAAGAACTGAGAGACCTGGAGACAAACATAAACTGAGCCTTTGTATGGGACAAGGGTTCAGGGAGAATTAACTAGTTTGTTTTCCACTGCTGCATCTTTATCTCTTAATTACATATTCAAAATTTTCCATTCTGTTTGTTCATTTTCCTAAGTCCAAGAAATGAAACTGATCTAGTCTTCACATTTTATTTTATTTTTTTTATTTTTTGCTGAAGCAATTGGGGTTAAGTGACTTGCCCAGGGTCACACAGCTAGGCCGTACTAAGTGTCTGAGGCCAGATTTGAACTCAGGTCCTCCTGACTTCAGGGCTGGTGCTCTATCCACTGCACCAACTAGCTGCCCTAGAGGGCACTGCCTAGCTGTGTGACCCTGGGCAAGTCACTTAACCTTCCCCCCCCCCCTTTTTTTTTTTTTGCTTCAGCAAAAGAAAAAAAAAATTGTAAAGAGAAACCAAGAAGGAAAGACCAGAGAGTTACTGATGTAAACTCCTTTCCACTAATACCCTGGTTCTATACCTTCTGTCACTTGAGCTATTAAATCCTTGGCTAAGAGGAAAGATAGCAGGTCTAAGCAACTCTGAAAAGACTAGTGGTTTATTAGTTTCCCAAGCTTCTCAAAGTTTCCTGAACCGCAGGGTGTCCAGAGACATGTATGTTATCATTTTGACTATATCACAATATACTTATGTTAGGATATTGTTTAGAAATCATTATAATGTTTTTGTATTATTTACTAGGGTTACTTATACTTTTTCACATGTACATGCTTGTCCTAAAAAGTCTTAAAGAAGTACACCTACTCAGCATCTCATCATTAACCAACCCTGTTTTTCCTTTTTAGTGGGACAGGACTGCTATACAAGGATATGGAGTCTTTATGATACCCATCTGCTCAGAACCATCCCTTCCCCATACCCATCTTCCAAGGAAGACATCCCCAGTGTGGTTTTCTCGTCCCGTCTTGGGGGCCCCCATGGAGTACCAGGATTGCTCTTGGCTGTTCGACAGGATCTCTACTGTTTTTCCTATAATTAAGATTGTACAATACCAGAAAAAAAAGAATGGAGATATAACCAAGTATATTAAACACAAACTCACTACTAGGTACAATGGTATTGATATTGTCGCCATCCTTGCTAGAATATTTTTGATGAGTTCTTTCAACCTCTTTTTTTCTTCTTAGCTTCTTGGGTTCAGGTTATAAGTCTGGCATTATGTGGGAAAGCTGCAGATGTATTGTCTGATTCTTCTGTGGGCTCAAGGAGTGTGCAAATCCTTTTCATAAAAGGTGCCCATTTCCCTTCTCTTGGAAGAATTTTTTTTTTTTTAAATACAAGACTTTCCACACATTGAAAGGATTGAGACAGTTGGGTTTGACTAAAAACCTTTGTTTAAAACAAATGAATGAGTTAGAAGTTAATCTGTGTCTGGGTCCCAAGATATGGGCAATTTGTCTTTTCAAGACAACCACTATATTTCTACAGACACTTTAAGTAAACAAGATTTGAAGAAAGTCAAAGACAATTCTCTCGTAGTCTCTAAAGATTAGGATATGACATTATGGAATGGATAGTAGTTAGACTTTTTGATTATACAGCATATAAGTCTCTGGGATATTTGTTCTGGTATCTTTCACAAGCATTGGAAAGAAATTTTTTTTTTTTTTTTTATGACTGATACTTAAGTTTTCTTCCTTTGTTAACTGAATGATAAGTATAGTGACATGTAACTATTTACAGTGGTTAAAATAGATGGAAGTATTTTTAAGACAGGTTTCATAAATCTTTTGCTAGATGAAATAAAAATATATTTTTTACCATTATGTAGAATGATGCCTTTTGTTGCTTAGATGCTTAAACACCCTAGACTGACATCAAGCCAATTAAAATATTGGGTGCTGACATCACTGAAATTTAATGGACATAAAGACAAATCTAATAGAGACCTATACAATATATTTGCTCTATATGACTATTACTGTTAGCTAATAATAACTTCCTAGTTCAGGAAAGAAGTAGGAATCAGGGTTTAATGGTGCCTGATAAAGGGTAGGAAGCCACCATTTTGCTAGGCTTGAATCCAGGAGAGGAGCTTAACTTATCCTTTCCTAACAATCCTTTTCACTCCCACATTACTACTTTATCACTACTACTAACCCCAACACAATCTGAAAGTTTACCCACAAGTTTGTCTATTGAACCACTCTAATTAAAGGACTAAGTGACTGTACTCACATATAGAAGGTCCTATAACTTAGTTTTTAAAGCTGGAAAGAGTCATGAAAGCATCAAGTTTAGTACAAACAGATAACAGTGTTGAACATGTAGGTAAAGAATCCCACTGTGCAGTGGGAAGGAATGCTCAAGTTCTCTCTGCTTGCTAATTTTAAGTTAGGGAAAAGGAGGAAGTGCCTTTTTATAATCTCCCTGCTGAAACATTCAAGGTTTATTTTATTTTGTGAGTTTTTTGAAGGCAGGGAGGGGAGGAAATATAGTTCTAGTTCCTAGTCTGAGTGGCTAATAACTTATGTTATCCTCGGATCACATCTCTAAAGCCTTAGTTTCCTCATCCATCATCTAAAGTAAGAAGATTAAGTGGCTTCTAAGCTACCTTCTGGGTCTATAATGGATAAAATAAGTGGCTTTGCAAAGTCTGTGTGTAGGTGGTCCTTTTACTGATGCCTTTTTTCTTTATAGCCCAGTAATTTTCTGGAACACCTACTTGGATAGAGTTCCAAGCCTGGAGTCAGGAAGATTAATCTTCAAGAGTTCAGATCTGATCTCAGACACTTAATAGTTGTGTGGTAGCTAGGCAAGTCACTTAACCCTAGTTGCCTCAATTTCCTCATTTGTAAAAGGAGATGGAGAAGGAAATGGCAAACCCTTTCGTTATCTTTGCCAAATGTGGTCACAAAGAGTCAGACATAACTGAAAAATAACTGAATGACAAATCAGTCTACTCCATATTGAATCCCCCCTCCTCTGGGACAAAGAAAATTCAGGAAAAATAACCCAAACCAAGTTAATTTCTTATGTGTATAGCTAGGGTTCTAGTAGTACCCCATCTTTGCTCTAAGAGATATGTTTCATTATCACTTAATCTTCATTTAATTTTTTTCTCATTCAGAATTTTTCTTTTAAATGGTATTTTGCAGTTATAATTCTGTTGCTTCTGCTTATTTAAAAAAAGTCTGCACTGGTTCATATAAATCTTGCCATATTTCTCTGAATTCTTTATATTTCTTTCTGCATAGTAATATTCCATTATGTTCATGAAGCCATTCTCTAACTGGTCAGCTGCCACTTTGTTTCCAGTTCTTTTCTACCTTAAAAGTTGCTGCTAGAAACATTTTGGTATATTGGAACTTTGTTTGACTTTGACTTCCCTGAAGAAGATGGCTCATAAGAGGATCCACTCAATACTGGACAAAAATTGCTGGGAAAACTAAAAAGCAGTCTAGCATAAATTTAGACCAATATCTCCTACACATACACAAAGATAAGCTCCAAATGGATACATGACTTAGATATGAAAAGGCAGAGAATGAGTATTTATTGTGTCTATTAGATGCCAGGCACTAGGTTCGTATAAACAGTACTCTTACAAATATCTTACTTTATCTTCACAACAACCTTGTGAAGTAGGTGCTATTTTTATCCTCATTTTATAATTGCAGCAATTAAGTGACTTTTCCAGAGTCATACAGCTAACTAGTTAGTGCTTAATGCCATATTTGAACTCTGGTCTCCCTGAATCCCAACCCATCACTCTTATCCACTGTGCCACCTAATTTAAGATTATAACAAAAGATGACAAATTAGGGGAGCAAGAAAGAAAATACTTTTCAGACCTGGATAGCAGCAGAATTTGTGACCAAATGAGGGATAAAGAAAATCACAGAAGATAAAAAGGGCAATTTTAGTTACATCTTATTTAAAGAGTTTTGCATAAACAAAACATGTAGTTAACTGAGTAAACAGTTAACTAGAGAGGAAAATGTTTGCAGCAGGTTTCTGATAAAAGTCTCATTTTCAAGCTAAATAAAGAACTCATTCAAATTTATATGAACAAAAACCATTCCCCCAAGAGAAAGTCAAAGGATATAGGAATAGTTTTCAAGAAAGAAATCCAAGTTATCAACAATCATGAAAAAATGTCTAAAATAACAATTTTGAAGGTCTGTCTCACACTCAACTTTGTTTTTATCAGCAAAGTTGACCAAAAAGGGAAATGACAAACATTGGAGAGGCTTCCAGAGAAGAAACACATAAATGAACTGTTAGTAGATCTGTGAAGTGGTCCAGTTCTTCTGGAAAGTCATTTGGACTAATGGCCCCAAATCACTAAACTATAAATATTTTTTGATTCAATGATAACAAGTCTATACCCTAAAGTAATTAAAAAAGGAGAAAATCCACATGTACTAAAGTATCACAACTTCTTTGTAAAAGGGCTGGAAACTTGGGCTGGAGGATTGGATACCATCAATTGGTGAAGAGCTGAACCAATTACTGTAAATGAATATAATGGAGTATTTTTTTTTCTTAGTATAAGAAATTATAGTGATTCCAAAATCACAGATTGACCAGGGACCTAGGGACTATGAATTAACCCATACTTGTGGAGAAATTCCTTCAACATCCAAAAGTGGTCATTTATCTTTTTCTTGAAGATTTCCAATATGTATTTATTTTGGGGGGGGAGGGTTTGGTGTGGTAAGGAGGGGTAAGGAAGGGAAGACATCCCATTATAGTTAGTAGAATGTCTGGAACATAGTAAGTGTTGTATAAATTTTACCTGTTATTACTAGAATTTTTTCCTTTGCATCAATCAAATATAAATGTCACTCTAAAAAAATAAAGGAAATTATAAAAGTGACAATTTCAGAAAAACTTGGGGAAGTTGTCAATCTAGACAAGTAACTTACATAATTACAAACTGAAATTCAAAATGGACTTTCAGGAGTACAACAATGTACCTCTCTATTGCCCTTACAACATTATTCCCACTTTTTGTATTCTTTGCCAATTCGTTGCGTGGTGAGACAAAACCTCAGTGTTGTTTTAATTTAGATTTTTCTTATTTCTAAGATTTGAATTATGTCTTTCTTTGATTTTTCTTTGATAGTTTGTACATCTTTTGAAAACTGTCTGCACTGGACTGAATTGAATGGCTAAACTGCACATATTACAAGTCTGTATGACAAGTTTGCAGCAAGATCATGTGCATAATCATTTTTTTTTTTTTTTTTGCTGAGGCAATTGGGGTTAAGTGACTTGCCCAGGGTTGCACAGCTAAGAAGTGCTAAGTGTCTGAGACCAGATCTGAACTCAGGGCACCACCTAGCTGCTCCATGTGCATATCATCATCTTGTAAAGCAAGTTCAAAAAGTATGGGAACACAGTTATTTTTACACAGTTTTTTTTTGTATGTGCTGTCACTTGGCTGACAGTAGCTTTTTGTTTTCATCAATGAGGAGTGTTGCTCATTTATGAGCCTTCATTAATTCAAAGTGAAATGGTTAAAAATAAAAATATTTATCCTGTTAGAGAAGACTGCATCTTTTAAATAACTCATTAAAAAAAAAAGCCTCTAACTTTTGAGATAATTTACACTAATTTACATTGTTTACTATGCTGTAGTGTTTTAAGAACACTATTTAAAAGCAAAATAAACTTAGTTTACATTTAAAAAAAAACTTGGTATTTTTTTGAGCACATGTACAATTGAGGAATGTGACTCCTTATGTTACATATTTGAGTCAATTATTTTTACTTTAATAATTTAAACAAATTTTAAATAAAATGTGCATTTTAAAAATTAATATTAAAGGGGCAGCTAGGTGGTGCAGTGGATAGAGCACCAGCCCTGAAGTCAGGAGGACCTGAGTTCAAATCTGGTCTCAGACACTTCCTAGCTGTGTGACCCTGGGCAAGTCACTTAACCCCAATTGCCTTAGCAAAAAGCAAAAAAAAAAAAAAATATATATTAATAATTTTGTCAGGCTTTTTTATTAATGATATTTGACGTAAATATTTTCCCTCTACTATTTTTCATCTATCATTTCTGTTTCAATTCAATAACAAAAGACTTTTACATTTTCTGTAGTCAAAACTGCCTATTTTGTCTTTATTTCCTTTTTCCTTACTTGGTTAATTACTTTCCTAAGAGGGAGGGTCAAGGGAAGAGGAGTTAGCAATAGTAAATGCCCTCCTCCCCAAAAAAAGAGATTAAAACATTTTTTAAAATCATAGAAAACAACTTCAAAAGAAAATTCAAAAAGTAGTTACTGAAGTAACATGGCAATTTATTATATTCACTATATATGGAATCACAGTTACATATGGAACTATTTTGTGTTCTGCTATTCTTTTTTTTTGGCAATCGATTTCAAAATAAAAAAAAATTTAATTCTCTATATTTGTGAATCCTGATATTTCATTCATTCTTTTTTCCATTTAATTCTTTGGAATTATATTTTATATTTAGATCACATATTCATTTTTAATTTGTTATATATGATTTAAACTGTTGGGCAAAACTTAATTTCCACTGTCCAGTTTCCTCAGCAGTTTTTGTAGAGTCCTTTCCCCAGTTTCTTTGGTTCTTGAGTCTATTAAACTCTGCTCTATTGCTTCCATTTCTTGTTGATCTAGTATCTTTATCTGATTTACTGTTGTTTTTATTACTGCTTTAAAATGCAGATCTTTAAAACTATGTCTATTAATGCCATGACCCCTTTATTCAGTCTTTCTTATTGTCTTCCTTAGGATTCTAGGCCTTATGATTTATCTATTTGTACTAATTTGTAAATAATTTAGATAGTATTTATGTTGGTACCAGCCAACCATGAGCACTAAATATTGAAATTGTCTCCATTCTTTTCTATAGTTTTGAAGTTATAATAAACTTTTAACTCCCAGATATTTTATGTATTTTTTTTAGTTATTTTGAGTGGAATTCATCATGTTTTCCTAGTTTTAAGGTTGTATAAAAATACGTAAGAACTTGTTAGTTTCTTCAGTGATCCTTCAGTTTTCTAAGACCATTAGATCATCGTAAATATTGATAAACTTGTCTCCATTTTGCTTATTTTTAAATCTTTAGATTTTATTATCATTTTATTGCATTAATATATCCAGATATGTCAACAGTGAAAAATGATCAGCATATCTTTATTTCTTTTTGTACTGAAAAAGCTTCTAGTGTTCCTCCATTACAAACAATGCTAACTCGTGGTTTTAAATACTTTTGTTCATACCAGATAGATAATTTTGACTATATTAAGTTCAAAAGTTTTCGTACAAACAAAACCAATGCAGTCAAGATTAGGAGGGAAGCAACAAAATGGGAAATCATCTTTACATTTAAGGGTTCTGATAAAGGTCTCATTTCTAAAATATATAGAGAATTGTCTCATATTTATAAGAATTCAAGCCATTCTCCAATTGATAAATGGTCAAAGGATATGAACAATTTTCAGATGAAGAAATTAAAACTATCTCTAGTCATATGAAAAGGTGCTCCAAATCACTATTGATCAGAGAAATGAGTCAACTTTGAGGTACCATAACACACCTGTCAGATTGTCTAAAATGACAGGAAAAGATGATGAATGTTGGAGAGGATGTGGGAAAACTGGGACACTGATACATTGTTGGTGGAACTGTGAATGGATCCAGCCATTCTGGAGAACAATCTGGAACTATGCGCAAAGAGTTATCAAACTGTGCAACCCTTTGACCCAGCAGTGTTTCTATTGGGCCTATATCCCAAAGAGATCTTAGAGGAGGGAAAGGGACCCACATGTGCAAAAATGTTTGTGGCAGCCCTTTTTGTAGTGGCTAGAACCTGGAAACTGAATGGATGCCCATCAATTGGAGAATGGCTGAATAAATTATGGTATATGAATGTTATGGAATATTATTGTTCTGTAAGAAACGACCAGCAGGACGATTTCAGAGAGGCCTGGAGAGACTTACACAAACTGATGCTGAGTGAAACGAGCAGAACCAGGAGATCATCATGCACAGCAACAACAGTATTACATGATGATCAATTCTGATGGACATGGCTCTCTGCAACAAAGAATTGTCTCAAACCAGTTCCAGTTGTTCACTGAAGAAAACCATATACACCCAGAGAGAGGGATATGAAATATGGACCACAACGTAACATTTTCATGATCTCTATTGACATTTGCTTGCATTGTGTTGCCTTTCTCTGATTCCTTTTTTTTCTTGTAGATAGGATTTTTCTTGCATAACCTCTCAAGCATTTCAACATTATTAACATGTAGTGGACTTCCTGCCATCTAGGGGAGGGGAGGGGACTGGGGGTAAAAATTGTATTGGAAAGCTTTGTAAAGATCAAGGTTGGGGAACTACCCATACATATGTTATACAAATAAAAAGCTTAAAAAATAAATAAATAAATAAATAAATAAATAAATAAATAAATAAATAAATATTGACTGAAAAAAAAAAAAAAAAAAAAAAAGAAACGACCAGCAGGATAATTTCAGAGAGGCCTGGAGAGACTTGCATGAACTGATGCTGAGTGAAATGAGCACAATCAGGAGATCATTATACACAGCAACAACAAAACTATATGATGATCAATTCTGATGGACATGGCTCTCTTCAACAATGAAATGTTTCAAACCAGTTCCAATTGTTCAGTGAAGAAAGCCATATACACCAAGAGAGAGGGATGTGAAATGTGAACCACAACATAACATTTTCATGCTCTCGATTGATGTTTGCTTGCATTGTGTTTCCTTTCTCAGATTTTTTTTCTTGTAGATATGATTTTTCTTATACAACAATGATGTGTGGAAATATGTATACATATATTTGATTTATCAAGTATTTTAACAATTAACATGTAGTGGACTTCCTGCCATCTAGGGAGGGGTGGGGAGTAGGGAGGAAAAATTTGTAACAGAAAGCTTTGTAAAGGTTAATGTTGAAGAATTACCTATACATATGTTTTGCAAATAAAAAGTTTTAATTAAAAAAGTTTTGTTCATTCTTTAAAAAAAAATCCTTCTGTGTTGATGCTTTTTAGTATTGCATTTTTTAAAAAAGTTTTTTTCCCATCTAATGGATTTTGTTTTTAGTTTGTAATTATAATAATATTCTATTGTTGAAAAATTCCTATATCTATGGTATGAATTTGTTTTGTTTTTTTTTTTAGGATTTTTTAATAGTTTCCTGTGAAATTTATATTTAAAATTTTGTATCAGTATGTTAGTGAGTGGTTTAAAGTTATTTCTCTCCCTTGTATAGGTGTCAGGATATATCTGACAAGTAAGTCTGATAGAATACCTTCTGCTTCTTTACAGAATGAGTATTAATTGCTTTTTAAGTATTTGATTAAATTCACTTGCAAATTCATTTGGTGGGAGAGGTTTCTTTAGAAATTCACTTATGGCTTATTCAATTTCTTTTTCTGAGATTAGGGCATGCAACTCTTTGTTTTCTTTGAGCATCTTCAATTTTTATAGGTGGTTTCCTTTGAATTCTTAGATATAATTGTACATAATGTTCTAATAGCAGTTCCTATCCTGAATTCACCTTTTTTTTTAAAGTAATCTGACTTTGCTTTCTCCTTTTCTTGATCAAGTTAGCAAATTGCTAGACTTTTCAAAAAACTCCTTTTTCCCAAGGATTTACAAATTCTTTTGAATTTTTTTAATTCTCAAGATTTCTTCTTTGTACTAATATTAGAGATGCCGATTTATTTTCTAGCCTTTTTAAATGCTCAATTTATTTTTTCCTATTTCATTTGTTTTCAGAGGTATAAATTTCCCCAATTGTTTTACCTTTGTCTCAAAAGTTTCATTATGTTTTCATTATTCTTTGACTCCATAATTCAGTCATCTTTTGGTCTTATTGTTATTATAATTTTGTTGTGATATGGCCTATAAAGGATGCAGTTGTTATATCTGTCTTTCTTACATTTGGCCTAGATTCTTAGCATATACTCATTTTTTTGTAAAGTTTAACAGTGAATGCTGCAAAATATTTTTATTAGTATACCATTCAGATGTCAACAAAGGTCAATCAAATCTACTTTATTCAACAAATTCATTCACCTCCTATTTTCCTTCTTGGTTCTATTATTTGGACTATACAGCTGAGATATTAAAATTCTCCATCCACTATGTTACTACCAATGCATTTTTTCAATTAGCCCAACTTCTCAGAATTTATGCTTACTAGTGTATTTGACTTAATATTTCCAATTTTCTGGTGTTCTTAAAGCTCATGAACAAAGTTTTCCTGTTTGTCTTTCTTGATTTTATGACTCAAGTGGTGCAGTGGATAGATAGATGTTGTGTGCTTTCTAGAGCTCCCAAGTTAGGGTGACAAAATATACTATGCCCTCTAGAGCCCCAGTGCTGGGCTGAATATAAAATTACTCTGGAGGATCTCAGGACTAGCCCGAGTCCTTGGTCTTAGTAAAGGGAGCGATGAGGCGAGACTCACGTGGATGGTCAAACATGGAGTCCTTTTATTCCAAATTCTCTCAGTCTTATATACCCTAATACCCTTATATAACCACAGCAACACTGTGCACGTGCTAACTATATACTGCGCATGTGGGACCACATAAACAACTTGCTATTGTATGTAGATGACTCTGCCACTCGGTATCACTCTGCTTCAACTACAACACAGGTTGTCATTGCCCTCTGACTTCTCAGGAAATCTGAGAGCCCTTAGAGGAGATGGGGAGCCAAACCAGACACTGTCAACAAGTTCCCTCTGGGCTCAAGGGTCTTATACCTCACCCAGAGTTCCTCCACTATCTGTGGCCCTCTACAGATAGAGTCCAGGACTTGGAGTCAAGGAAGACCCAGATCAAATCCAAATTCTCACATTTACTAGGTGTGTGACCCCTGGCAAGTCACCGTATCTGTTCACTTGGGCTTTCTCCTCTACAAAATAAGGATGGCAATAAGACCCAATTCCCAGGCTTATTGTGATTATAAAAGTAGGTAATACTAATAAAGTACTTTGCAAACCTTAAAGCTTTACAGGAAAGCTAGAATTTGCATTTCCTTTTCTTAGAACACAATCGTAACCTTATTTACTAAGGTAATAATAATTTCACCCCATAATTTTCAGTTCAAAATTTTCCCTATTTTTTCCATTTCCTTATACATTAGTCCTTTTTATTGTAGAACATAATCCATTTTGAAGTAGCATAGTTAGCATTTGTATTTGTCCCTTCCACTAACTACACTTTGTGACTATATTAATATTACATGCATTATAAATTTATCTTTTTTTATCTCCTATGTATTGCTTTTTTCTTTAACTCCTTTTCTAGTTCAAATGAGATCATAACTAATTTCCAAAGCCCTTTCTCCATCTATCTTTGTTATTATTACAGTGATATTAATATGTAATGTCCCTGGGTCCTATATACACTTAAACATTTATGGTAGCACTTTTTGTGGTAGCAAAGTAGACACCTGTTGACTGAGAAATGGATAAACAAATTGTGGTATATAAATGTAATGAGATTTAGTGACACTAATAAACAGAATCAAAGAAGCAGAGTAAAACATATATGAACTGATACAAGTTAACAGGAAAATGTACATCATGATCCCAATGTAAATGTAAAGAAAAAAAAAATCATGGTTATCAAGCTTGACTATGAGGAAAATTTTACTTCTGGTCTTTTTTCTTATTTTTTTACAGAAATGGGGAAATTCAGGTATAGAATATCTTGAACTTTCCAGAAATTATGCTCTTAACACATTTTTCTTACACTTTTTCACTGTAAGATTTTCCTTTTCTGCTCACTAAAGCCATCTTCTACTCTTTACTCTACGATCCACCCTAAGTGAGAGGAAGAAACTAGAAACTGCTAAAAATGCCACTACTCTCAAATTCTAACCACTCATTACCCGAGCTGCTTTACATTTGTCCCACCTAAAAAACAGCATATTTTTTATTTTGATGAAAATTTTCCCCCTAAAATCATTCACTTTTTTGCTTTTTTCCTCAAATTCTTTAGACTATCAATCTTCTTAATTGCTCTCTATCACCCTGACATGTCAGATAAAAAAAAACAAAAAACTTATACTATTTTGTATTTTTGTTCAATCAATTTACATGTTGAATATCCTGCTCACTTCTGAATTCTTTCAGAATGGTTCAAATTTTTCTTTTTTGCTGAATTTCAGACCTATTCATTGATATTTAATCTCAGCAGGATAAACACTGCTATCATATAGGAATTGATGTCTTTTGCTCTTCAAAATATATACCTGTTTTCATGATTTCAAAATATCCACTGATTAATCCTATTACAATTTTTCCTGCTTGTAATCTGAAAGGCCACTTTCTTTACTGCCTACAGTAGTTGTTCCTTATGTAGTTCTGAAATTTGATTATATTTCTTCCTGATTCCAATTTTGGGATTCTGTAGATTCCCTTTATTTGAACTTTGCCATCTGCTATAAACCCAATTCATGGATCTTTTTATTTTATGCAAGTAAGCATCTAGAGATATAAAATTTCCCTAATAATCACTTTGGCTGCATTCCACAAATTTCATATATTGTCTCATTGTCATTCTCTTAAAGTTATTGTATCTATAATTTGTTGTTTTACTCATTCTTTAGGATAAAATTATTTGGTTTTCAATTAATTTTTGTTCTATTTTCCCCTGGCCTTTTATTGCATCATAATCTGAAAAAATGCATTTACTATTTCTGCCTTTCTGCATTTGATTTTGAGGTTTTTATGCTCTAATACAGGGTCAATTTTTGTATAGGTTCCATGAACTACCAAGAAAAAAGTAAACTCCTGTCTCCATTCAATTTTGCCATCTGCTTCAAATGTTCTAGGGCATCTTTTCTACAAGATTTCTTGGAGTACAGCATTCAAGTTCTTCTACATGTTTTTTCTGGAAGAACTAAAATCCTCATATTATCTCTTTGAATTTGAGTTCACCATTCCTATCTTGGAAAGTAGTCACACATCCTTCCTATATTTACATTAACATCTTTGCATTTTTCCATTCCAATTCTACAATTTTTAAAAATTGAGTTTTATTGGGCAGCTAGATGGTACAGTGGATAGAACACTGGCCCTGAAGTCAGGAGGACCTGAGTTCAAATCCAGCCTTAGACACTTAATACTTCCTAGCTGTGTGACCCTGGGCAAGTCACTTAATCCCAATTGCCTCAGCAAAAAAAAAGCAAAAAACAACAAAAAAACCCATATATATATGTATATATATGAATATTTTAAAATTTTGTTTTCCTTCCCACCCCATTGAATCATTCCAGATATTAGGAATAGATTATATCACTGTGTATTAATGTGTATATAGGAAAGCAAAGAGAAAAAAGTCAAGCATCAGTACATTGAAAAAAAAATTGAAATAAGTGCAATATTCCACCCACGGACCCTTTATGTAAAAGAATGGGGTAGGACATCTCTTCCCTGAAGACATTTTTTTTTTGTAATTTTGCCACATTTTTTATTTTGTAGTAGTTATTTCCACTTTTGTTGTAATGATTGTGTACATTGTTTTGTTTTCTTGGCTCTTAATCACTGCAAGAATTCAATAATTCTATATTATATTCATCATATATTCTATGTTCATCATATGCATCATTTCTTGTAGTACAGCAATTTTCCTTAACATTCATGTACGACCACAATTTCTTAATTTCCAACCAACAGGCATTTTTGTTTCCAGTTATTTTATTATTCTGCACTAGGGTACTGGAATTTGTACTAAATTCTCTAATCTCTAGCTAGACTGTCTTTGTTCTTTAGAGTTCTAATTTCACTTCTAGTTCTTTGACATTTTTATTTAATCCTTTGCTTTTCTAAAACAATTTGGTAGGAGCTGTCCACTCTAATTCAGGGAACTTCACATAATTTACTGTTACTTTTTGCCTTCCTTAGGAGATTAACTTTTGTTGCCGAACACTTGTTTTCTGAGACAGATCTTTTTCTCTCCAATTGTGTGTTCACTCCTCAGTTTTGTCTATTTCCCTAAGATGACCTTGCTAAAAATGTTCTTAATTCCTTGCCTTCAGAAATCTCGGTGCTCTTTTGACCTGTCTTCGATGCCTGTTCTGTTCTCCAGATCTCTCCAAGATAGCACACCTCTCACAGTGGGCTCAGCTGCCTGAGATACTGCTCCAAGGAGAATTCAAGTGGCCACTGTAGAAAAGGTCTATATTCCACCATTACTAGTCACATTTGCCTGGGTTACTCTACCTTTACTACAAATGTTTTTCTTTGGTCCCTAAAACTGCCTTCAGGCTAGTCTTGAAGGGAAGGAGGAATGCTGAGCAGCTTTTCCTGTGGCACCTCTTCATAACTCAACCAGTCAATCCTAATGGCTGCCAGTTTCCTTCTGTTGTTTTGTTTCCTTTGAGCAACTGTTTCTGCTCTCCTCTCTTCTCCACACAGTTCCTCAAATGCACCTTTTCCTTCTCCAGGCCACAGAATTGGTCTGGTTCACGAGTCTCAGTTCTCCTAATAATAGGATTTCCTTTTAGGATATTACCACAAGTTAACTACAAAAGTAGGATGCTTAAAACCATAGCAACAGTGATGATCACAGTATGACTCTGGGCCAACATGCAACCTAGTTGTGGGAGCACAGTGGAAAATGTTGGGATAAGTGGAAGCTCTCAAACCAATCTTCAGTCTTTTCCTCTAACATTCATCACTTTGTTGCAGATTCAGTTTTCTTGTCACTGTTAAGTTTTCTGAATTTCAGGGGTTTAATTAGATGTATTATTAAGTAAAGAGTTTGGGAAAGGTGTCCCAATAAAAAACTTCTTACACCCATCTTCCTGGGATCCTCAAAAGTTGTTCTCTCACAAGTCATTTTATTTTTATTTTTCTGATAAATAGCATTTTATTTTTTTCCCAATTACATGTAAAGATCGTTTTCAACATTTATTTTTTAAGATTGAGTTTCAAATTTTTCCCCTCTCTCCTTCCCATCCTTTGTCCTCAAGAAAGCAAGCTTATACAGGTTATACATGTGCAACCATGTAAACATTTCCACATTAGTCATATTGTGAAAGAAGAAAAAGAACAAAAGAAAAAAGCCACACCCCCAAAAACAAACAAAAAAACCCTTAAGTGAAAATAGTATGCTTAAATCTGCAGTCAGACTACATAGTTCTTTCTCTGGATTTGGACAGCATTTTCCATCATGAGTCTTCTGGAATTATTCCAAATCACTGCATTGCTGAGAAGAGCTTAAGTCAATTAATCATACTTGATCATTGCATGTGCTGTTGTTGCTGTATACAATGTTCTCCTAGTTGTGTTCAATTCACTCAGCATCAGTGAAGTCTTTCCAGGTTTTCTGAATTCTGCCTGTTCATCATATCTTAGAGCACAATAGTATTCCATTACATTCATATACCACAATTTGTTCAACCATTCCTCAACTGATGGACTTTTCCTCAATTTCCAATTCTTTGCCATTACAAAAAGAGCTACTATAAATAATCTTGTACATGTAGACCCTTTCTCCCAAGTCTTTTGAGAACAGTACCAGGAACATAAACTTGGTAACTAGAGCCAAGTTTTTCCACTAAGTATGAAAAAATATCGAAAGGTAAATTTTTACATGAGGATAGCATGAAATAAAAAGAGAAAAATAAAACATAATGCAAATAATAGGCCATTTAAGGGTGATTTTTCCAATGTTAAAGCACCATGTAGAGGACAGTGTATCTCATGTTGCTACTGGTTTGAAAGTGAAAATATGGGGGAAGATATTGAAAGAGGTTTATCAACACCTCAAGTGTGGGGTATTAAAAAGAAATCTCTTAGAGTTAAAGGTGATGGACAGTACATAAGCTGAACTTGTTATAAGCCTAGTCACAACATTTAGAGAGATCAGTGATCACATGGAAGTGATTAGTTTCCATTTGTTCCTAGAGCAATAAGCTCAAGGGATGGTTTTAGGGTTAATGGAAGGAGAAGCAAGTTGTTCAAAAGTGGAACTGATAGCCTCCTTAGGTACTAGTCGGTTCCTTACTATTGGTAAACCAAGTACTAAGGTTGATAAAATTAATGAATGTTGCAGAAGAGATTATCAGGTTGGAGCAACTTTGCAAATGTAGTGGGTTTCTTTGGGGGAAGGGGTAAAAGGAGAGCAAGGAGATTAGAAAAAAAGATGTCAGTTGCTGTTAGAATATCTTGTAGTGATGTCACATACATATATAACAGTGTCATAAGACTCTTACCTCACAAATTCTTAAGTGGTAATTCTTTTTTAGAATGCTTTTCTATGTTGATTTCAACTTGGTAATTAAATTACTTTGCTTTAGACAGTCACACATTAGCCATTAGCATGAAGCTTAAGCTTAATGAAGTTCAATTGCTTAATCAAAGTCCATCTTGTTCTCTTTCAGGAGTTGCAAAGAAAGAAGACTCTTCCTTCTCTTCCCCAAATTTGAAGATTTTGCTGTATTTTAATTATATAGTTCCTTCAAGACTTTGGATTTCTGTATTAGAATCATTATGTTAAGACTCTAATGGGGATGCAGTAGTCACATTAATACATATAACTTATGGAAGCCACAGATGAAACTCTAGAGCTATATATTACTGGGTTCTTAGTTCCCTTTCTCCCTCATTACTACCTTGGACACACAAAAACACATATAGGCATTAAAAGGTTCTCAAGGCTAAGACATCTCCCTTAGTTTGAAAAAGAAAGACATCTCTTAGTTTCAAAAGGAAATTCTATCTAAACTGGGTGGTTAGATAATAGAACATGTCCATTAAAGCTAAACTAATGATATAAATTTGAAAAATGTGATCTGACTTTTTTCCCTATAGCTAATTTTCCCCCAATGGGGGAAAAATCCATAAATTTAAAGTACAAATAAGTACTAAAAAAGTCATTTACAAATTGTTAAATACAAGCAAGTTTACCATTTGATTCCTAGTTTTTATAAAAGAGTTACTTCTACCTTATATCTCATTTCTTTTGAATGAAATGGGGTAACTGCTAGTTACCATAATGGCCTATGGAGAATTTAGTCAAAGGAAACTACTAGGTTAACAATGATCACTAAATTTCAAAAACTCTCTACCAAAAAAAAAAAAAAAAAAAGTTGCCCTTTATTTCCTTTTTACCTTTTCCAGGAAGGTATCATCCTAAACAGGTCAACAGAAGAGAAGATGATGAAAGTTTTCAGAATGATAACATTTTAATGGACTAGTTGGAAAGCCCAAATAACTCATTTTGCTGTATTTTAATTATGTGATTCCCTTCAGGACTTTGGATTTCTGTATTAGAATCATTATGTTAGACTCTAATGGGGATGCAGTAGTAATATTAATGCATGTAACTATGGAAGTCACAGATCACATGCCTATGAAATCTCTTAGTATTATTCAGTACGCTTCCTATGCAATGTGTAGCTGCCATGTTAGGAGAAGGGTCTTTGCTACATAGTTTAGCTATAACACTATACAGATTCCCCAGGCTTTCATCTCCATGCAAGGAATATGGTGATGAGAGTCCTTTGAGTACTATTGCTTAGGAAACCATTTAGTCAGCCACTGACTGAAAAAACTCTAAATAAAGTGTCTAAATAAATAAAGTGTCTAGTAATTAGCAAACATGGCCTCTACCTATGGAAGAATCTTTTAAACCAGCATTTATCAAAAGTCTTTGTATGCCATTCTCTGTGGAGTCTCAGTAAAGGTAGAAAAAGGAAGTCGAAAAAGAACTTACAAAGATTTCACAATAGGATATACTTTCCTATTCTCTATGTTGCTCTGACTGAAGCAAAGAGAATCATTTTCTATATTACCTTATACTTCAAATTAAAATTTATGGCTAGAGATAGTTAATTATCTAATTAGACCAGGAGTTCTTAATTTATTTAGTTCCACAGCCATCTTGGAACCTGTTGAAGCCTATAGGCCTCTTCTGAGAAAAATGTTTGACTACATTCAAAATTGAAGGAAATGCTAAATTTTAGTTATAGATTAGTAAAAATAAAAGTGTCATTTCCTCCCCCTCTACCTAACTTCATAAAAGCCCTAAAATCTTTATAGAGACTATAGGTTAAGAACTCCCCTGACTAGATCAATCACATCTATACAAATGCATTTTGTTATTTGGTTGTTCGTGAGCCCATTTGGGGTTTTCTTGGCAGATAATGGAGTGGTTAGGAGTTTCCTTCTCTAGCTCATTTTACAGATGAAGAAACTGAGGTCAAAAGTGTGAAATGACTTGCCCAAGCAGCTATTAAGTCTGGCTGGATTTGTACTTGGGAAGATGAGTCTTCCTGACTCCAGGCCCACTACACTATCCATTGTGCCACTTTCAAAGTTCTGTCCCCAAGGTATATGTCCATTACTTTGGGGAGAAGGCATGCCAAATGCTTATGTAGAACAATTAGACAAATCATGTAAAAATATTGTGATTTTATTATTTTCATCCTATATTTCTATTTTCTTTGCCTTGGCAGAGAAAGGCAGCTGTTGGCAAGGCACATAGAATGTTGGGCCTTAAGTCAAGAAACCTCAATTTAAAATCCAGCCTCAAAAACAAATGTTCTAAGCAGGGTGATACTGACCAAATCACTTAATCCATTTGTCTGAAATTACCTCAACTGCAAAATGGCAATAATAATAGCACCAACAGTGAAAATTAAATGAGATAATATTCATACTTAGTAATACCTGGCTCCTAGTTACTTAATAAATGTTTATTATCCCTCCCCCACTTTGGGATTTAAAAAATACATATCATCAATTGATACAGCTTGGTACTTGAAGGTATTCTTAAATTTTGGTTCTTCTAATCTAATCTTTTAGCCTACTGTTATCTTTTGCCCCATGCCATCTTCCCTTCCCACTCCTCCAAAAAAGGGAAGAGAGAGTTAAGTATGAAAAATGAGAACAATGGAGGAGAGAAAATAGGTATGACAAAGGAAAAAAAATGTGTGGTTAATGACTCGAAGAAAATAAACTGACCAGTGTTGGGGATGAGGAAGATACAAGAATGATTTTACATGCACACAAGATCTTAATTAAGACAAGAAATTAAAGGTCTAAGAGAAAACCTGAGAGTGTAAACATGATATGAAAAAAATAACATTCAAATACACAAAAGACTGTGCATGGAAATGGTGGAGTACTTACTCATATTTCCAAAAACAAAGGCTTATACCAGTTAAAACAAACTAAAGCTACCCTTTGGACTGTCTTTTAAAACTATATAAATGCCTCACCACCCATTTATGGCAGGTAATACATATAACCTGTTGAAAAATAAGAAAATTTAAAAGGATTATGAAAGAGAAAGTAAATTTACCAAAGTAACAGTCTCATAGAAATGAGGTTCCTACCTTTTTTTGTTTTTGATACAGCCAGTTAACTGTTTCCCCAACTAGGATGCAGAAGTGTGTGTTAATTATTCTTTATGAGGGATCAAGGAAGAAAAAAAAAAAAAGGACAGCTCACATTTCAGAAGGAATATTCCTTTATAACAGTTAATTTAATAATATACAGTTCTAGAAGAAGGGCTTCAGCCATTGTGCTGTAAGGAGACAGTAAGGGAACAGGTCTCTGAATGGGACCCAATTCTGGCTACCCATGATCATGAACTGTCTCTCAAATAGAAAGCCTCCTCCAAAATACACACACACACACACACACACACACACACACACACACACACAGACACACACACTCCCTCCCTCCCTCCCTCCCTCTGTCTCTTTCTCTCTCTCCATCATTAAGGGGCAAACTTTCCATTTAGTTCAGTCCAGAATTTTGTTGCTTTTTAATTCGTTTTTGGCCATAGAAGATAAAATCCACCATGGAAGATTATTTTAGCACAAACAGTCTCTTTCCAGTCACCTCATGGTTAGGGATGGAGGTCTAGTACCTTGATACATAGAAGTCCATTTGATTTCTCTTGCAAGGACTGAAGAGATGATGAAATTTTGTTTTATGTGCTCTGTTGTAACATATATACATGTATGTATGTGTGTGTATATATGGGAATATGTATACACACACAGATATAGGGGTATATATATGCTTTAATGATACTTTTAACAGTCCAATCTGTGCTCTTTGTCCCTGGAAGATTACTCATGGTCATCCCTCTGATAATTAGAGGGCTCATATTTTGGGAACCAAGAATAAGACACTTTAAAACAAGCATTAAAATCCTAGGGCAACACTTGGAAGTAAGTTGCAGGCTTTAAGGAGAAGTAAGTAGGTGAGGGAAGGTACCCAGGTGCTAAATTTTGGAGAAGGGTCCCCTGCATCTTTGAAAAGCCTAGACAAAAACCCCAACAGTAAGTAAAGATACCTTTTTTAAAAAGGAGCAGAGGAGAACTTATCTTCTTCCTGTGCTCTCAAATACAGGAGGTGGCCTGATACCCACACCCTGACTTTCCTGGAGGCAGAAACCTAATTCCAAAACCACAGCCCCTCACCCACCATTCATTCTAGTGACCTGCACTTGAAGGTGGGGTGGTTCCTGACTGAAACAGGCTTAGCCAGGGAAATGAAATTTAAATTCTCCTGAACATCAAAGGATAGAAGTCCCCATACAGCTGTCCAAAGCATTATTATGCCATAAAGCCTTAGTGTCCACAGCAGCTGGAGGAATCTACCCTTTAAATGAGGAAGATGAGATAGGAAGGAAAGAAAGGCTTTTAAATGCTTTAAGAGAAACAAGCAAAAGGCTAACAAGCAATGCAATGGCTTTGGACCTAGCCCAGCCTCGCAGGGAAGAATTCTTGCTACCATTTTTCCCTGCGCCGATAACTTTGTGTTAAGGATTCAGTAGCCAACTGCATCCTTAGCACTCAATATCTTTGTATTTATATATATTTATTTATAATTATAGATATATGTATTTATATTTTATTTTTAAACTGGAATAAAATGCAACGGATTCTGGTTCACTCACCTTTAAAATGAGCTGCCCACTCCCCCCACCCCGAGGGATTTAGGCCTTCAGCCCTGATCTGATGTATTCACCCCTAGCTTGACACTTAGCCTCCCATATGGAGGTGGTAGAGCCCCAAGAATATCTAGGAAAGAGGGCACACACTACAATAGGCTACCAGGTCAAGGAGGGGAAGACCCCCAAAGAGATTTGTTTCTAACCCTGAGAACCTAAGGAATTGTGAAGGACCTGGAGAGGGAGCTGGTGTTAAAGATCACCAGGCTTTTTATTGCAGTTAAAGCAGACTCGGACTGGGTGGTCCCAGCCTCGAGAGGGGACGGCTCGGCGGTCATGGGAACACTCATCGCAGAAGCCTTGGCCACAGGCCCGGCAGTGATGTTTGGAAAGCTTTATGCTGAATTCCTTTCGACAATTGTGGCAGTGCAGGATCTCATGGTCAGGCACCCAATAGGCTGGCCTGGCAGCATCTTTCACAAGACCTACAAAAGAGAAAGAATTATGGTTAGAACTAGCACAAGACAAAACTCAAGTCAGCACACAGGTTATAGTACCTTCACACAAGATACTTGGCATAAAAAAGTTCCCTTGTTCTAACATCATAAACCAAGTGACTCCATGGTATACTTTATCAGAGGGGAAAAAAGAGGGTCCAAAAATATTTTCATTTTACCTCTGAGTTTTTTCAGTCATGTCTGACTCTTCACAATCCCATTTGGGGTTTTCTTGGCATTTCCTTCTCCAGCTCATTTTACAGATGAGGAAACTGAGGCAAATAGGGAGAAGTGGGCTGCCCAGGGTTCCAGATTAGTGAATATCTGAAGTCAAATTCAAACTTAGGAAGTTGAGTCTTTCTGACTTAAGGTCCAGCACTCTGTCCAGTAGGCCACCTCACTGCCCCAGTTATTCCCGAAGGTGAAGATAAAGGTAAAGGTAAATACTCTTTCTCTGGCTAATAAGTCATCAATTCTTGGAAAAGTTTTCCAAGCTTATTAGTTAAAATCAAAAATAGTCTATCCTGACTTATAGCACAGTGAAGACTGCCAAAATAAATAAATAAATAAATTCAAGTTTCTTAATAGTTCCAATTCTTATCAAACTTTAATCTACTCTAGTCTCCAGTCCTAGTTTACCATATCTGAACTCTATTATAGTATACACACTTCACTACCAAAAATCTAGCTTTTCAGAAAAAAATGATGGTCCTGATTTGCAGCTTTTGTTAATGTGATTATATGCTTCTCAGAGATACCATGAAACCACTAAACTCAAGACCACTAAAAGACTTAGACAGAAGTCCCTGAGAGACAAGTATTAACCAATATGTCATCTAGGTGAAGGTCAGCATGGTAGTTTTAATTAATAATTACCTATGCCCTTGAAAAGGAGGTGGATATACTAACTACTTCCTGTTAAGGAGCTGATAAAGAGAACAAACTGAAGTATACTTTCTCTTTAGGTTTTTTTCTGGGGAGGGTAAAGGGCAAAGCTAATGAAGAAATTTAGTCTAACTATACTTATTTGCTTTTCTTGCCTTCTCAATGGGTTGAGGAGGGGAAAGTGGAAGGGAGAAAATGAAAAACTGAAAATAAAACTGTATTTAAAAAGAAGAGGAAAAGAATGGATAATGCAAGAACTCATTAATTTGCTAGGAATACACCATGCTGGAGTAAATAATTGTCCATGCCCACCTAGTGGTATGTCGATGGCTGTTACTACTGCTCCCAGAGTATTCTGCACTGCCTCGCCCACCTTCCTGGCAATCAGTGTCCCACCTTCTTCATCCACCTGTGCCTCCGGGACATCTATACAAAAAAATATTTCTGTATTAAAGGAAAAGCCTAATAATCATAAATGCTCATTCATCTCCAATAGAGGATAACCAGTTCCCTTGTGAAAGTATAAAATATGAAAGAAAAAAAACAACTTCCAGATTCCTCTCCCAGGATAATATTGTTCAATTGTAGAAGGTTTGGAGCATACCATCAGCTAAAGATAAGAGAATAGGTAAAACCTGTCCTGTTTTTTTAGCCCATATCCTTATTATATGTATTAACCTATCTTCAAAATGAAAGAGAAATGTTTTGCTTTAAGAGTACTAAAGAAACATCTTCAAAATTCTCTCTCATAAATAATATTGCTTTTACAGGACAAGGGTACCCACAGTACCATAAATATAGACAAGAAGAAATGCCAAAACCAGAGACATAATCACCCTGAAAAAAGTGGTCTGGTTTGGGAGTGTACCAGTGTGGAGATATCTAATCCAAAATGCCCAGTGGAATACCCAAAGGAAGGAGGTCCTTCCGTTCTTGTGGGTCTACTGTCCCACATTACCTAAATGGACGTTTCTTGCATCAAAGCAGGTGTCACACACTCGAACAGGCGCAGGCCCCCAGCCCCGCTCAGGTACTGGCCGTGTCTTGGATGAACAGCTGTCACAGAAGCCCTCCCCACAGGCCCTGCAGTGATGCTTGGTGTCATTATCTTTAAATGATGTTGCACACTTGCTGCAATTCTAACAACCCAGAAACAAAAAAGAAGCAAATCATTTGTGTTGGTTCAGGTAAAAGGGGCTGATACATAAAATAAATGCCATAGCGCCATCCTGAGGTTGACTTAGCTATTAATGTTAACTGGAAATCTCCTTCTCAAAAGTAGATAACCTCAGGCATTCACCCCACCTGGCACAACTACACTATTCTCAAGAGAGAAATACACCCAATAATAAAAAAATTTTTTAACCAAAATTGGGGCAATTTTCCACAAAAAGGTTTCTTAAAGACTAAGATACGACAGAGTTAAACTCACTACTTAAGCTTTTTCAAACCAGAGATTTTAGTGCTTTTACCACAATTAATTAGCTCATTCCCAAGCAGAGAAACAAAAGTCAGTGAGGAGACATGACTTGCCTAAAGTCATCGCCAAATTAAAACAGGAAAAGAAAACCTGGTAGACTAATTCACACTGCTGTACTCTCTTCCAGGTTATGCTGTAGACTTTGATAGGGAAAAACAAATCTCCTTGGCTGCTCCTAATAAACTGGCAGGTAAATGGTATCAAGTTTAATGCAATGACATGGCTGATGAGACTGTGCAGATGATACTACATACCAGGATTTGGGAGTTAGGTCTCCAATAGGCAGGGGCAATCTGGTCGGTCAGCCAAGATGTCACTGCCTTTGTGGGCCCAAGGCTCAGCTCAGACACTGACTGTGCCATGAAGTTCATCCCATCTAGCAGGCGCTGGGCAGCATTGTTGTTGTCCTTCAAAAACCCATCTGTCTGAAACAAACAAATGAAAGATTGAACAAATGAAACAAATGAAAAAATGCCTCCAAATGAAAGGAGTTAATACTTCTGATAAGCTGAATATATGTCATTAATTAAACTTCATAAATCAATCGGCAAATATTTTATTATCTAACACTGCTACCTGCTTAAATTCTGAGGATGTAAATATAAAAAATGTAATAGTCTCTACACACAAGACATTTATGTTCTAATGAACACAAAACTGGAAAGATTTATAGCACAAAAATCACCACACTCCCATACAAATGTCAAATCCATTGAATTTAGATATATCGTCAATTTAGAGGATCAGGACCAATAGAATACCACCCAGTGTAAAGCATTTTGCAAAGATAAAAGCACTATATAAATATTGGTTATTATATTTAAAGTAAAACAGGGATTAAAATATACATTATTTAAGACTAAGACATATTTTACTGGAGAACCTACAATTATGCAGGTACATAAACACAAAAGGAAAAGTTTTATCCTTGTAAAAAACAATTTTAACCTTAAAACAATAGCAGCAGTTGATATTCATGTGCTTTTTAATCTATGCAAAATAATACATAAAAAGTATCTCATTTGATCCTCACAACAAGCCTACCCTGTGAGTGTTGTAAATAATATTATCCCCATTTTATGGATGGGAAAAATTAGACAGACTTAAGAGGTTAAGTGACTTGACCAAAGATATTCATTTTGGGGAATATAATCTATATATCTTATGATAACGATGATGGCTTAAAAAAGAGAACACAATCAATCTTAGGTTTTGGTGGTGTTAAGAGCCCCTAGGAAAAATATACACCTAAATGGAAGTCATATTAAACCCTCAGAGGAGTCTCATCTGGAAAAAAAAAAAAGCAGATTGTTTCCAGAAATGAGATCAAAGGATAACCATAAACAGAGAAAGCAAAGGTGTTCAAAGAAAATAAAGAAATTCTTTGAATTGTGATGCTACACATGATGCAACAATTAGCTTTTAAGACATAAAGGTTCAGCTTAAGAAATATCTTGTATTTTGTATATTGTATACCAAAGAGTTAAGATATTGGGTTGCAACAACCTATCATATTTCTGTGGGTAAAGAAGGTTAGGGTTAATTTTTGTTTCTAAACTATTTCATTATTTTCTTATAGAAGGGTTTTCTTCTAACATTGTGAATTTAAAAGAAAACTTTAAGGACAGAAAAACAAGAAGGCTCTCAAGGGTCACTCTACCTACTACACTATGAACATTTTTTAAAAGTTTAGGGTTAATTTTTGTTTCTAAACTATTTCATTATTTCTTCATAAATATAAGGGTTTTCTTCTAACATTGTGAATTCAAAAGAAAACTTTTAAGAAAAGAGAAACAAGACCTCTCAAAGGTCACTCATACCTACCACACCATGAACATTTTTAAAACTTTTAAAATTTTGGTATAGTAATTGAAAAATATCAAAATGTGAACATTTCTTTAAACAAAGAAAAAACAGAATAAGAAGTTGTTGCAAAATGATATGAATCTCTTACATATAACTTTGTTTGGGGAGGAGGGATTTATAATACATATTAAGTTTAATGTGGCAATTCCAATACTGCCTTGCTCAATTCTGTCCCCCCTGAAAGTCCTTTCATTCTCTCCTGTACATTTTTAAATGTTTCATTAATACTTTTTTTTCTTTCTTTTCATACATTACATTCATATGCTGTCATTTGTTTATCCATCCTCTAATTGATGGTTGCTAACTTTATTTCAAGTTCTTAGCTTAAAAAAAAAATGCTGTAGGTCTTTTCTCTCTTTAAAAAAAAATTCTCATTGGGGTATGACAGTATTAGCCATTATCTTGCGGTTAAAAGTTATGTACAATTTAATGATTTGTGAGGGGAGTACAGTTCCAAATTACTTTTCATAACGGTTAGATCTATTCAAAGGAGTATCAGTATACTTGTCTTCCTATTACAATTATCCTTCCTCTGACACTAACCTACCTAATTCTCCATCCTGTCCCAACATCCCTCCAAAAATGCTCTATTTTATAATAAATAAGCAAAATAAAGCCCACACATTGGCTACATCTGAAAACATTAAGCCTAATTCTGCAACTACTGTAGTCATTCACTGCCAAAGGAAGAAAGTATGATTTCTTTTCTTCTCAAATCCTGACTGATGAGTATACTCACTTCTTAAGCATCTCAAACTTCTTTTCAATTAAGAGTGCTTTAGTCACTTTATAAATTGTTTTGGCACTTCTCACTTCACTATTCATTACTTCATACAATTCAGATTTTCCTGAATCCATCATTCCTTACAGTACAATAAAATTCCATTACAATCATGAAGAATGCTTATACAATGATTTATTCAGTCATTCTCTAATCAGTGGGCACCCATTCTGTTGTTCTTTACTATAAAAAAAAAAAGTGCTGCCATAAATATTTTTATACATGACTCCTTTTTATAATTAAAGCTTTGTATTTTCAAAACATATGCATGGATAATTTTTCAACATTAACCCTTGCAGAATCTTGTGTTCCAATTTTCACCTTCTTCCCCCACCCTCTCCCCTAGATGGCAAGTAATCCAATACATGTTAAACATGTTAAAATATATGTTAAATTCAATATATGCATACATATTTATACAATTGTCTTGCTGCACAAGAAAAATCAAACTGGAAAAAAATGAGAAAGAAAATAAAATACAAAGAACAAAAAGAGTGAAAAAGCTATATTGTAAACCACACTCACTTCCCACAATCCTCTCCTCTGGGTGCAGATGGCTCTCTTCATCACAAGATCATTAGAACTGGTCTGAATCATCTCACTGTTGAAGAGAGCCATGTTCATCAGAATTGATCTTCATATAATCTTGTTGTTGCCATGTGTAATGATCTCTGCTTCTGCTCATTTCACTCAGCATCAGTTCATTTAAGTCTCTCCAGGCCTCTCTGAAATCATCCTGCTGGTCATTTCTTACAGAACAATAATATTCCATGACATTCATATACCATAATTTATTCAGTCATTCTCCAATTAGTGGGCATCCATTCAGTTTCCAGTTTCTAGTCAATACAAAAAGGGCTGCCACAAACATTCTTGCACATGTGGGACCCTTTCCCTCCTTTAAGTAGTGATATTGCTGGACCAAAGGGTATACACATTTTGATAGCCCTTTGACCATAGTTCCAAATTGCTCCAGAATGGTTGGATCTGTTCACAATTTCACCAACAATGAATTGTCCTAGTTTTCCCATATCCCCTCCAACATTTGTCATTATCTTTTCCTATCATCTTAGTCGATCTGAGGTGTATAATGGTATCTCAGAGTTGTTTTAATTTGCATTTCTCTAATCAATAGTGATTTAGAGCATTTTTTCATATGACAAGAAATGGTTTTGATTTCATCTGAAAATTGTTCATATCCTTTGACCATTTATCAACTGGAGAATGGCTTTAATTTTTATAAATCTGAGTCAATTCTCTATATATTTTAGAAATGAGGCCTTTGTTAGAAACTTTGAATATAAAATTTTTTTCCCAGTTTATTGCTTCCCTTCTAATCTTGTCTGCATTAGTTTTCTTTGTACAAAACCTTTTTAACTTAATATAATCAAAATTATCTATTTTGTGATCAATAATGATCTCCAGTTCTTTGGTCACAAATTCATTTCCCCTCCATAGATCTGAGAGGTAAAGTATCCAATGTTCTTCTAATTTGCTTATAATATCATTCTTTATGTCTAGATTATAAACCCATTTCGACCTTATCTTGGTATATAGTGTGGTTTTCTACCATACTAGTTTCCAATTTTCCCAGCAGTTTTTGTCAAATAGTGAGTTCTTATTCCAAAAGCTGGGGTCTTTAGGTTTATCAAAATTAAATTGCTACAGTCATTGACTATTTTGTATGACTCCTCTTTTTAAAAAATCTGTTAGGTATAAAGGTATATAAGATAAAAAGGGGTATGCCAACAATAGTTGCACTATTATTGGGTCAAAAAGTATACATAGTTTGATGACTTTTTGGGTATTGTTACAAATTACTTTCCAGAATGATCAGTCATTTACAGCTTTAATCAACAATGCATTTACCTGTTCTTTCTCTTCTACAATCATCATTTTCCTTTTTTGATATCTTTGACAATCTGATGGGTATCAGGCAAAACCTAAAGTTTCTTTAAATTTCCATTTCTTTCATCAAAACATTTTTGAAATAGCTGTTAATAATGTACATTTCTTCTTTTGAGAACTATCCCTTCGGTAATTTTATATCTCTAGATGCTTACTTGCATAAAATAGAGAAAGAGAAGATAATAAATTGGGCTTACAATTAAAAAAACTAGAAAAAAGGGCAAATTAAAAACCCTCAATTAAATACCAAATTGGAAATTCTGAAAATAAAAGGTGAGATTAATAAAATTGAAAATAAGAAAACTATTGAATTAATAAATAAAATTAAGAGTTGGTTTTATGAAAAAACCAACAAAATAGATAAGCCTTTAGTTAATTTGATCAGAAAAAGGAAAGAGGAAAATCAAATTGTTAGTCTTAAAAATGATAAAGGAGAACTTTCCTCCAATGAAGAGGAAATTAGAGTAATAATTAGGAGTTACTTTGCCCAACTTTATGCCAATAAATTTGATAATCTAAATGAAATGGAGGAATATCTACAAAAATATAGATTGCCCAGGTTAACAGAAGAGGAAATAAATTATTTAAATAGAGCTATTTTGGGGGCAGCTAGGTGGCGCAGTGGATAGAGCACCAGCCCTGAAGTCAGGAGGACCTGAGTTCAAATCTGGTCTCAGACACGTAACAGCTGTGTGACCCTGGGCAAGTCACTTAACCCCAATTGCCTCAGCAAAAAAAAAAAATAATAATAATAATAAAAATAAATAAATAAATAAATAGCGCTATTTTAGAAAAAGAAATAGAACAAGCTATTAATCAACTCCCTAAGAGAATTATCCCTTCATTTATCTGGGGAATGGCTCATATTTACATTTTTGGATCAATTCCCTAGCTAACATGGATATCAGATTTCTATCAAGAACCTTTCTTATGTCATCTCCCACCCTTCAAACATCACCTCCCTTATTTTTCTACTATGATGTTAAATAAGAATTGAATGCTCCATTGTATATAAAGTACCTTGCAAAATGCTTTGTAATGATAACTTTCATTTATTTGTAACTATACCTTAATCTAGGGGACAAGCTAGATGGTGCACCAGTCCTGAAGTGAGGGGGACCTCAGACATTTAACACCTACTAGTTGTGTGACCCTGGGCAAGTCACTTAATCCCAATTGCCTCACCAAAAATTAAAAGATTTCTATAAAAATAGGCTTTAAAAAAAAAAACATCACTGAAGGTCAAATCTAATAAGAGAAGTCATTTTGTTCAACCAAAACCTAAAACACTTCTATCAAACCAAAACAGAAATGGATTCCAGCCATAGAATATTGCCTTAGAGGAGCAGCTAGGTGGTGCAGTGAATACAGCACCAGCCCTGAAGTCAGGAGGACCTGAGTTCAAATCTGACCTTAGACACAACATTTCCTAGCTGTGTGACCATGGGCAAGTCACTTAACCCCAAATCCCTCAGCAAAAAAAAAAAAAAAAAAGACTATTGACTTAGAAAAAGACAAATTAACAATATCCACATGTATTATATTTAAAGATTTCCCATTTAAAATTTAAGCTGGTTCCACAAAAAAAAAAAGATGCTTTTAAAAATCTGTTAAAATATGACTTCAGTTCTTCCCAAGGAGATGAAAAAATTGAAAATGGTTCTGTTGTAGAGAAATAGAGATCAGTTTAATGAAACAGATGTTGCCTGGTATTCACAGCCAATGGCTGAGTCTTCTACAACTTATGATTCAGACATTGTCAAGAGAAAAAAGGGAGGAGGAATAAGGTCTTATGTGTTCTTTCAAAATGTAAGCTACACACACTTCATAGAAGTGACTCGGGGCAGTTAGGTAGCGCAGTGGATAGAGCACCAGCCATGAAGTCAGAAGGACCTGAGTTCAAATTTGATCTCAGATAGTTAATATTTCCTAATTGTGTGGCCCTGGGCAAGTCACTTAACCCCAACTGCTTCAGCAAAAAAAAAAAAAAAAGTAACTGGAAATACTGTTTCATTTCCATAGCTTGTGGCACTAAAATCAATGCAAGTGCATTACTTTGTGGCTCTATTTAAATTATATAATCTCATGGCTCCTTAATGCTACATTTAAAATCGAAAGTCAAGTCCAAAGCAACTGGAAAAGAAATCAGACTTTTATGCAACTGGATGCTTATTTGACCTATTATTTTTATTACCTTTCAATATCAAAATGTGTATGATTTGTACATTGCCAGAATACATAGCATTTTCTTCAAAAAAAAAAATATATATATATATATTTTCCTCTAAAGATTTTCTCCAACTAGCTATCTTCCTTTTAACCACAGTAATGTTGTTAATACAAAAATCTTTCAATTTTATGTAATCAAAATTGTTCATTTTATCTCTTTATCAAGAAATCTTTCCCCTCTAGACTACTTTCTAATATTCTCAGGAGATTCGGCTCAATATTGAGTCTTTACCCAGGAGTTAGAGTCCTTGTGTTCACTGGACACCATGCTATAAGAATTAATTCTGGGACCTGTATATCTAACCTGTTCCAGTAATCAATTTCTTTATTTTTTAACCAGTGTCAAATAATTTTGTAATTGTATTCATATAATTTCTATGTATGTCTTGGTAGATAGATATATATCATACATTTAACATTATTTTAAAAGGAATTTATTTTTTCAATCTCTTTCTACTGAGTTTCACTGGTAATAAACAGAAAGGCTGATTAATATGGCCAAGGGAGGAAGGAGGAAAGAGAAAAAGTTATTTTATAACTTTCTACATTTATTGAAGTTACTGTTTCAATTAAACTTTTTTTGGCTGAATCTCTCTAAATTCACCAATACAAATATTAACTGCAAAAAGTGGCAATTTTGTTTCCACTTCACTTATATTTATTCACACAATTTCTTTTTGTCTTCCACTAACAATAATGCTTCTAGAACAAAAATCAAATAAGAGGGATGAAAATGGATTGCTTGATTTATCTCAGATCTTACCATAAAGGCCTCCAGTGTTTTATCTGTTACAAAAAATAGTATTAAATACGATTATCACATTAAGTAATGATCCATTTATTTCTGTGCTTAATGTTTTTAACATGAAGTTGCTGCTATATTTTGTCAAAAGCTTGTTCTGCATCTACTGATAACAGATAATTTTATTTTTGATATTAAGGAAGTTAGTGTATTAAGTTTTCTAATAATGCTCTCCACACAAATAAAGTCAGATCTAAACAACTGGAAAAACATCAAGTGCTCTTGGATAGGTCGAGCGAATATAATAAAGATGGCAATACTACCTAAACTAATCTATCTATTTAGTGCTATACCAATCAAACTCCCAAGAGATTATTTAACTGACCTAGAAAAAATAACAACAAAATTCATCTGGAAAAACAAAAGGTCAAGAATTTCAAGGGAATTAATGAAAAAAAATGCAAATGAGGGTGGCCTAGCTGCACCAGATCTAAAACTATATTATAAAGCAGTGGTCACCAAAACCATTTGGTATTGGATAAGAAATAGAGTAGTGGATCAGTGGACTAGGTTAGGTTCACAGGACAAAATACTCAATGACAATACTAATCTAGTGTTTGATAAACCCAAAGACCCCAGTTTTTGGGATAAAAACTCACTATTTGACAAAAACTGCTGGGATAATTGGAAACTAGTATGGAAGAAATTAGGCATGGACCCACACCTAACACCATATACCAAGATAAGGTCAAAATGGATTCATGATCTAGGCATAAAGAATGATATTATAAACAAATTAGAACAATGTAGGATGGTTTACCTCTCAGACCTGTGGAGGGGGAAGGAATTTGTGACCAAAGAAGAACTAGAGGTCATCATTAATCACAAAATAGATAAGTTTGACTATAACAAGTTAAAAAGTTTTTGTACAAACAAAATGAATGCAGACAAGATTAGAAGGGTAGCAATAAACTGGGAAAATATTTTTACATCCAAAGGTTCTGATAAAGGCCTTATTTCTAAAATATATCTAGAATTCACTCAAATATATAAGAATTCAAGCCATTCTCCAAAGGATAAATGATCAAAAGATATGAACAGACAATTTTCAGACGAAGAAATTGAAACTATCTCTGGTCACATGAAAAAGTGCTCCAAGTCACTATTGATCAGAGAAATGCAAATTAAGACAACTCTGAGATACCACTACACACCTGTCAGATTGGCTAAAATGACAGGAAATGATAATGATAACTGTTGGAGGGGATGTGGGAAAACTGGGACACTGATACATTGTTGGTGGAACTGTGAACGGATCCAACCATTCTAGAGAGCAATTTGGAGCTATGCTCAAAAAGTTATCAAACTATGCATACCATTTGACCCAGCAGTGTTTCTACTGGGCCTATATCCCAAAGAGATTTTAAAGGAGGGAAAGGGACCCACATGTGCAAAAATGTTTGTGGCAGCCCTTTTTGTTGGGGCAAGAAACTGGAAACTGAAGGGATGCCTATCAATTGGAGAATGGCTGAATAAATTATGGTATATGAATGTTATGGAATATTATTGCTCTGTAAGAAATGACCAACAGGAGGATTTCAGAGAGGCCTGGAGAAACTTGCATGAACTGATGTTGAGTGAAATTAGCAGAACCAGGAGAACATTATACACAGCAACAAGACTATACGATGATCAATTTTGATGGACATGGTTCTCTTCAACAATGATGTGATTCAAACCAGTTCCTATCGTTCAGCGATGAAGATAGTCATATACGTCCAGAGAGAGGCCTGTGGGAACTGAGTGTGAACCACAACACAGCATTTTAACGCTTTCTGTGAATATTTCCATGCATTTTGTTTTCCTTCTTAGGTTGTTTTTTTCTTCTTCTCTTTCTAGATCTGATGTTTCTTGTGCAGTAAGATAACTGTATAGATATGTATACATGTATTGTATTTGTCATATAATTTATCATATTTAGCATGTATTAGATTACCTGTCATCTAGGGGTGAGGGGTGGGGGGAAGGAGAGGAAAAGCTTGGGAAAAAAAAAGTTTTTGCAATGGTCAATGTAGAAAAATCACTCATATGTTTTGTAAATAAAAAGCTTTATTAAAAAAAAAAAAAAAAAAAAAAAAAAATTTTTTTAAATAATGGACCAGCTCTGAATTCCTGGTACATATGGTTTTCTTCAGTGAACAATTGGAACTGGTTTGAGACAATTCTTTGTTGCAGAGAGCCATGTCCATCAGAATTGATCATCATATAATCTTGCTGTTCCGTGTACAATGATCTCCTGGTTCTGCTCACTTCACTTAGTATCAGTTCATGCAAGTCCCTCCAGGCCTCTCTGAAATCACCCTGCTAATCATTTCTTATAGAACAATAATATTCCATGACATTCATATACTATAACTTATTCAGCCCTTCTCCAATTGATGGGCATCTGTTCAATTTCCAGTTTTTTGCCCCTATAAAAAGTGCTGCTACAAGCATTTTTTGCACATGTGGGTCCCTTTGCCTCCTTTAAGGAATGGATTTTCATGAAATATCCTTTGGTATTTCATTCCTTTTTCCATAAGGAGTATTGCAGTATATGGTATAATGTTACTCTAAAACTAATTACTGCTAAATTGCTTCCCACTTTTTCCAGGAATTTTGATTAAAAATAGTGTTTAGTAGTGTCTAGCAGCTAGTATCCCTGGATTTATCATACATTATATTACTATGTAAGATTGCTTCTAGATCTTATTAGAAAATCTTATTAGACTGTCCCATTTTTAAACTTTTTTTTTACCAGCACCAAATTATCTTATTGCTTACTATCTTTATTTTGTAATTTGACATCTAATATAATTAGTCCCACTTGATCTGAACCTTTTGTTTTATTCCTCTTGAAATTCTTGGCCTTTGTTCCTCTAGATAAATGTTGTGATTATTTTACCTAAATCTATAAAATAACTCCTCAGTAGTTTAAATGGTATGGTATTAGATCTGTAAATTATTTCATGCATTATCACTACATTTTTTATGGAGTTCAATCACAAGCAAATTTCTTAATTTCCATATAAAGTACTTTGTACTTTTATTTACGAGTAAATTTAAAAAAAACAGTTATTTGGAATGAGATTTCTTTTTCTATTTTTTAAAAATTATTAATAATATGCAAAAAGGCTATTGATTTTTATGGATTTATTTTATATACTCCTACTTGACTGAAGTTAGTACTTCAAACTGATTTCTAGTTGAATCCCTAAGGTTCTCTATGTAAACTATCATATCATTTGTAAAATGGGATATTCTTTATTTTCGCTTTGTATGTACATGTTCCCTAAATTTCTTTTTCTTCTCTGGCTGGGCTTAAGTGTCAGGTCCTGATTACAAAAGCTCTATTTCTGATGACTCCTCATTCTATTTCCTCTACCTCCCCTGTCCTTCACCAGGAATGTCCATATTCAATGTGCCTACTGATTTTGGCCCTATTTACCAAAACTTGTAGTATTCCTTAATATTGCTCTTTTCCCAAATCTCCCAGGCTTAAGGGTCTATTTACCAGAACTCCTGCTAGCATCTCCAAGCAGTCTAACTATGCACTTGAACCCTAGACTAGATAGAGGAGGAGCTTCTGTTCCTTTTCAGTTTTCTTTATCATTGGTACGTATCTGGAGCCCTTTTTAGCTATCTGCTGAAGTACTGAAGAACAGGGATCCTTCACAACCTTTTACAATACAATCTTTACCAGAGGTCTTCATTACCAATGAATTAATGAATAATTCTGACTTCAAAAAATGACCCTCTGCCACATTTATATATAACTAGAGCAGGGAAGAAAAAAGAAAAAAAGAGAATACTTACTCCAGGCCAGACATGTTCAATTTCTGTCCTTACGACTGTGTCCACAGGATCTTGATTTCCAAACCAGTACTGCCGACTACGATATACCACACCACAGTTAGGACATTCAATCACATACCTGTAATGGAGGTAAAGAATTATCCAGATACACATAAGAAAGAGATGGGTATATACTCAAAGTATCTAAAACTTAGCTACCTCTACTCACCCAGACCATGCATATTTTGCAAGACCCATCCAAGGGGAATCAGTGGAAGCGGATGTTTTAGGCACCACACTGACCTCCTTTCCTCTTTCATAGCAGGCCTGGAACGTACAGAGAACTCCATCAGCTTCTTGTGTATAGAGAAGACCCCAGACCCATGAACACTAATGAAATTTGAGATCAAATATACGTCAGGAAAAAAAGGACCATTTTTCTAAAGATGCCAATTCTCTGGAAATTAATCAATAGATTAATTAACTTACATCATATACATGAATATAAAGTCTAAAAATAATTAGTACATTATGGCTAAAGAAACTCTGTGTGAATATATAGCCAGAAAACAAATCTCTAAAGTATAGATCTAGCAGACATAAAGTGAAACAAAATCAGGAATTGTCTAAAAAAAACTCCCATCTGAAAATGAACACTTAAATACTTGATAAAAGGTGCCAGTTACATTACAACACACTTGGAATTCTGACTCCAAAAGCACTGAGATAGGACAAGAGATAGCTTGTGGACTGTTTCAACAAAAAAAAAAGTATACCTGTAGAAAAAATAAAATCTCTCAGTTACTTACTTTACAGGTATAAACCCGGTTATCATACTGGTGGGAGTATCTACAGCGGCTCTTTGCTTCATGAGGCACTCCTTCTTTTCCATGATTCATGCTATTTTTACATCCAGACCTATGATCCAAAAAGTAACAGTGATGCAACAGGCAAGGGAGCTAATGTTGTTAGCCTGGAAGATATTTTAGCTCAGAAAGAGCCATAAGATATTGTTGTGATGCAGTCATCAGCATTACTATGACTAGGAAGCAGGGGACAGGGAAAAACATGTACATGCAAATTTACACAAGTTTTATATATATTATATATATATATATATATATATACACACACATATGTGTAGAGAGAGAGAGAGAGAGAGACTATAAATATAAGGGAAGAGGCTCTAGCAACTGTTGGAGGTAATCAGGAAAAAACTAATGTAGGAGATGTCTTAAGCTGGGATTTAAAGTCACCAAGGAATTCTAAATGACAGAGGTAAGGACAGCATTTCAGGCATGGGGGTAACAGCCTCTGCAAAGGCTTGGGGATGTAATGTTGTGAAAGAACAACTACAATTAGTAGGTCAGTTTGACTAGACTGTTCAGAGCATGAAAGGAAGTAAATGTTTAAGACGGGAAAAAATAGGCTGAAGCCAGTTTGTCTAGAGGGCTTCAAATGCCAAACAAACAAATTTGTATTTTATTCCAAAAGGAATAAAGAACCACCTGACATTACTGAGCAGACAAGTGGCAGGGGCAGATCTCTACTTGAGAAATATCAATTTGGTAGCTGTGGAAAACAGACTGGAAAAAAGATTTGAAAAGCAAGGACGCCAATGAAGAGGTTATCACAACAGTCAAAAGGGAGGTGATAAGGACTTAAACTAGGGTAGCAGCTTTGTGAGTGCAAAGAAGAGGAAAGACAGAAGAGACATTATGAAGTGAAAAGAAGAAAAAAATCATTTCCAAGGTGGGAAAACTAAAGGAGGACTTTCCCATTAGGAAAAAGAAAAAAAGACATTAGATACTTAATAAGAGATGAAGCTTAGTATCATAGGATCATTTTAGGAGCTACATGAAGCCTTAAAGGACATTAAGCCTATTGCTCTACTTTTACAGATGAAAAAACTGAGGCACAGAAAGGTTAGGAGATCTGCCCAGGATCCCACAACTAAGAAATGTCTGGGCTGGAATCTGAATCCGGGTCTTAACTCTTGGATCCAATGTCCAATAGCCATCTAGTCCAACCAATACTGGAAAAAGAATTTCTCTGCCAATATACCTGACAAATAGTCTTTACTTAAAGGCTCCAATGTCAAGCAATTCACTACCTCCAAAGACAGCCAGTTACACTTTGGATAACTGGAAAGGTTTTTTCCCCCTCTTAGAGAAAGCTTAGATATGACTCTGAAACTTCTATTTATTTTATTTATTTATTTTTACCATGAACCTTGTTCAACCAAATAGAGCAAGTCTAATCCTTCTTCTATATTATAACCTTCCAAATCCTTGAATATGGTTATTATGATATCCTTTCTAAGTCTACCTTTCTTGAAGCTAAAAAATCTTCAGTTCCTTTAAATGATCCTCATCCAGTATTAACTCAAAGCCTACTATAATTGTCCTCCTCTGGACATTTTCTAAATTTAACAGTGATGTCCTTCTTAATATGGGGCACCCATATTATTGAATGAGAACTGGCTAGGGCAGAATAAAATATGACAAATTGCCCCCAATTCCTGAAACTATACCTCTATTTATGAAATCTAAAACTGCATTAGCTTTTTTTCAGCTGTTGTCTCTTACTAAGCTTTTAGTCTACTAATATTCCAAAGCTTTTTCAGAAAAATTATTTTCTATCCATATTTTCTCTACTACTTATGAGATTAATTTGTTAAGCTTATGTATAACCCTTTACAGTTTATCTCCATTAAATTTTATCTTATTAGATTCAACTCAATCCTATCAAGATGTTTTTGGATCCTGATTCAGTAATACACAATATCCTTGCCAGCTTTGTACAATGTGAAAATCTGCTGAGGTGTCATTTATTCCTTTTTTCCAAAAATGTTAAACATGAGTATATCCCTCATTTTGCAAATGAGGAAGCCAACACCCAGTTAAGTGGGTGATATGCTCAGGGTCATCCAGGAAGACAGTAATCAAGGAAAGGACCTGGGACTGAATCCCAGATCCTACCCTAGCCAATCATTTAATCTTTATAAGTCTCAGTTTCATTTATAGAGCAGAAAAAATGTTGTCAGTGAGTATTCAAGTGATATAATTTTTATGAACCTTAAAATACTATACAAACATCAATATTTCCTGCAGAATATTTTTTTGAGAGGAAGGATTGTTTTTTCTTCAGTGCCTTGAAAAGAATACATGCCTTGTAGTGGATATCCTGCCATCTTGGGGAGAGGTAGGGAGTGGGGGGGGGGAATTTGTAACAGAAAGCTTTCTAAGGGTTAATTTTGAAGAATTACCCATACATATGTTTTGCAAAGAAAAAAAAGAAAAAAAAAGAAAAGAAAAGAATACATGCTTAATAAATGTTTCTCCAACATAGATAGCAAAATTAAAGTCAAATTTAGATTCTCCTAAATTTAGATCCAAATTTAGATTGGAAGTCCACTGCTCTTTACCCTACTCTCTCAGACAGTCAATATTCATTAGAAAATTCAATATGATATTGATATTTAGATTTTGAACCCAACCTCCATCCCATCTTAACCAAGTGCCATTCTGGTTTGGAATTTCCCAAGTTTAATCCTAAAGTAGGCTTCGAACTTTTTAAGGCATCATGTTCCACAGGCTATCTTAATGACTTTAAAAAAATTGGGCTCCATTTAATTTGTCCTACAAAGTAGGCCAGATCTATTTCCTTATTCTTCTGGTAATGGGTAGGGTGAATAGTTTTCTTCACTTACCCACAGCTGAGGCAAATGGAGGAGCAGGTGAAGTACTCGTCTGGAAAAAAGGAGCTGTGAGCCATCTGGTCATCAGGGATCTCACCGCTGAAGCGGTCACTCAATGCCTGTCAGAATTAAGGGGGAAAGGCAAGAAACTCCTAAGTAATTCAAGAGAAAGCCACTTATGCCTTGTTCTCTCTTCAAAGGGGAGGGCTCCATAGAAAGGCTAAATTACTGGTCTGCTCTGAGAGATTCCCCACCTAAGGAGTGGAGACCAAAAGAATGCAAGTGCTACTATCATGGCCCAGAAAGCACGGAGCAATACTTCAATAATCCTCAGGAAGAAATTAACATTACTCTTTTTTCCAAAAGCCATGAAGGAACAAAATAAGCTGACAGTTCCCCTTTATTTTACTTCAAGTTAAAATCTGTTATACATTGGATCTTTAATCTCAGACATTTACAAATCTAAGTGGCCAATTTTATCACAGTCAGTTGACAATAAGAAACTAAGGCATAGAAAAGTGACAGTTCTCATAATGAATATAAAGTTGAGGATTTCCTGAATTCCTTACTCTTTCTTTTCCCTCCCCTCATAATCCACATAGATGGTTTATTAAGGGTTGGGTCAATGTCAAGATGAAGGAAAAAACTATTCCCAAAAATAAAGAAGAAATATCATAATACTTGAAATCTTTTGTCAGTATAATTAAGCCAAAAGCCAAGAAGCAGCTAAGCCTCTCTGAAGTTGAAATAAGTTCCAGGTCAAAGGATAAAGTTTTTGCAGAGACAAATGGAAAAATTTATCTTGAAAGATATCTGCCATTCCTAACCCTCCATTTACTTATTACATTCTAGGTGGTCATCTTTTCAAATTGAATTTTGTTTTCCCCTCTAAATCTTAGTCAGAAAAAGTTGAATCTGTGAAAAAAGCAATACAATTTCAATCAGCTATTTCCAAAGTTAGGGAAATTAAAAATTGATTCTGTAGTCATTAAAAGGCATCCAATTTCACTTTAAATTTCAGGTTTTCAATAACTAGCTTAATCATTTAGATTGCCTTGCAAAAGGGAGGGGTTTTTTTTTGTTTGTTTGTTAATGGAAAGAAATTAGGCAGAGACAAAGAGATTCCAATGTCAGTGCAGAAGCTTCAAACTCTGGGGAGAACTTTATACAATGGGACATATTTAAATAAATAAAAGCTAGACAAGTATAAAATGATCCAATTTAATGATTAAAATGGAACAATTTGCCCTTTGGAGATGATTTTTGAAAAAGCAATAAAACCATTTATCACAACTTGAAAATAGAAATTATTAAAATTTATTATAATAAATTAGAAATTAGAAAATAGAAATTAGAAAAAATTGAAAATAGTAAGACACGTCAAAAAAACCCAGTAAAACAAAAATATAGCTATAATCTAAATATGAATTCTTTTTCTTGGAATTGGGCCTCTCTTCTCTTACCCCTATCTTAATTCTATTTATACTTTAACATTCAAATTCAAATCCCACCTTCTGCCCTATCATGAAGCCTTCCTGAATCCTCCACCTAAAACAACTCCCTCTTCCAGAGCCCTATAACTTACTCCAGGTATCACATAGCTTGGTCCTAAAGTTTTCTTGTATTCTCAACTATACAATTAGCTCTGTACAGCATGGATCATCTGTTTTACTTATTTTATATATGCCTAGGATAGAATGCACACCTCAGACATTCAAAAGATACTTGTTGAAAAGATCAGGTGCCACAGGAAACTTGTCTTCATTCCCCAGCAAATATTCTTTCCTCATATAGGGGAGTTGCTGACCACAGTCCACAGGTTTCTCTTACAATTCCCTATAAGATCTGGTCTCAAACCATCCCAGTTTCATGAACAGTGGCCCAAACTCCTGCAGACAGTCTGATTATAATGGCCAGGCAAAATATCTGTCGTCCTTGGGAGGGAAGTAGTTGGGGGTGGGGGTGAGGGTGTTCCCTTGCTATATGTTGAATTGACTATAAGTAAAAAAGTGAGATAGACAAAGTTTGTGTTTGAGGCCCTCTTTCCTTCCCTTTCAGAGCACCCCTCTCCTGGAAACTCTCTGAGCTTTCTTCCTTGATCTGTAAAATGAAGGGGTTGAGACTATATGATTTTTACACTCCTTCCTGCTCTGAATTCTATGCTCCAACCCAGCTCTCCTAAAGCATTGTGATTCTATCCTACCCATCCCCCACTCCCTCAAGTCCTCTTCTCCCTTTTCTTCCTCTTTTCCCTCCTTTCTCCCCCTCTCTTTCACTATTCTTCTTCCCCTTTTCCCCTCTTCCTGTCCCTTCTCCTCTTCCCCTCTCTTCCTAGGACACATTAATTGAATTTAGGTAGCAGGGATGCTCTCCACAGTGCATCAATATCAATTATTTAGCATTCTGCATGACTTAAGTTGCTTGCCTGCAAAGAATCTCTGTGGGAATGGGACTTGAAAAGGGGTCCAGGATGGGTGGGATAGGAGAGAAGAAGGAGAAAATGAAAGAAGTGAGAGGGGGAAAGGGAGAGAGGGGGAAAGGGAGAGAAGGGAAAAGGGAAGGAAAGAGGGAGAGGAAAGAGGGTGAGGGGAGAGGGGAAAGGGAGAAGAGGAATAAGGGAGAGAGAAGGAAAGTGAGGGAGGGAAGAGAGAAGGGGGAAGAGAAAGAGCAGGGGAAAGAAGGAGAGGGGAGGGAAAGGCAGAGGGAGGAGGGAAAGGGAGAGAGGGAGAGAGGGGAATGGAAAAAGGAAGGGGGGGGGCAGAAATAGTTTATTTAGTGCCTGTGATCCATTCCATTTAATGAGTATAAGCCCAGGGCCTGAGATGGGAAGTGTGAGTCTGCTTTCTCTCAATTATTCTCAGTTCTTGCATGCATCTCATAGTGTGAGCATCTTAGTAGGTTGCGTGATTCTAGAATCTCCTCCACATCACATTCATACATTCATATTCAATCTATTCATTCTGCTTCAGCTGGAAGAACTTCCTGGTCAGCCGGAAGGTCCCCGTTATACTTCCTTTGATTTCTTGTGTTCTCTATGACTTCAATCACTAACTAAGCAAAAAGATTAAGTGTGGTGTGCATACTCTTTGATATTATATTTACAACTTACATGTGAAGAGTTTTCAAGAGTATTTTTCCCTAATCATCAATTTCCCTGCCAGCTGAATCTTTACCTGTTTTAGTTTTCTTCTATTTGAGTAGAAGTCCTGGTTCCAGCCTGCCTCCTGATCAATACTTTAGCTGGGTGTAGTGAAAAATAAAATTTACATTCAATTGTTTCCATAGCAACCATCTCAGCTCCATCTGATTATTGATATAAAGGTCCTCTTTTTAAAAAGTCTTACCCCACGGGGCAGCTAGGTGGCGCAGTGGATAGAGCACCAGCCCTGAAGTCAGGAGGACCTGAGTTCAAATTTGATCTCAGACACTTAACATTCCCTAGCTGTGTGACCCTGGGCAAGTCACTTAACCTCAATTGCCAAAGCAAAAAAAAAAGTCTTACTCCTCTTTCCAACTAAGAAGTTTTTAAAGATATCCTGCTATATTTCACCTTATAGGCAATTGAAGGTAATTTTGACTATAGACCTTTTTCTTTTCCCACCAACTTTAAATTCTAACCCCCCTTAAAGAAATTTAACTGTAATCTTTTAAAATGTTACAGTTTAACAGGGATTTTCATTCATTCATTCAACATGCATCAATCAGGCAAACTAGCAAACAGGAAAGATACAAATACAAATAAAATGGAGTACCTCCAATAAGCTAATAGTTGTAAGGCACATATTTATACTTACAAAAAAATACACTACATGAGAAAAGTATGAAAAACTATCTAAAGAGCAGAAAAAAAGATTACTCCCTAGGTAAGGAGGAGAATTGGAAAAATCAACAAAAGCATTAATACTTAAAAGTTTGGTACTTAAAGTTGCACCCAGGAGCTGATAGGATTTGCATTATGTTTTGGGAGCTCTTATACAAAACCCAAAAGAAAAAACAAATGTGGCATTTCTGGATTTAAGATATTATTTGGGGGTTGGAGTGCTGAGCCCTACTGAGTGTACCTCTTAACACCAGGAAGACCAGTTTCCTATAGATGATGCCAGCTAGGAATCTGGATAAGTATTATAACTTGCATTGTAGAGAGAATCTTAGAAATGGTAGGCTTTGGAGACCATTACTAAGTGATAACCCAGGAAAATTATGTACTTGCTCAATCAATCACATCATTTGTTATAGAATTTTATTTTGGAAAACTATAAGTATAAATTTAATGGCAGGGAAAATTGTGACTCAACATCAATGAAAGTGCAAGAATCATCTTTGCTTCAAATACTTGATGGTCTATTCCTTTTTATTTAAGAAAGGGCGATGACATTGGATTTCCTAGATCATTCTAAATTTCTGGGCTCAATTTTACAAGATGATTTCCAATGAAGTAAGCTCATAAAAATAACTGTCATTTCCACAGACATGTTTCTTATAGGTTTATCTTTGCTAAGGCAACAATTCCTTATGACATCACAGAAGAGGGCAGGCCGTCTCCAAAGCAAACCAGATGTTACTTCAGACGCCAATTGCAGAGTACTTCCTGAGGATCACCTTCTGGAAAGTGGGTAAGGTAACCAATAAATATTTTCCGATGGTCATTTAAGAACTAGATGATGTTTAACGGTACTTCCATGCTTCAGCTGGCTTATCTGACCCAAAGGAGAAAAATATTAGGGAGTTTAATAAGTACCAGAGTGAATGAAAGTTGTCCTCCCTCAACTGCAAACTGAATTTTCTTTTCCAATGTAGATAATACCACATGATCCAAACTTGCTCCCCATCCAAGATTCCAGATTTTACATCATTCCTAAGTTTCTTGGGTTCTCCTCCTCCCAAGATCCCAAGTTTGGAGGAGAAAGTCAGGGAAGGGTCTCCCTTCTGAAAAAAACCTTGGAAAAGCATTTGTAACATGTCTGGGAATGGTTGCTTGGAGACCAGATGATCCTGAACTTCAGTTGTCCTGGCAACAACTCGGCTCTTTCTCTATTGTATCCCCATGGCTAGCACTAAATAAGAGCATGTAATACATTTTCTATTTCAAACTTGGAATTTTAGATAGTAAATCTTAAGATAAAGTTTGACTCTCCTTCATTTCCCATCCTGACTTAATAATGATTAAGTAGACACTCAGTAAAGTATCTTATGATGGAATTTGAGGGCCAAAGGTTTCTCTTATTTGCTGGCCTGAGGAAGGATGATGTCATATAAAGCCAATATTAATTTTTAAATGATTGCCTCAATTACACAGCAGCAGTCTGGACTCACAAGGAATATAATGTAATAGAAAGTCCATTAAATTTCTCTTTAGTCAAAAATCCTGGGTCCCAGGACTTAATTTCTTCTACCTCTGTCATTTACTCAATGTACAAGCTACTTCTAACTTGAACAAATAACTTTACCCCTTTGGGCCTCAATTACTTCATCTTTACTATCAAGGTTATTTCCCACTCTAAAATCCTTAGATTCTGGTACTGATATCCTAGTACTGATAGTTCTGAATTTGTCCTCTGCCACTAATAAGGCAAATTTACCAGCTCTGCTAAAATATACTTCCCTAATAGGTTACTATGCTGAGGCAGGTTCCTGCCAATACAATGGTAAAAAAGGGCAGAAAGCATAAAATAAGGAAAACATATGATAAATAGAAAGAGACATACACTCTAGCTGAAAAGAAGAAAATTTCACTAAAAGAAGTAATACCAAGATTCTTGCTGAGTGACAAAATTATTATGAGGCCCACAAAGGACAAGGAAGTGCCTCTAGGTGTATTTTAATAATGCAATATGTAGAAAAGAGTAGACTGTAAAAGCTACAAGTTAGTTCTTCTGTTCTTCCTACTAATGTATTTTTCCCATAGCTATCTTTCTCTTTTAATAAGAGATGAAAGGTGGTTCTTGGTGGTTCTGAATTCCAATGCAGAACAGAGGTAGGGGGATGTCAGTGATTTTAAATGTTATTCTCTTTTAAAAATATTTAAGAGGTCAACCTACATTAGGAAGGACTATAAGGAAAAGGTAAATTAAGCTTTCAAGATACTGACAAAACCATTAGAGTTCACATGTGAAGCCCTAAGAGATTTCAGATTGTGACAATTCTGAATCAGGGGTCACTCACTGAATGAGAACATACTTCTAAAAACTTCTTAAACTCATCCTCAAATTATATTTAAACACTCAGATTTTGAAAATTCTATGATGACATGAGTATCTCTCAAAGGTTACTAAACACACTAATGAGAAATTGAGGAGGCAACAGACTAACAATGAACAAGGAAAAAGGGAGAAGTTAACAAAATTAAACAGATCTGATGGGGGTAACTGGGAATCAGGAAAACTCCAATCTAGTAATCCCCCTGGATCTAATTTTAACCTCTAGTGGTCACCTTGCCAAATAAGAAACATTAAGCTATGCTTTTCTAACAATAACAATGTTGCTCTTTTAAACCCCAATTTGAAGAACAGCCCCAAACTATCTTTTACAGAATATTTCAAAGATTTATAAATTTTAATAAATTACATCATTGGTGAAAGAGAGACCCAATAACTCTTTTAAAATCATTGAATATCATATGCCACCACTTCAGCTAGAAACCACTATGTCATCAGGAAAACAAGAATTATCATAACTGCAATTTGTTCAATCACACAACCTGTTCAGACAACTTTTAATGCATCTTAAGCCTGAGAGACCTCTGCAGTTGCCCCTATTCTTAAATGTGCCTAGCAAATAAGGCTGGAGGAGACTTCAGAGAGACTTAAAAGTCTCCTCAACATACAAGTGTCCTTTGATAGTTTCATCTAAATATTAATCCAGGTAAGTGTCTGAGAATGGCTATGATGGAGGTCTTAAGCTTTCATCAGCAAGAACTGGCAAGGGTTTTTAGAATTCTATTAGAGATAATATCTAACTAAAATGGATCCAGGAATATTTGACAGGTATGTATGGAATTGTTTGGGGAAAGTAGGGAAGGAGAGAGGAGTAGCCTGTGTGCACATATGTGGGAAAAAGTAGCGAATATCAGAATTATATTAAGTGCCTTAGAAATATAGAAATTGCTACTTTTCCAATCCTTATGACCTTAAGCCATTCCTTTGTTGCACCAGTTTCATTGTTTTTTCTCATAGCAAGGTAGGACAGTTGACTAGTGACCAGTATGAATTTTTTTAAATTTTCAATAACCATATGATTTTGAGGTATTGATATGCATGTGGATGTTTCACAAATGCCATCTGATGAGATGGGATGAGCAGATAACAAGATTATGAGCTTTCCACATAGGTATAGTTGGAATACTACAGTCTTAAATGTTGGAAGGCAAGAACTAAATCCAAGCTACATACAGACTTTCCAAGTGAGAGATTTTATATCAAACATGAAATGAAATATCATTAGGTCTATAATATAAATAAATCTAATATGTGTATGTCTGTGCATTTATGTTACACAGTATATACATATATGCACATATACTGATCTATGTATACATGCATGTGAGTATGCTTACAGATCTTATTGCTAGAAAGCCCAATAGAAATAAACAAGTTTCTTTCAAATCGTGTGATTTAAAGCTGCTTGAGATAAGGGGCCTGGTGAAAGGGGACCAGCAGCAGCAGCACAGTTTAGAATTGAATCTCCTTTTCCTATTCTTAAAATGTCTAGGATTCTTATACTTTTCTCCAAATTGTAGACCTCGATTTCCATCTTCTATCTCTTCTAAGACACAGGAAAGAGTGCTGCTACCTGCTGGATTTTGCTAATGTACTCTAACTACCCAATTCTTTCCCAATAGCTGCCCTAGAAAATGAATATTAGGAACTTGATGAGTACTGGTCATTGGGAACACACTGACCTTTAGTGCTTTGTAGATGACCCCTGGGTGCCTGGGAGAACGGGTGGTGTTGTTCTCCAGCTGCTGCTCCAAGGCCCGCCTGAGCCCAGAGAAATCTGTAGGGGGATTGTAAGTCCTTGTTCCTTTGTAGTGGATGGAACTGAAAGCTTCAGGGAATCGACCCAGCTTCCGAAACCGGTCCTGGATCAGCTTCTCAGGCACCTCAGAGGGGTGATCTGTGAAGGCACACAAATCCAGGTACATGAGCAAACAGCTTTAAAAAAAAAAAAAAATTGATAAACTGAAAAGACTGTTAGGATTGGCATCTTCCTTAAGTTCATAAAGGAAGTTATTAGCAAGACAGAAAAAGAAATCTCTCATCTATCCCTAGCTATTTTTTTCTTATATGCGCTTTCGATTTATTAAGGGAACAACACAAGGAGTACTACACACGTGCAATGGGCCTGAAGTCCCTGTTTCTCTCGAACCTAATCAGAAGCCAGAAAGTGAAATGAAGCAAAGCTGGGTATCAGTACAGAATAGGCCCTTGGCTAAAACACTTCTCCAATAATTTTAGCCTGTATCATTTACAAAATGAAGATAATTCATTTACCTCCAAGCCTAGAAAGAAAGCCATATCAAGCAAGAGAGAAGTAGAAATCATATGTAATAAAAGAGGTGACAAAATCATGTTTTTCCTCAGTTCTATTCCCTAAGAACTATAAAGAATTTGTCTACTCTATTCTCATATTTCTATAAAGAATTCTTGATAATGCAACATACTAATGGGTGACATAGAAAGATAGTTCAACTACAGACCCAAAGCCAGCAACAAACCTTTTTCCCAAAGCCCTGAAGATTAAGTTACAATATTCTAAAACACAGAAGAAATGTTAGAATAGTCTCTCTCCTATTCCTTTTCTTAAATTCATAATTGTAGAACTGAAAATTACCATGAAATCATTTAGCTCAACCTTAACTATTTTCCAAGAAATTTCTTTCTCTTATTCATACAGATCCCCTGAAACAAATACCAATGATTTTATGTTATTCCTCCCTGGTTTCTCTGGTTTGAGTAAAATATTAATTTAGGATATTTAACTGGCAAACAGGATATGAACCCTTACTCCCCCACTAGAATTCAGGCTTGCCATTAAAACTTTAATGAATCCATATTCTAACTACATTACCTTTGAAATTGACCCCTTTTGTAATGCTAAAGGATGGGATCAAAAGTATGCTACAGAATAATTATTTTATATCAGGTCTTTACTAAATGAAGTTAATTACCTATATTTCAAAATCCATGAAAAACAAAATCATTTTGCAATGAGATTCTATCAATCACCAAATCATTATTTCTAATTCCCAAATTACAAGGATAGTTTATGTAATATATTGGTGGTAATGTTCCTTAAAATTCATTAACTTAATTTTTTATTAATATGAAAAACATCAGCAAACATGAACATTTCCTTCCACAAAGAATAAGACAAAAGAGGATTATATAGGATACAAAGTAAAAATATGACATAGATTTCCTATGTCCCTTTTCTGAATTTACTAATACTTTTGCCTTTGTATTTTTAATGTTTCATTGATACTTTTTTTTTGCTCCTTTAATTTACTTCTACTTTTGTCTTTGTATTTTTAATGTTTCATTGATACTTTTTTTTTGCTCCTTCCCCCCCTTTCCCACTCCCTATAATAGTGAAAATTCCTCCTAGATCAGAAAAAGTAACTGCTCCTATCCTATCCTCATCAATTTAAAATTGGTATTTAATATCATTATTCATACAGACCTCCACAGTAGACTCTCTTACTATTTCTTATTTAAAATATGGTAACAAATATTTGATTCTAAGCCAAGGGAAAGCATCTCAAGAAGTATGCAATTTAAAAAAAGATCACCTAACATGGTCAAGGCAAACTAACACAGGATAAAAGGACTTAGAACTAGGAGGAATCTTAATGATCATCTAGTCTAGCTAACTCACTATGTGGTCTGGGAACTGACCCTTTCAAGTTCCCAAAATCAAAACTATATTTACAATACTAAGACATTATTTCCATATTAAAATGTTCTTTCAAGAATTAAAAAATGTTTAACCTATATTGGCTTACTTGCTATCTAAGGGAAGAGGGCAGGGAAAGGAAGGAAGAAAAATTCGGAACACTATGTTTTGCAAGGGTGAATATTGAAAACTATCTTTGCATATATTTTGAAAATAAAAAGTTATTAAAAATTTAAAAATTTTTAAAAAGTAAAATGTTCTTCCCTTTATTAGTTAAATATCTGTGTGAAGCTATATTTTCTTCACATACTTCAAATAAAAACAATAAATTGCAACAGATTGAATGAAGAAACAGAGATGAAAATCCAACTGTCTATTTAGCCACATTAGAGATTCGCAAAAAAAATATAACACTACTCATCACTTATTTTGTTTTGAAAAAGTTATTTTCATAAAAAATGATATTTATATTGATATGAAATGGATTGTTTTTAAATAAGTTAATATTTAAAAATTTTATGACTCAATTTCCAATACAGTAAATCCTTATAGGTGTAAGTCATATAAACAAAAACTGTTTTGGAGTCCCTGATAATTTTTAAGAGAGTTAAAGGATTCTGAGACCAAAAAATTTAAGAAATAGTGATCTAGTCTATCTCCCTCACGTTATAGATAAGACGGACAGTCTCATCACTCAAACCCAGATTTTCTGACTTCAAATTGAGGATTTTTTTATATAAGACAGGCAAATTACTTAGGGGAGGGGGGGAGAGAACAACCCAACTTCTAAGATTTTTGTTTTAAAACTTTCTCCTCCACATCTTCTTTTATTCCTTCTTTTGGGGAAATGGAAGAAAATCAGCCAACATTTACTATGCCCATTATATATGAGGGAGGAAAAAAAATACACAGAAAAGGAAAAAGAAAAGACTTTTACTAATCACTAAGAAAATACTAGCAAACTAACAACTACTTTATTTCTTCTCTTTTATTCAGGCAAGATCAATGTACATCTGTAATTACTCACCAGAACCCAACAGTTGGGTATGTACTGTTTCATGGAAAATGATGACTGCAGGACCCAAAGTAGATAAAGGGACATCTAGGCCACAGCGGGCAGAAGTGGCTTTGAGCTCCTTAGTAAAGTGTTTCAGGTAGGCTTCTGAAGCATCTCCAAGGAACTTGAACAGGTCATTATGCAGCCTGTCGGCATGAGTCCGATAGATGACCAAATCAGAGATGGCTAGAACCTTGAGCAGCAGCCGCGTCCTCTGGCTTAGATTGACAGTAGCTCCCAGAAGCCCTTCTGTATCTACTACTGCCACTTTGTGGACTGGGTCATATGCTGCCCAAACCCCCACTGTGCAGGACTCCTGTGCTGGGGATGTTTTGAAGACCTCACGACCATAGAAAAAAGTATGGTTAAGGGTATGAGACTTTCCATCCCCAGTATTTCCAAAAATGGAAACCACCTTCAGATGTTGGTCAGGTTTGCAGTCCAGTTTCTTAATAAAGTCTTCTTCATTTATTACCTTATAAAACAATACAAGATAATAAAGTATGAAATGGCTAGAAATAAACAAAAAGAATCAGCACTTAATAAACTAAAGCTCCTCATCAGCCATTTATGAGGGGAGAGAAAACTGAGTAAGTCATCAACAGCAACTATATCATATAATCACTATTCAGTACCACCCTCCAAAACCAACTTTCAGCCTCCCCTGAAGAAATTGTAGATTCAATAATTGTTCTTGAAGATCCGTGACCTTATGCAACATGTATAAATTATATGATGAACTGGTCATTTCACTTCTAAAAGTCTTAAATTTTCATTTGGGATAATACATTAGTCTATCTCAAAGGGTTGCTTTGAAAAATCATTTTAAAGCTTAAAATAACACGTGAAATTAACTAGGTAATGAATTTCATCAAGCCAATATTTCAGCTGACTCCTAGATTAAAGGAATCAAGAGATCATCTAGTTTAAGCCATTCAATTCTTATGGATGGAAAAAAGGGACATAAAATGGCCACAACCACTAGAAATGAAAAGAATCCAAGAATTTAAGGGTGTCAATCCCTATTCTCAGCCAACTCTAAGGGAAAGAGGGTAGAATTGACTTTGGCAAGGTTAAGAAGCACATATGTTAATTTTGCAAGAATCACTGAAGAGATATCAAGAGCTAGTCGAGCCAGAAGAAAAACAGACCCAAAGAGAACTTAAGGCCAATGACACAGAAAAGTTAATGCCTAGCCAAGTCAGTTTCTACATTCCAGGTCTAATCAGAAAGAGGCAAGGGCCTTGACTCGAGATGTGCAATAGACTCGAGAAGAGATGATTTGGAAGCTCCAGATAATTTGGATATAATAATTCTGCTATTTTCAACCTACTCCCAGGTGATCCAGTGTTGGTGGGTGTTTCTGACTACCCATTCATCAAAAATAGAGCCATGTGGGGCAGCTAGATGGCACAGTGGATAGAGCACCAACCCTGAAGTCAGGAGGACCTGAGTTCAAATCTGGTCTCAGACACTTAATACTTTCATTGTGACCCAGGGCAAGTCACTTAATTTCAATTGTCTCAGAGAAAAAAAAAGAAAAGAAAAAGGAAAAAAAGATAGAGCAATTTAGTGCAATCTATCCACCTCAAATGGCTATCTATCCATGGCAAAATTTCTAAGAGAAAAATCAAGATGGGGAATGGGGAATAAGCATTTAGATGTGCCACGCCCTCTGCTAAGCACTTGTACAAATATCTCCTATCAACAAACACTGTTAAGATGCTATAGCACCTCATAACTGAAGAAAGCCAAAGCAAAAAGAGCTTAAGTGACTTGCCCAAGGTTATACAGGTAAGTGTCAGAGGCTAAATCTGAACTCAGATCTTCCTTCATTCCATCCACTGTGCCATCAAATGCTTCTACATAAAGAGGCAAGAGAAAGGTCAGTGGGTCCCAGCCTGCACCATATACAAACCACAGATATAATACAGAAATACATATATTGAATAATTGACACAATCTCCATAATGTTAACCCAAAATATTTTTTAAAGCTTATTTTTCAAAGCACGTGCAGGGATAATTTTTCAACAATGATCCTTGCATAGCTGTATGCTTCAGATTTTCCCCTTCTCTCCACCCCCTCCTCTAGATGGCAAGCAATCCAATATGTTTTATATGTGTTAAAATACATGCTTAACCCAAAATAGCTATCTTGATTGGCAAGGTGAAGAAAAAACTGATAGAACAGTATGCCAATTCTGCACGAGGTCTTCCCTGGTCCTACCCCACATGTTGGCATATTTTTCTTTACAAATTATCTTCATGTCTTCTGTATATACTTTGTATGTATCTAGTCATATGTTATCTCCCCATAAAATTTAACACGAGAGCAGGGACTGTCTTTTGCCTTTATATCCTGAGAATTTAGCATGGTGACTGGCAGATAATAAGCACTTAATATTTGTTGACAGATGAGCTTTCAAAAAATGTAAAAAAAACCAGGATCATTTAGTGGAGAGTAAGACATATAACTGCAGTCATCAAAGAACTGCAAAAAAAAAAAAAAAAAAAAAAAAAAAAAGCCTTTTAAAAAATGTCTTATTTCACTATTAGTTCTCTTCTTTGGCTAATGAAGACAGGACAGAGGTTACCAACTCCTTCCACCAAAAGGTACCAGTGGTTTCTTTAATCGATCCTAACAAATGAACATTTCCTCTAGGAAAGCATGTGCAGCAACAGACCAGATTCATGCATTCTTTTCAGTCACAGTATATTCAGGTCTCCAGAAGCAATACGCTCTCATCTGAGAAGAGGAGTGGTACAAATTTACTGTACTTCTCCCAAGGGCATATGAACACCCAAATTATCCATAACTTTATCAAAACATAATCAAATGAGGCACAGCTCATACATCACACTGAGGTGGTATGTATTCATCAATAATTAGTTAAGAACAGTCTATAGTTTAAACTCAGAACGAGTGAATTGTCCTAAGAGACCAAAGGTAGACTGTTAACCCAGAATTACAAGTTAACAAGAAGGCCCAGAAGATGTCAGCATAGGTGAGAAACTCCTAGCTTTAAAATGCTGCATCCCATTCCACTGACCTAAATTTAAAACAAACAAACAAACAAACAAACAAAAACTTCAGTTCTGGCAACAGCACATTCTTCAGCTCCTAATAAGGCCCTACTGAATTAGAAGGAAAGTCATTCTTGCAGTGGGGACTGAGGAACAAAAATAACAGCAATAAAAGTTTGCAAAGCACTTTAGGTACATAATCTCACTTCAACTTCAAAACAATCTTATGTAATAGGCATTATCGGTATTTCAGATGAGGAAACTGAAGGTCAGGTTAAATTATTTGCCTGGTATTACAAATCTAGTAAAATGTCTAGTAAATGAGATCTGAATCCAAGACTTCCTGATTCCAAATCAAGGGATCCATTCCTGTTGCCACATTTGTTTTCAGTAAAGACTACAATTCTGATAGTCTTGTCTTTAGGTGCATATCCAGATAAGAGCATAATCTTGAGGATTCCAGTGTCTAATTAGGATTTAATGTGGCTCTGGAAGTCTCTCACAGGCAACAGGTAAGAGTGACCAATAGGTTTTGGGGGCAAGAAAATGCCAGAGGTCATTGGGCAGTATATATCTTTTAAGAGGTAATTGATAAAGAGATCAAAGAGGAAATGGACCTATGTGGACAAAAATATAACAGCTCTCCTTTCTGTAGCAAAGAACTAGAATCTGAGGCAGTACCCATCTAAGTTATGTAAATGTAATGGAATACTGTTAAGCTGAAGAAAGTACAAAGGATACACACACACACACTTCCTGTTTTTTCAATGATAAGGGAGAGGAAGAAGGCAGCAGAGAATATGGAACCAAAAAGAAAAAGAAAAAAATTAAAAATTATTTAAGGGATGGTTTCAGTGAAAGCTGGAAAGTGAACAGATCCAAGAGAACAATTTAAACCAAAACAATATTATAAAGACAAACAACTTTAAAAGAAAATGACTGGCAGCTAGGTGGCACAGTGGACAGAGCACCAGCTCTGAAGCCAGGAGGATCTGAGTTCAAATTTGGCCGCAGACACTTAACACATCCTAGCTGTGTGACCCTGGGCAAGTCACTTAACCCCAACTGCCTCAGCAAAAAAAAAAAAAAAAAAAGGTAATGACTAAGCACAAATTTCAGGGGACTAGTGTTGATGATGACTACCTAATCACCTCCCAAGAGAAAAGTGATGGATTCAAAGTACAAATGAAGACATACATTTTTCTTCACATAGCCAATGTGAACATTGTTTTTTTCTTGACTATACATATTATAAGGGTTTTATTTTTCACTGAGAAAAAAGAAGGTAGGAAGGAGAAGTCAGATTTTCATCAATTCAAAAACTTTGCAAAAGGGGGCAGCTAGGTGGCGCAGTGGATAGAGCACCAGCCCTGAAGTCGGGAGGACCTGAGTTCAAATTCGATCTCAGACACTGAACATTCCCTAGCTGTATGACCCTGGGCACACAGGGCAAGTCACTTAACACCAATTGCCTCAGCAAAAAAAAAAAAAAAAAAAAAAAAAAAAAAAAAATTTGCAAAAGGCAACTGGTAGTTTGTTATTGGATCCTATAGGTGACCAAAAGGTTAAATGATGACACTGTGAAACTCTGAAACCAGAGTTACCAGAGTTGCCAGAATTGGATTGAGAAATGGCAGTTCCTTCATAAAGATGGCAGCATACAAGCACACTAATTATCAAATGATGATATATTAGTTACTTGGCTATACCTGGCCTCAATAGAACAGTAAACCACATACCCTAGTAATGAATTCTTGGCAGACTACTACTACATAGATCCTATGGATCACTGTGGGTAGCTCTCTGATTTAATGAGAAGAATGGGGATAATTTAGGGTTTACAGATATCCAATATGCTACGGTCACTCAAAAATGAACCACTACCATCCTCTAGTCAAAGTCACAATTCAAGATGAAGGGGAAAAGAAATGGTCCCTAAGGGTTAACCTCAATGCTGTTCATCTTGTAAGACATACCAAATTCTAGACCTAGAGACAATATATACTGATCCATGAATTCAATTCAGCTAACTGGTCTGAGAATAATAGGCTCAAGGATATAAAACTAGAGATAAAGAAACATGAAACAGCACTTTTGGGGAGCACCCCTTCCTATCTCAACCAAACTCCTAGAAATAACTATTTACACTAGCTACTTCCACTTCCTCTACTCATTTCTCAACCCTTGGCAATATACTTTCCGACATCATCACTAAGACTGAGACTATCCCTTTCCAAATTTACCATTCACCTGTGATTTGCAAATTTTATGGTCTTTTCTCAGGCCTCATCCTTCTCCACCGAACTGCTTCTTATGTCACTGCAGATGACCTACACCACACCTAGATATTCTTATCCTCTGGGCTTCCATGACATGGAAGGAAGGAAAGAAGCATTTCTTAAGTAGTGCCAGGCACTGTGTAAAGCATTTTACAAATATTTTCCCTTTTGATCCTTGCAATTACTATGGGAGGGACATACTATTATTATCAATCCCATTTTACAATTAAGGAAACTGAGGCACATTCTTAAAATATATAGAGAATTGTCTCATATTTATAAGAATTCAAGACACTCTACAATAGATAAATGGTCAAGGGATATGAACAGACAATTTTCAGATGATGAAATTAAAACTATTTCTAGTCATATGAAAAGATGCTCCAAATCACTATTGATCAGAGAAATGCAAATTAAGACAACTCTGAGATACCGTTACACACCTGTCAGACTGGCTAAAATGACAGGAAAAGACAATGACGGATGTTGGAGGGGGTGTGGGAAAACTGGGACACTAATACATTGTTGGTGGAACTGTGAACTGATCCAACCATTCTGGGGAGCAATTTGGAACTATGCTCAAAAAGTTATCAAACTGTGCATACCCTTTGAACCCAGCAGTATTTCTATTGGGCTTATATCCCAAAGAGATCTAAAAGGAAGGAAAGGGCCACACATGTGCAAGAATGTTTGTGGCAGCCCTTTTTGTAGTGGCTAGAAACTGGAAACTGAATGGATGCCCATCAATTGGAGAGCGGCTGAATAAATTATGGTATATGAATGTTATGGAATATTATTGCTCTGTGAGAAACGACCAGCAAGATGATTTCAGAGAGGCCTGGAGAAACTTGCATGAACTGATGCTGAGTGAAATGAGCAGAACCAGGAGATCATTATATACAGCAACAACAATACTATATGATGATCAATTCTAATGGACATGGCTCTCTTCAACAATGAAATGTTTCAAACCAGTTCCAATTGTTTAGTGAAGAAAGCCATATACACCCAGAGAGAGGGATAGGAAATGTGGATCACAACATAACATTTTCATGCTCTCTATTGATGTTTGCTTGCATTGTGTTTCCTTTCTCAGATTTATTTTTTCTTGTAGATAAGATTTTTCTTGCACAGCAAGATAAGTGTAGAAATATGCATACATATAGTCCATCTGTCAAGTATTTTAACATAATTAAAATGTAGTGGATATCCTGCCATCTAGGGGAGGGGTGGGGAATAGGGGGGAAATATTTGTAACGTTAAGTTGTAAGGGTCAATGTTGAAGAATTACCCATACCTATGTTTTGCAAATAAAAAAGTTTAATTAAAAAAAAAGGGAAACTGAGGCAGAGTAAGTGACTTGGCAGGGTCATACACCTACTAAATGTCTGAGTCTAGGACTGAATTCAGGTCTTTCTGATTTCAGGTCCAGCACTCTACTAGCCATTCTTATCTTTGTTTTCCCCCTATCTGTCTACTCACTGTACTCTGCTGGTTCAGCACTGTCCAGATCACACCCCTTTACAATGTGTATATTTCACAAGGCTCTGTCACAGGCCCCTTTGTCTTTTCTCTCTACAATCTCTCTTGGAACCTTATCATGTCCCATAGGTTTAAATTATTTCTATGCTGATGACTCCCAAATCTGACTATCCAGCCCACTCTGTCCTGAGGCTTAATTTCACATCACAAATTGGATGTCCAAAACAGACTTCATTATCTCTGCCCACCCACCACCCACCCTGATGCGGATCACACACACCCTCTCTCCCAAACTTATTTCTGTTGTAGAAACCACAATTTTTCTAGCCTTCCAAGTTTATAATCTTGGAATTATGACATTTCACTCTCAGTTCATATACTGATCAGTTGGGAAATCCTTCATTAATACTTCTATAACATAATAACCAGAACTTCTGTAGCACTTTAGTGCTTGTAAAATACTCTACAAATATTCCATTTTATCCTGACAGCAGCCTTGGAAGGTAGGTGCTACATTTCTCACATCTGATTCCTTCCCTCTACTCATATATGTACCATTCTAAGGCTCCTGTCATACTAATTACTACAATAACTTAATGGAGCTACCTATGATGTCAGCTCTTAACAAAGATCTGACTATGTCACTTCTTCTCTACTCAATCCAATCTTCTATTTCTTCTAAAATCAAATATAAATTCATTGGTTTCTCTTTCAAAGCCCTTTACAAGTTTTAAAGAAACTTTACAAAGTTGACCCAAATCTATCTTTTTAGTCTCATTGACCATCAACTGCCCTCCTGTACTGAGTAATGGAACCAAACTGTCCTCTTTATTCCTCACATACAGCCTTTCATTTCCTGTCTGTGGGTCTTTTCACTGGCTGTCCCCAATGGCTGGGATGAACTATGTCTTCACTTCATTTTCACAGAATCCCTCTCTTCCTTCAAAATATAGCTCAAGCAATACCTTCTGTATGAAACCTTTCTTAGCTCCCCATTTCTTGGTACTTTACCTCTGAAACTACCTTGTATTTACTGATTTTGTATCTCAGTACATACTTAGAATTGTATTTGTTGTTCCCACCATTAGAATATACCAAAGAGTGTATCATTCTTTGAATTTTGGACTTAGTACCTAGGCATTGTCATACAAAAGGTTCTTAATAAATACTTGAGTGTTTCATGGCTGAAGGTCCCATTTAACCATATGTGCCTCATTAGCTTCCCCTAAAAATGCCCCAACAAAGAAAAGGAGCACAAGGGCGGCACACTTATACAACCTAAAATAGAAGCAACTAGAGCAATCTGCCCAGACAACTACACCCAATGGACCCCATTAACATTTCTTCAATCTTGAAGAAAGTGATAAAAGGTATAAAATATAAAATTACAGCATGCAATTAACCAGATCCAGGCTTGCCATATCAACAACCAAATACATCAGCTGCCAGCACATATAAGGCACCCCTGAACTCCAGGTATGGCAATATCCCCCAAGAACAGCCAGTGTGGAAGAGAAGGGAAAAGAGAGTGATAGCTGGAGAGTATCATGGTACAAAGAAAGTAACAATGGATTTGTAGTTAAAAGGATCTGAGTTTTATTTTTTAGGTTTCTATGAAACCTGGGGCAAGGCATTTAACCTTGTTTCCTCTCAGTTTTCTAACTACCAAGGGATCTAGATTAGATCATCTCTAAGGTCCCTTTTTAATCCTAAAACGCCTCTGGAAATCAAGGGGTGGATCCAAGAAGAAAAGTAAATAAGTCAATAAGCACTGTGCTGAGAAGTGGAGAGCCAAAAAAAGGAAAAAAGAACCCTGCCCACAAGGAGCTCACAATATAATGGGGAAGACAATACATTGTATACAAATAAAACTGTAAGTAATCTCAGAAAGAAGGCACTAGCACTGAGAGTGGCCAGAGAAGAGACTTCTTATACAAAGTGGGTCATGGGTCTTAGCTGAGATGCCAAAGATGTCAGAAAATGCTGGAGATAAAAGATGATGAGACAGAGTACTCCAGACACTTGGGGTTGGGGGGGGGGGAATGGAGGGTACAGACATACACACACACAACACTAGTAAAAGTCTCTATCGATTCCAATAGACTTGTGATGCTAAGGGCCATATACATTCAGAGGGAGAACTATGAAGAATGAATCAAAGCATAGTATTTTCACCTTTGTTGTTGTTTGTTTGGCTGTTAATTTTTTTTTTCCTTGTTTTTTCCTCCTTGAGTGAGATGGAAAACTGAGGACTTCTCAGAATAATGATTGTGAGAGATTGGTGGGGTTTTTCATTGGGAATCCTATTGCAGGAAGAGATAAATTGTGGCCTTTTAGAATATCAAAGGCAGACCAGGAAGGGTCTGCTTGTTATCTAAGGGCTTTGAATGGGCGAGAAGTGCTTTGTTCCGGAGACTGGCAGGTCCTGGGAGTGGGCCTCCCTTTCTTTCTCTCTCTATAAGTATGGGCTCAGGTGAGAGGGGGGTAGGCCTCCTTCTTTTCCTTGGCATGGCCCGGAGAAGAATGACTGTCCAGAATTTCTTGAAATTCAAATAAACTTCTAATCTTCACTTTGAGAGATCTCTGAGTAATGATTTTCAATCAGGAATTGTATTTTTATCCCACACACCCTTTTGATCTGATTTTTAAAATTTTTGATCCTAGGGTTTATTACTAACAATTGGTTAGAATTATATTTTAGGAAAATCACTTTTAAATTTGAGATTGAAAGGGGAGGCAGTTGAAATCAGACCAGGGCAAACTAACTGATAAAGTACTGAGGTGTGAAAGAAGTGTAGTAACAGAAAAGAAGGAAAAGAAGTTGGAGGAAATAGTTTAGGGAAAGGGGAAGGCAGAAAGAAAGATGACATGATTAATGCACAGGGAGAGATAGAGTGATTATAATCAGGTAGAGAAGACTGTCAATTTTTAAACCTAAAAGTGGAACACTTATGATAGTAAGACCACCTCTGCTGCTTGTGGTATAGATGGTCTTGGTCCTTAAGGTGATTTGAGGAGACTTTGTAAACATTAAAGCTCTATATAAATACTAATTATTATGTTAAGGGCAGTTGGGTAGTGCAGAGGACATATTGGTAGGCTTTGGGTCAGAAGATCCGAGTTCCAATCTAGCTTAAGATACCTGGGCAAGAAATAAAATAAAAATTTAAAATAAAAAAAAAATTAAAAAAAAAAAAAAAAAAAGAAAGTGGTTCTTCCAGAAGATTATTGTACACAGCAATAACAAGATTATACTATGATCAATTCTGATGCACGTGGCTCTCTTCAACAATGAGATGATTCAGGTCAATTCCAATGATCTTGTGAAGAAGAGAGCTATTATACCCAGAGAGAGGACTATGGGAACTGAGTATGGATCACAACATAGCATTTTCACTCTTTTTGTTATTGTTTGCTTGCATTTTATTTTCTTTCTCAGTTTTTTCCTGTTTGATTTGATTTTTCTTGTGCATCAAGATAATTGTATAAATATGTATGCATATATTGGATTCAATCTATATTCCTACCATGTTTAACATATTATTACTTGCCATCTAGGGGAGGGGAGAGGGAAAGGGGGAAAAATTGAAGCACAAGGTTTTGCAAGGGCTAATGTTGAAAAATTATCCATGCATATGTTTTGAAAATAAAAAGCTTTAATTAAAAAAAAAATAAATAAAAAAATAAATAAAAAAAAGATACCTGGGCAAGTCACTTCATCCTAATTGCTTCTTTCCTCATTTGTGAAATGAGCTGGAGAGGGAAATGGTAAACTACTATCTCTGCCAAGAAACCTCAAATAGGATCACAGACAGTCAGACAAGACTAAAATGACTGAACAAGAAATTGTTATGGTGTAGAGAAATAAAAGATTTGCCACCTGAACAGGTCAGGATAAGAAGTGCATAACTCTAAGGTTATGAAAATGGGAAAGACTAGAAAAGTGGTAGGTTCCTTTAATTGGGTCAGAGGCCCATCATGATTATGCAACCTGGGTAAGTCACTTAACCTCCGAGGACAAAAGGCAGTTCTTAAATTCTTTCCATCCCAGGGAAGGTGCCAACCTGAATTGGAAAGAGGTTCAAGACAAAGTTCCCTGTATCAGTTAAATCACAGGTCCAGAGCCTTATCCTAGTTCCTAAAAATCATGCCTGCTGAAGCCATTTGATCTAGTCATTTCCATTCTCTGTAGTGACTCCCTAATTATAGGACTCTATATTGGAATACTCTACACTGGAGATACTGTGATCAAAACCTTGTATAGATTGCTTCTCTCCCCCCTGACAGCAGAGGGGAAAAAACAAAACAAATAGAAATGTGCCCTAGTCCACGAAATTGTGGGCCAAAAACTGGAATAGCACTTAGATAGTCTTTACAATTTAGGGACTGGAAAAATGATCAGGAGAAAATACTATACTCTTAGAGACTTCTAACACAGTGTATTTTAAATTCCATGGTATTCTGATACCAATTCATGAGATTTAGACACCAAACACTGAAGTTTAACATCCATGAGATATTTACACATCATTATAAAATGCCAACAATAACCCTCCCTATGAAATGTTGGGGGGGTTTTAGGAGCAATAGTTCAAAACAAATTCAGAGAATGCCAAAATGGAATTATTATGTAAATGTTACTATGGTAATCCATGTCTGGGACATTAGAAAGGTCAAAAGATCAGGAATGTTTTACATCTTGTGAGGGAATAAAGCAGCATCTGGGATCTTTTGGTTAGTGTTGGCATAAAGTTTGGAGAATTATGTTACTATTATTGCTACATGTATAAATTGTGTATTTGGTACCCTGCTATCCACAATGTGGAAGACACAAGCAAAGGAGAAGGCACACATCCAGTGCAGATCCCTACCATGCCTATGTATAATAACGGGGAAACAGAGACAATATGGAGGCTAGCTTTGTCTATAGTAATGAAGTATTTTTAGAATGCTAAGTTATGTTGTGTTTTAATAACTAGGATCAATTTGCTTTTACTATATATGTAATGTTTTCATTATATTCTTGATTCTATAAAAAGTGATACATATGATAAGCAATGTGTAAAACATATGAGAACTATAAGATTTGAATATATATGTATATATGTGTATGTGTTATCAGAAATCTATATAAAAATCAATAACCCAACATAGTTCTAGATTGTGGAAGACCATGAGTAGCTAGACAGAGGAGTCTGAACATGTCAGAAAATCATCATGGCAGTGATATTCTGTCAACAATGATGATAACTGTTGTCTATTTATTCCTCCTCCCTTCTAAAGGAGATCCATATCAGATTTACTGTCTTCCTCTATTTCTGCCCTTATCCTAAAGGACTTAAACATGCATGCAGATTTTCCACCAAACATCCTAATATCCAATTCATCAATTTCCTCAAATCCCATTAGGATCCAGCCACGACCTAACAGCTCAGCCACACAAAGGGGTATTCCTACTATTACCCATATTTCTATGATTAAAAAATACTGACATTCTTATTATTCTTCTATAAAAACATGATGATCAAGCTAATTTTAGAAAGGCCTGGAAAGATTTATACAAACTGATGCTAAGCAAAATCAGAAATGTATTTTACACAGTAACAGCAAGATTATGGGATAATCAACTATGACAGATTTGGTTCTTTTCAGCAATTCAGTGATCCAAGGCAATCCCAATAAACTTTGGATGAAAAATGCCATCCATATCCAGAAAGAGAACTATGGAGATAATGTAAATCAGCACATGCTATGTTCACTTTTTTTCTTTTTCTTATGTTTTCTTTTCTCTTGTGCTTTTCCTTTTGGTTCTGATTTTTCTCTCCCAACATGATTCATAAAGAAATACTTTTTTTAAAAAATGAATGTACACATATAACCAAAAAAAAAAAAAGAAAAAGTTTTTAAAAACCATTGACATTCTTCTACCTGATCATAATCACTGTTTTTCTCTATGCCTTAATCATTCTATCTCTATGCTTTACCTTTCCTCTAAACTATGATCTCCTTCTCCTCATCCTCCTTCACTGTTACCTACTACTCCATACTCCCTCCACACTCCTAATTCTGACTTCACCTTCTTTCCTTCCCAATCTGGACCTTATCATTAATCACCATCCACCTCCTCTAAACTTATTCACATGCTATTGAATAGAGATGGGAAAAAAAACAAACAAACAAAAAAAAACCCAGAAAAGCTAAGTGGATCCACTACAAATTTATGTACTCTAACCTCAATTGGATCCTCTCTCAAATAAGGTAGTTTTTTTTTTTTTAATTCCTTTTTAATTAATTCCCTACTTTTCTTCCCCAGAACCTTCCAAATCTTCTGAACATTGCCCCATACTTCTATATTTACACAGTACCAGGACTGGAGCTGACATAGGTATTTGGTGACTTCTAGTGAAAGCAGCACAGGACAGAGGAAAGTACACCTCCTCTGGAATCTGAGGAACCAGATTCAAATCCTTCCTTGGCTGCCTATTACTACCTATATGACTTTGGACAAGTCTCCTTTCTAGACCCCATTTTTTTCATCTGTAAAATGGCCTCTTAAGTCCCTTCTAGGTCTATGCTCCTATATGTAACTAAATCATCTCTTCTACCTACCCAGTAGGACTATTGTGAAAATTACATAGGAAAGAAAAAAAAAAAATGGGAAAGGACTCTGAAAAGTTAAAAGCCTTATACAAATGATACACAATGATTTGGTCCTAATTTTATCTTTTACATTCATCCTTACAGAAAGGTTGCTTTGGGTTTTTGTTTGTTGTTTTTTTTTTCCTAATGCAAACTAAAACCATATAAAAATATTCCAAATCACTTAGAAGAGAAATGAAAATTAAAATTTATTACTTCACACTTAAATAAAATAAGATGGGGCAGTCAATCCTGGAGGGGTCGTGAGAAGACAAGAACACTAATTCTCAACTGGTCCAACTATTCAGGAAAACAATTCAAAATTATGCAAGAAAAGTTTTTAAATTATTCACACCCTTTGATCCTGTGATCACACATATACCTCCAAAAGGTCAATGACAGAAAGGTCCTACATAAAACAAAATATTGATCATCAGCATTTTTTGTTGTGGAAAAAAAAGCAAACATGATAGGAGTTCATCAATCCAAGAATAGATGAACAAATGAAAACATGCTAATGTTTTGAAATATCATCATGACATAAGAAATGACCAATATGAAGAATGAGGGAAGTTTGTGTATGAACTGACTGAAAAGTAAAGAAAGCAAAACCAGAAAAATGTGTACTTGCCTAAGATAATATGAATGATCACAAGGCAAATGATGCCATATATAATTCTGGTCAAATATAATGGTCAATTGATTAGTACAGATAACACAGATTAAAAGAAAACTTCCTTCTTTTTGTTAGGAATTAATAAGAACATGTATCATCAGTAGTGACTGCTTGAGTGCTTTGCTTAACTTTTTTTAATTAAAAAGTATTAAGGAAGTTTACTGTGAAGTAACTGATGTGTCAAAATAAAATATATCAAATCTTACAGATCTAGAAAAAATAGTAGCAAAGTTCATTTGGAAAAATAAAAGGTCAAGAATCTCAAGGGGATTAATGAAAAAAAAGGCTGACGATGGTGGACTTGCTGTACCAGATCTAAAACTATATTATAAAGCAGCGATCATCAAAACCATTTGGTACTGGCTAAGAAATAGAGTAGTCTATCAGTGGAATAGGATAGAATCACAAGACAAATTAGGCAATAACTATAGCAATTTGGTTTTTGATAAACCCAAAGACCCCAGCTTTTGGGATAAGTATTCACTATTTGACAAAAACTGCTGGGAAAACTGGAAACTAGTGTGGAAGAAATTAGGGCTTGACCCACATCTAACACCAAATACCAAGATAAGATCTAAATGGGCTCATGATCTGGATATAAAGAGTGATACTATAAGTAAATTAGAGGAATGTAATATAGTTTACCTCTCAGACCTATGGAGATGGAATAAATTTATGTCCAAAGAAGAACTGAAAACTCTTAATTGAAAACCAGATAGATAACTTTGACTATATTAAGTTAAAAAGTTTTTGTACAAACAAAATCAATGCAGACAAGATTAGGAGGGAAGCAATAAATTGGGAAATCATCTTTACATTTAAGGGTTCTGATAAAGGTCTCATCTCTAAAATATATAGAGAATTGTCTCATATTTATAAAAATTCAAGCTATTCTCCAATCAATAAATGGTCAAAGGATATGAACAGACAATTTTCAGAGGATGAAATTAAAACTATTTATAGTCATATGAAAAGGTGCTCCAAATCACTATTGATCAGAGAAATGCAAATCAAGACAACCCTGAGATACCACTTCACACCTGTCAGATTGGCTAAAATGACAGGAAAAGTTAATGATGAATGTTGGAGGGGATGTGGGAGGGCTGGGACACTGATGCATTGTTGGTGGAGCTGTGAACGGATACAGCCATTCTGGAGAACAATTTGGAGCTATGCTCAAAAAGTTATCAAACTGTGCATACCCTTTGACCCAGCAGCATTTCTATTGGGCTTATATCCCAAAGAAATCATAAAGGAAGGAAAAAGCCCCAAATGTGCAAGAATGTTTGTGGCAGCCCTTTTTGTAGTGGCTAGAAACTGGAAATTGAATAGATGCCCTTCAATTGGAGAATGGCTGAATAAATTATGGTATATGAATGTTATGGAATATTATTGTTCTGTAAGAAATGACCAGCAAGATGATTTCAGAGAGGCCTGGAGAGACTTACATGAACTGATGCTGAGTGAAATGAGCAGAACCAGGAGATCATTATACACGGCAACAACAGTACTATATGACGATCAATTCTGATGGACATGGCTCTCTTCAACAATGAAATGTTTCAAACCACCTCCAATTGTTCACTGAAGAAAGCCATATACACCCAGAGAGAGGGATGTGAAATGTGGACCACAACATAACATTCTCATACTCCTTGATTGATGTTTGCTTACATTGTGTTTCCTTTATCTGATATATCGTTTGTGTAGATAAGATTTTTCTTGCACAACAATGATAAATTTGGAAATATGTATACATATATTCGATTTGCCAATATTTTAACATAATTAACATGTAGTGGATATCCTGCCATCTAGGGGAGGGGTGGGGAGTCGTGGGGAAAAATTTGTAACGGAAAGCTATGTAAGGAAAAAAAAAAATATATATATATATATATATATATCAAATCAATAAAATCACTCTTGGGCTCTGGCCCAAGCCAGTCTTTAAATCAAAGAAGTGCAACAGTCCTGTGATGGTAGGACTGGTTCTTCAACCACGTCGGAGAAAGATAAAGAAACGATAAGATAGGATTTAAAAGCATGCATTCTTTCTTTTTTTTTTAAATTTTTTTTTATTAAAGCTTTTTATTTGCAAAACATATGCATGGATAATTTTTCAACATTGACCCTTGCAAAACTTTCTGTTACAAATTTTTCCCTCCTACCCCTCACCCCCCTCCCCTAGATGGCAGGAAGTCTAATACATGTTAATTATGTTAGAATACTTGACATATCAAATATATGTATACATATTTATACAGTTATCTTGCTGTACAAGAAAAATCAGATCTACAAGAAAAAAAAATCTGAGAAGGGAAACATAATGCAAACAAACATCAACAGAGCGTGAAAATGTTATATTGTGGTCCACATTCAAATCCCTCTTTCTGGGTGTATATGGCTTTCTTCATCACTGAACAATTGGAACTGGTTTGAAACAAAAAGCATGCATTTTCAAAGGCTATGAACAGTGAGGTTTTTAAGAAAAGAAGGCATGTTGTCATCACTGGAAATAATTCTACAAATCACTAATAATAAGAAATGCAAATTAAAACAAGAGGTTCCATCTAACTGGCAAAGCTGCCAAAAGAATTAGATGATAAATGTTGGGAGGGATGTGATAAGACACATAAAACAATGCAATGTTGGAGGTGTGAGCTGATCTAACATGCTCCAGGAAACAATTTAGATTCATAATTTTATATAAGTCACTCAAATGTACTTATCTTCTTTGAATCAGCAATACTACTAAGTATATACTACAAGAAAGTCAAAGACAAAAAAAATCTCATATACATATGAAAAATATTTATAGCTGTACTTTTTGCAACAGCAAAGAACTAGAAGAAAAGTAGATAGCCATCTATTTTGGAATAGTTTTAAAAAGAATGGCAATTGAAATGTACTGTATTTGCAACTTAAGAAATAAATTCAGAGAAATTTTGGAAAGATATATTACTGATAAAGAGAGGAGTAAAAAGAATGAAGAAAACAACTTTTATGATGACATTAAAATAAAGGAGAATACAACACTGGCATCTTCCAGAACACTTAAGTCTACAAGGTTGGCAGAGATGATGATGGAATTAGGCATATATTTTCAGATGAGGCTGTGGCTCTGTTTTTACTCAACTATATTTATTTATTACAAGGAAGATAATAGTGATGTAGGCAAAAAACAAAACAAAACAAAACAAAAAAACAACAATAAAACATTTTTTTAAAACCCTAAGAGTGGAATTGAACTTGCTTTCTTGAAAGGAGGGGAGACAAAGGAGGGAGGGGAAAAATTTGCAAAACAAAGTCTTGCAAAAATGAATGTTGAAAACTACGTTAAGTATTTAGAAAAATAAAAAGATAGATAATAGTTTCTTTAGGGATGGGAGGAAGATTTTTATTTGCTGAATACATTTCAGTGGTCTTACCTGACATCACTCAAGAGAAAAATAGTCAGACAATGCCATACTCATTAACTATTTTTATTTATATAGTGTTTTACTTACAGGGTCTCATTTAATCCTCCCAACTCCTGAGAGTAACTAACTCATTAGAAGTATTATCACTGGGGCAGCTAGGTGATGCAGTGGCTAGAGCACCAGCCCTGAAGTCAGGAGGACCTGAGTTTAAATTTGATCTCAGACACTTAACATTTCCTAGCTGTGTGACCCTAGGCAAGTCACTTAACTCCAATGGGAGGGAAGGAGGGAAGGAGGGAGGGAGGGAAAGAGGGAGGGAGGGAAGGAGGGAAGGAGGGAAGGAAGGAAGAAAAAGAAAAAAGAAGAATTATCACCCCCCACTTCACAGATTAGGAAAGAGATACAGAGAAATTAAGTGATTTGTCCAAGGTCATCAGCTAATCATAATAGCAGCATGTAGTTTTGTATCTATAGTTAGCATATAGAGTAATTGACAGTTTAAAAAGTTGCTATCAACCTTCCTCTTGAAAATTCTTTAAGAGGAATAATTCCCTCAGGTATCAATTTTCACTTGTGGAAAGCTAATTGTTAGAAATCTTTTCCTTACATGACAATCCATGGCTAAATGTGCAAATATCATTACTATTTTTACAAGTGAATGAGATGGGAAACTGAGGACTTCTCAGAATAATGATTGTGAGAGATTGGTAGGGTTTTTCATTGGGGATCCTGTTGCAGGAAGAGAGATAAATTGTGGCCTTTTTAGAATATCAAAGGCAGACCAGAACCAATCTGCTAGTTGCTGATTTGAAAAAGGGTCTGGTTGATATCAGTGGGCCTTGAGTGGGTGGGAAGTGCTTTGTTCTGAGATTGACAGGCCTGGGGGTGGGCCTGCTTTTCTTTATAAGTGTGGGCTCAGGTGAGAAGGGGCTGTGTACTCCTTCCTCTCCTGGCTTCGGCCTGGAGAAGAATGACTGCCCCAAGGGAATTTCTCGAAATTCAAATAAACTTCTAATCTTCACTTTGAGAAATCTCTGAGTAATGATTTTGAATCGGGAGTCGGATTTTTATCCCACACTGTTTTGGGGGCTCGTCCAGGATAAAGGCCTAGTAAGGGAACAATTGTTGCTTGATTTCAGAGACATAATGGCGCCAAAGGGACCTTTTGTCCCTGTCTCTGAAACCGACACCAATCTCCTCTCTACTAAGCAAAAGCACCCAATGGGAGATTCTCAGTGAAGACAGAAACAGAAGTAAGATCATTAGCGGCCTGGAAGGCCTGAGCCTGGTATAAGCCTGGTGTGTGTAAACCTGGTTTATGTAAGTCTGGTGTGTGTAGGTTGAATTGAGCTCATGGCCAGGAAATCTTGTGTATGAAACTTAAGGTGAGCCTCAGAAAGTTTGGGAGAGAATAGCTCTCCTAAATTAAAAAGTTTTCTGAGAAGCTCTTAGGTGGCCATTTGTAAAGAGGTAACTCTTTATGGAGAGACTGAAGTGCAGTCTACGAAGACACTGAAGTGAAATGAGTGTTAGAACACCTAGAGATCTAGATCAGAAAATAGCCGAAATTAGGAAATTGGCTGAGGACTTGAGATTTTAGCTAACTGAAAGGGGAATAGGTAAGGAGAATGTGGGAGATTTGCTGCGGGATCAGGGTGGAATTAGAACTAAATGGGGAAAAGTTTCTTCAATTCAGAGGAATTGGAGTTTTTGCAAATTTCTGGCTTCAGGGGAGGAAGGCCTGGCTTCTAGAGCCAAGCCTAAGAGTCAGAGAATAGGTGAATGGGGAGTGGACGGAGAGAATCCCATCTCATCTCTGGGATTCTGTTGTACTTCTATCTCCTAGCCACAGGCAACTTCAGTGTAGAGGCTGAATTAGCAGAAGAAAAGCCAAGGTACTTGAGGATACTTAGAATCCTTCAGTAATGGAGAACTCTGGGAGTGCCTCCAAACTGTTAGGTTTCTGGGACCCAATGTGTATAATAGAGGGAATTAATTTGAAAAAGAGAAAGAGGCTTTCCTGTTGGTCCAACTCTGGCCAAGTTTGGAACTTCAGGAAAATCCATTAGAATAATAGTTGGGGAATGTGACAATTTGTCACTAGAGAGTGAAGATAGAGTAAAGATGGTTTCTTTCACCCTCCTTCCCGTTCCCTGACTGCAGCAGGAACTCAGAGCCTGGGAGAGAGAAAGAAACTATGCCCAGTTTGGTGAAGAGTAATTTTTATATTGGGATTGTTTCTGTGTCGGTGCTTGGCATAAATGCTTATGGTTTTTCCAACTTGTGCTTAATTGTAATTTGTGCTTAAAAATTGTAACCTGTTTGTGCTACTCTGAAAGAAAAAGGAAGAGAAAAAAGTTGAGCCTTTTTAAATTCTGGCAGAGAGAGCAGGAGAGATCAAGGAAGTCTTATCTTATTCAAGAGGCTGCTCTGCCTGGGGGGGTAAGAGAAAACAAGGGGAACTGATGCTGATTAGCTTTTAAGAACTTGGGGAAAAATTTCAGGGAATCAGTTTAAATGTATGTGTGTGTGTGTTGTGTGTATAGATGTATGTGTGTATGTGCATGCATGTATATGTATATATATATATATACATACAACAAAATGGAAATTCAGTTTGCAACGTTTAATTGGGATTTTAGAAAATTTACTTAAGTGGGAAAAGCAATGTCTTTTGGTTTATTGGTCTATTGAATTTTTGGGAACTTAGTTTTAAATTCTGAAATTGTGGGAAAATAATATTGTTGCTTTGTGCATGTTAAATCTTTATTTTGGGTATGAGATCTTAGGAATTTGTTTGAATTGGCTTTTTATTATTGAAAGAGAAATTTCTAAAAGCTGTATTTGATTTCAGTTAGTTTAGTAATAATAATAGTTTGTTTTAAAATGTTCTGGTAACTTAGGTTACCTTCTGAAAGATATTCTGGGTAATTTGTAAGCATTGTAAGTCATGTTTTAAAGTTTGTCATGCTGAACATGTGTGTGAGTTTTATGGAGTTATTTAACTATTCACTATGTTGTGAATCTTAAGAGTTTAAAGTTTTGAAGCAGGTGGAGATGGAGAAGAGTAAAGTTACAAGTTTAAAAAAAAGTTAAAAGTTAAGAAAAGGAAAAAGGAAAAATGAGAAAGGAAAAATATAAATACATAGAAGAAATGAGATAACAAAAATGGGTTTGTAGAAACAATTGATGGGGAGAGGGAGAGACAGGAAGAAACATTTTAGTTTCAAAGGTAAAGCCTCATTTCTTTAAGAGATGAAAGGAACAATTAGCATCTAGAGTTAAGAGAAATGGAAAAGGAAGGAGATAGAAGGGAGATGTCCTTCTGAGATTGGGATCTATCTGCCTTTCTTTGGCTGGCAGATAAGATTTTGGGGGCGTGGCACCCTAAAAAGTTAGCCATGTGAAGTAGGGGGGGAGGGCAACCACGTGGAGTGACAATCTAATTCCTCTCCCCCATTAAGTCTGGTATAGCCACTTTGAATGAACTGTAGCTCCTGGCTAATTGAAGTATCAGTTGATTATCTTGTTTAAAGGAATAGCCTACATTTACATGCAATCTGATCTGATGGGTTTGGGCTACTTCCAAAGGGGGGGGGGAAGGCTGTATAAGGATTCCTCAATTGGAGGAAGTTAATTTATTAATTTTTCCATTCTTGAAAAGGAATTATTAATGTTAAATCTGAAAGATCTTTTTATGTGGAATTGGGATATTCTGTATGAGTTTTTAATTGATTTGTATTGAGTCATCTTGAAATTGTATTCATTGTCTAAGGGGGACTCTGAAAGTAAAGTTTTTGCCCCTTTCTGAATGTTTCTGTTATAGATAATATGCAATTTGGAATTGTTATATATTGGGTATTTTAAAAGCAAAATGATCTGTATAGTTGAACTTTAAAACCATCTACTTAGATATGAAAGATAAGCTGTATAAGCTGTGAACTTTTAGGTTCACTGAGATACTTGAGTTAGATTCATCTGAGGCTTTGATTAAAGAGAATTGCTGTAGGAGATAAAATCTCTTGGGGCTGTAATTGATATTTGGAGTTTTGAATTCAGGTATGACTGTCTGAACGATCGTCAAGTCAGTGATCCACCATCTCAAAGGAATATGCCATATGGGCTACTGAGAAGGAATCATTGCAGGTGGAAGTTATTGTCTGGGAATGAACTAGAAGAACAATTTTCATCTCTGTTGAAAATAGGATTCTTTTAATTCAATTTCCCCAGTGGTGAGAACCCACCTGATTATTCCTGAGTTTGTCCTTAAGGTGGAATTATTAAAATTAAGACAGTTACCTAAGTATTATGAAAGTCCCTGATTTTTTCCTCTTACAGCAAATTTCTGAATCAAAGCAAGTGGAAGTCAGAGAGAGTGGTTAGTGGAAGATATAAAATAAATACAATATACAATAAAGTATATATTTAATTGGCAGTCCAGCTCTGTAGGACTCTGGCTGCTGCTATTAACATCCTTCTGGGGCTAGAGTTTCTTTACAGATAAAGAAACTTCCCTTTTGTGTGAGAAGAGTAGATATTATATGTTGATGGAAGGCAGGACTAGGTTGTCAGGGTCTCTGGACCCCAATCCTAGATCCCTTTGATTACTTATCAAAGATTTATATTAACATCAAATGTGTTTTTCATGTTTTGCGTAATCATGGGTGCTATATGGAAGGAAAGGGGATACTTGATAGCCAAACTATTCAATGCAGAGGTAATGATTATTGCCAGCTATCAATGTAGAGAGGTTTCTGTAGATTCACTTTAGGTGAGGAGAAGCAGGCTTACAGATCAGCTGTCAGTGTTGCTGATTGTTGGCCTAAACCCAACCTAACTCCTGCATTCCCTCATATAGCTCCCAGGCAAGTAAATTTTGAAAGGCTTGAAAATTGAAGCTGGGGCTTCCAACTGTTTTTTGTTGTGTTAACATCTGCACTAGTTGTGTGAAAGCTTTTTCTTGTGAGGATTTAGGGTCTTTTCTGAAAGAGATTATTTTGCCCATTACACAATTCCTTTGAGGAAAGAAAAGCAAGAATTTTGGGAAAGCGTTTTTTGGTATTTATCTTAAGGAAGGTTATTTGGACAAGAGGCATTTGTGACAGCCTCATCCCCCCCTCAGCCCTTTTCTGGGTGGGTTTCTAATGTCTGGTCACTTTTGTGTATTCTGTTCTGCTCAATTTTAGTCCTTGTGTTGTTAATGTATTTGTGAGAGTTGCTTCTTCCAGACTTTAAGTGAAGTTCCAGCTGTTGATCGATCTGAAGTTACCTGAGACCTCATTCTGATACTTGGCACCGGCTGCAGCCACCACGAACACCAGCTATCTGCCCTCTTCAGACCCCACTGATCTAGCTAAGCCCCTGTCAGCCTGAAGCAGTTCCAGAAGATGAGACCTTCGTCCTTTTGTCCCAAATGGGTCTGAATGGTTGAGGTGGGCCTCTGAGGCCTCAGGCCTCCACAGTGCTGGAGTTCTATGGCTGCCAGATGCCAATCTGGTCTAGGATAACTGGGTTTCCAAGACAGATAGTGGGAGGTGGTGGGAGTGGGTCTCTGATTCCTGCTCTTTTCTGAGAGCTATGTCCTGTCACTTCTTGCTTATGTAATAGCTAAATCTTGAACTCTAAAGATGTAGCTGAGTTCAGGAGTAACTGAAGCGATTCCTGAAAGCTTCCACTGATGTGAGTGTTAGTTCTAAATGGTGGAGGAAGGATTGGTAGTTAATACTGGGGAGAGAGCAGCCTGAAAGTCTGGGGTATAGATGCCCTAGTGGAGGATGTATGTTGGGGTAAAGAAATCTGTGAAAGGAGGAGAATTGAGAGGGTTATTGATGACTTGACTGTCAAACTATCATTGTGTATTGTTTTACAATTCTGCCTGGGTTATTGCCTTATTTTGGATTTAAGGATGGAAATTGTTGGGTTAAGAATTTGGGTGGCTGTTAGAGTTTCTATTTGTATTATGATGCTAAAACCTTCCAGGTATCTGGGGAAGGCAATTCAAAAGAGTGTGGAATGTACCACAGTTTCATGCCTCAAGTTTTCCTTAACTGTTCAGCCTCTATAGCAACCTCCTTCCCCCACTTCCTGACCATCAGTAATAGTTGGGCTAGCATTTCAAAGAGCCAAATTGGTCCTTTATCTTTTGGCTTCAGACTTAATGTCTCTTAAGCTTCTCTCCAGACTTATCAGCATCCATGCCTTCCACCATATTCCAGCCTGTCAGAGATGAATTGATAGTCCTTTCCTGGAAAGACTTTTAAAGTCTGGGGCTATCACCTGGCTCATTAAGAAACAAAGGCAGGAGGAAAGTCCAGCAGTCAGAGTTCACTGCTAGGGTCACTCTGCCCTGACCTGAGTTTTAGAGATTTCCTAGAGTCTCATACTCTTCAGGCTCAGGCAAGGTCAAGATCAAGAGACAGTTCACTAGATTAGCAGTCAGAACATAGTTACCACTGGCCCTGTTAGAATTAGAAGTAAACCCTGGAGGGACATTGGATTGTCATCCTGTTAGAGCTTTTTGTGTGGACACCCTTATCCTCAGGGAGGCAAAGGAAGTATATATCCTGTACTAGACAAATATCAATCCTGAGATTGCATCTTGATCCACGTCTGAAAGGAGGGCAGTGCGACTGCTGCTTGAGTCAAAAGGACTTGTGGATGCTGCAAGGAATGGACTGAGACTGCGCATGAATTGAAATTATGCTTAACAACAAGGACTCACTAACTTTGGGAGGGGACTAATAAATTGTGTGTTATTTTGGGAATGTTTCAACTTGTTTTGGACAACGATCTTGAGTCCAACAGAGATTATGTTGCAAGGATTGTAATGAAGATGAGAAGTTCTCATATGTTGAAAAAGGGGAGGGATTTGAATGAGATGGGAAACTTAGGACTCCTCAGAATAATGATTGTGAGAGATTGGTAGGGTTTTTCATTGGGGATCCTGTTGCAGGAAGAGAGATAAATTGTGGCTTTTTAGAATATCAAAGGCAGACCAGAACCAATCTGCTAGTTGCTGATTTGAAAAAGGGTCTGGTTGATATCAGTGGGCCTTGAGTGGGTGGGAAGTGCTTTGTTCTGAGATTGACAGGCCTGGGGGTGGGCCTGCTTTTCTTTATAAGTGTGGGCTCAGGTGAGAAGGGGCTGTGCACTCCTTTCTCTCCTGGCTTCGGCCTGGAGAAGAATGACTGCCCCAAGGGAATTTCTCGAAATTCAAATAAACTTCTAATCTTCACTTTGAGAAATCTCTGAGTAATGATTTTGAATCAGGAATCGGATTTTTATCTCACAAAGGAAGGTGCACAAGCAAAATAATTGTATAAATATGAATGCCTATATTTGATTTACATCTATTTTTACCATGTTTAACATATATATATATTTTGGATTGCTTGCCATCTGGGGGAGGGGCTAGGGAAATTGGAACACAAGATTTTGCAAGGGTCAATAGTGAAAGATGTCCTTGCATGTTTTGAAAATAAAAAACTTCAATAAATAAATTAAATTTAAATTTAAATTAAAACAAACAAAGACGGTGCCCATACAGGTTAAATTACATGTTCAACTATTACCAGATCCAGGTCTTTTAAGTTGAGTCTTCTGTCTCCAAGTCCAGGCTATCTGAAAGACTGGTAAGGGAACACATAATGGCTGAGGAAGGAACTGATGTGAATTGTCCTGGGAGCAGAAACTATGGCAGCTACCAGAACCTAGCAATTCAGTCATTATGATTCTTTCTTCAGTCATTCTCCACAAAAGACTTCCTTCAGACTCTTCGCAGAAGCAGCTAGTATACATTATAACCACCACAGCCTTAAAAGTATGGAAGTTTGTCCCTGAGGCAATGAAAAAAAAGATCAACTTCTTTCACTAGAATAATCAAACTGCTAGGAGAATCTAATACCAACAATGAGAATTTCTAATATTTGAGCCAATCAAAGATTGTTTCTACCATTTCTCCCCCTCCCCCTTTTAAGGAGCAAAGTTGTAGCAGAGTCCATATCATATTTCTCAAAGATGGATTCCTATTAACTTTTATCAATAATTATTAAACTGTCAAGTTTTACTTTCTTGTGAACTTAAAAACTGCAATAAGTAATGAAAGGCTGAAAATCCAGAGAGCCAAAAGACAGTTAATATCTCTATGCAGATGACTCTCAGTCTTTCTAAACAGTCTTAGCCTCCATAGTACTCAGTTAATATTTTTCCATTCTTGTCAGGTCAGGGACATCTAGCTGATGCAATGCATAGTTTGCTGAGCCTGGAGTCGGAGAGACCCAAATTCAAATTCAGTTAACTAGCTGTGTGACCTTGGACAAAGTATGCAATCCTGTTTGCCTCAATTTCCTCACATCTGCAAAAATGATCAGAAGAAGGAAATAGCAAATCACTCCAGTATCTTTGCCAAGAAAATCCCAAAAGGATAGAACTAAAAACAACTAAACCACTAACTAGATCTAGGAAAAAGACCATAGATTTAGTTGAAAGGTCTAAATAAAGTATCTAATCCAATCCCTTTATCTCTTCTTCACTCTCCCACCCCACTCTCACTACCCCATCCCACCCTCCAGGATCTCCTGAAATTTCATCAGCATCAAGAATGACCCAGATTTTAATAATTTCTCACATTCTCAACTCACCCCTAGTGGCCTCTCCCCTCTGAATGAGGACCAGAGGGAAAAAGGAATAACCTCCTCCAAAAGCCTTTTTATATATAGGGCTCACAACCTTCTGAGTACTACCATTTTTCATCAGCTACTCTGCTTGATATGTATGTCAGGGTATAACTTGCCCCCACCATTCCAGTTACTTGGGCCCTTCGCTTCTTTTCAGTTTCCTTTTTTTTGTGTTGTATTTCCCCACTGGACTGTAAGTAGCTTGAGGGCAAGAACTGCCCCCCCCCCCCATTTGTACCCTGGCAATTAATATATGGCACAGAACACAGTAGGCACTTAAAAGTTTACTGAATTGAAATTTTAATAAATTGGGACCTGATATGCCCAGAGAGATTAAGTGATCTGCCCACAGTTACAAAGATAGTGAGAAAAAAGGTTATAAACCCAGTTCCTCTAAGTCCAAAGCTAGTGCCAGGTGGATAAAATCCAACATTCTCAAATTCTAGAGAGCAAATTTCTTTTTTCTTCTTTTTTTAAAAATTAATTAAAGCTTTTTAAAATTTCAAAACATATACATGGACAATTCTTCAACATTAGCCCTTGCAAAACCCTGTGTTCCAATTTCTCCCCTTTCCCCCACACCCTTCCCTAGATAGCAAGTAGACCAAAATATGCAAACATGGTAGAAATATGTTAAATCCAATATATGTACACGTATTTATACAATTATGCCACACAAGAAAAAAAAACAAACAACAACAAAAAGTGTGAAAATGCTATGATGTGGCCCACCCTCAGTTTCCACAGTCCTCTCTGGGTGGAGATGGCTGTTTTTATCACTGAACAATTGGAACTGGTTCGAATCATCTCATTGTTGAAGAGAATCATGTCCATCTGAATTGATCATAATTTAATCTTGTTGCTGTGTATAATGATCTTCTGGTTCTGCCCATTTCACTCAGCATCAGTTCATGCAAGTCTCTCCAGGCCTCTCTGAAATCGTCCTGCTGGTCGTTTCTTATAGAGCAATAATGTTCCATGACATTCATATTCCATAATTTGTTCAGCCATTCTCCAATTGATGGGCATCCATTCAGTCTCCAGTTTTTAGCCACTACGAAAAAGGCTGTCAAACATTTTTTGCACATGGGAGTCCCTTTCCTTCAAGATTTCTTTGGGGGGAAGCTAATTGGTGCAGTGGACAGAGGACCAACCCTAAAGTTGTCAGGAAGTCAAAAAGATCTGAGTTCAAATTTGGCCTCAGACACACTTCCTAGCTGTGTGACCCTGGGCAAGTCACTTAACCCCAACTGCCTCAGCTAAATAAATAAATTCTAAGACCTCTTTGGGATATAAGCCCAGTAGAAATATTGCTGGGTCAAAGGATATGCACACTTTGATAACTTTTTGAGCATATTCCAAATTGCCAGAGAGCAAATTTCCAAACAACACAGAACCAGGAGAGAAGCATTCTATTGGTTTGTAGGTGGGGCCACAACCATCAGGCCAAGCTCCTTTTGGTCCAGGTTTGGGTCATGATTGCTTCAGATTGAATGTAAATAGCAATCATTTCAGCCTTGACCAGAAACCCTGAGGGGTTTCCCTTAGTTTGGATCAGGTGAAAGAGGCCATTTTCTGCCTCAATTGCTACCTAACCTCCATCCTAAATGGATGGGGCCTCAGTCAAACTGAGACCAGTTGAAAACTTTAGTTTATTAAAGGCTAAGGTCTCCCACTGCATCGAGGGCCATCTCTAGTAGTCTGGATCTGTTTCTGGCCACTGGACATAGATGGCTCCAGAGGAAAAAGTGAGTTCCAGCTCTCTCACACTTCAATCCAATTCACTTGCACATCATGGCATCACCGCTCTGATGTCATGGTCCTCTTTGAGAATGAAGGACAAACAAGTCACAGTATCATGGATTCAGAGCTGGAAGAGACCTTGACTGAAGCAATCCAGGAAGAGACCAGTCCCTTCATTTTAGAGATGAAGAATCGAGACTCATAATTTAGTAAGTGACATGTCCAGGATCACCCAACCACTAAATGTCCAATTTTGATTTGAACCCAGGACTTCCTAACTCCAAGACCAACACTATCTACTACATCATGCTGATCAAAGGGTTTCATTTCATTATCATAGACAAATTGCAGTGAGTGATCTGTGAAAGCTGTCTCACAAGGTGGAGACTGTGTTCTAAAAATTCAAAGGTTGGCTGAGACCTAGGGCCCGGTTTCCTTCTCCAGAGATCCTATGATTTACAAGGAGTGGGACCTTTTCTTTGTGAGACTAAGTTGGGGCCACCTTGGCATTGAAACTCCCATAGAAGGTAATTTAGTGATCCTAAAGATGTGGTTGGTTAGAAGTTTTTCCTCATTTATGACTTAGAATGTTGGGTCATTTGTCCTGACTAATTAAGCAAAGGTCCAGCCTATAGGGAGTGTTAGCCCAGGCCCCTATGTAATTCTTCTCTGTTATCTGAGCCTCGACTCTCCTGGCCTAACTGCTTGTGGAGAGGGAGATGCCCTTTCTCGAGAGGCAGTAATAACATTCCTTTCTGCTTTTATCTTGAGAAATCTCCTTGATTTATGCCTGTGGTCTTGTCCCACATAGTTTATGGGGGCTCTCTGGGATCATCTGATCTGATGAGTGGGCGGGGTCTTGAGAGCTAGCAGGATCTCGCCCTGCCTTGCTTTAGGCAGCCTGTGAATTCTGGGACTTTTCCCTGATTCCAAGGTCAACTGATCTGAAGAGGAGAGACTTAAGGCAAAGGAAAGTCAGTACTAATTCCGAGGCAAATCCCAAGTGGCAGAGATTGGATGGCATTCAGTCAGGCAGCTTTTGTGCATGGAACACCAAAAGGTAAGTACCTATGAGATCCTTTACTGGACAGACTGTGGGGGAGGGGAGGGGTTTGCTCTGAAAAGTCTCATCAAATGTTCAAAGCTTAGCCAAAAGTCTCCCTCCATGGAAAATGATTAAATATTGTTGATGGAGAGGACATTTCCAGGGCTAATTGAGTACATCCAACTTAAATCTGTATGTAGATTAGACTTGTGTGTGCATCTGCTTTGCATTCTGTGTTCTGTGTTAAAAGCTGAGTGAAAGTTAAGGGGTCAGCCTCTGTTGCTGGTTTGGAAGAGATCAGGCTGAGTGGAAAGATAAGAACTTTAACTGATGTATATAGAAAGCTCATTGAGAAAGCTTCCGTATGTATGAATAAGAAAAGCACAGACAAAGACATCAGAGACTTTGAGAACTTTTGGGGAAATGGAAAAGCAGTGTGCTACACTTAAAAAAAAAAATTAATGAAATGAAAAATGACATTTCTTGAGGACCCAGAACTGGCCAATTTGAGTCTGCAGAAATAGTTAAGTTATAGAACTATTAAACATTTTATCAGATTCTGGGGTTTTTTATTTGGTCCTATCGGCTAAATTGAGTTGGTCTGTAGTGTTTTTAAGTAAGCCTAATTTACATGATTAAAAGCCATCTGAGGGAAATTAAATTAGGGAGATCCCTCAGATGAGTTTTTCCAAGCTTTTCAGGTTTGTGGAATCTATTTTAGCTAGGGAGGTGTCCCTGGCTGACCTGAATTCTTCTGGGATTTTCGCTGGTGCCCCCAACTTCTTTGACATGGGCTCTCTCCTCAGCAATTCTGGAGTGAGACAATCACTGAGCCACAGTCCTGTAGCTGGACTCTTGAGTCCAAATTTCTTCAACCCTCCTCCTGTCCTGGGGGCTTAAGAATCTGTCAATTTCTTAAAGCCTTGTGGTCAGATTTGAAAGGGCAGTTTTCTTTAAGTTTTGGGATTGTGTTTATATTGGAATTCTGACTCTGAAATTGTAGGGGATAATCACTATTAACTTGGTGCATGCTTAAATTTCGGAACTTGTTCTAGTATAAGAATTTAGAAATGTGTACATTGACATTGAAGTATCGTTACTAGAAATTTATTATCTGTATTTGATTTGAATTTAAGTTAAAAATTTCGGTTCTCTGGGAACTTATCTAAAGAGATCATGTTTGTATCTCCTAATCAGATGAAATATATTTAAGCTACTATGTTGTTTGCTAAATTGTATATAGGGTAATTTGTAAAAATTGTACGAGTTGTGCTTTAACATTTTGGCAGCCCAGTGGATATGTGGCATAAATTTTGTGAAATTTGATCCAAGGCTATTCAGAATATTAATCTTAAGGTTTGTGTTGCTTTCTCCCTTAAACAAAGAAGTAAAAATAAGAAAATATGGCGCATAGGGATGTTTGTAAAAGAAATTGTATTTGAAACATGTCTAAAAATAAATAAGTATTGAGAAGGTGTCTCCCGGAGAGATAGTGAGCCTGGTTCCAGAATATTTAGGTTAGGTTTTAATGAAATGACACCAGTGAGGAAACAGATATAGGGGGATGGGTGGAAGCATCACCCTGAGCTCTGCTGCTAAGAGGGGTTAGTAGAATAACATTGGAACAAACTGTACCTAAGTATGGATTGGTAGAGACAATTGATTCTGATAAAGGAACGTATTTTTTACTTCTAAGGTTTTTATAAGAAAGAATGGGCAAGGATTGCAAATTGAATAGCAAGTCCATACACCTGGGCATCTGCCCTCATCTGGTAAAGTGGAAAGAATGAATCAGATTCTTAAGAAACTGATTACTAAACTGATGTTAAAGACTAAATCATCTTGGACCAAATGTTTGCTTATTGCTTTGTTAAAGAATTAGAACTGTCCCCAGGAGTGACCTGGGACTTTCTTCATATGAGATTGGTTATTTTATTTAAGAGGAGAAAGGGAAAAGCCCCCCCTTTTTTTTGAAACAAAGTATAAAGGGTTTTTTTGGGTTTTTTTTTTTTTTTTGCTTTTTGCTGAGGCAATTGGGGGTTAAGTGACTTGCCCAGGGTCACACAGCTAGGAAGGGTTAAGTGTCTGAGACCAGATTTGAACTCAGTACAAAGAGTACTGGTGTATAAAGGGTAAGTTTTTAAGAAATTATATACTGGCGGTGTCCTCATCTCTTTTTAGCCCTTAGGAAACAAGGGTTGCTGGCCTAGACAACACCTTTGGAGTTTGCAGGAGAATGAGTGCTTATTAAGTCTTGGAAGAAACAGAGTGGAAAGAGCCTTACCAGACATTACAGATGTCTGAGACTGCAATCTGGAAGCTGAGAACACTAGGCTTACAGGACTTGTGGAGGAACCTCAAGAATGAATGGTCTACTAAAGATAATTTCTAAAATTGACTTTGCAATTAGGAATGTTTTAGGGGGAGATGGGAATATTTGTGCTTTGTTGAAATTCTTCTGTTTGTGTTGTACCTGTTAATTATATCAAAAAAAAAAGTTTAAAAGGACTCCTCAATTGGAGGAAGCTGAATTAACATTTTTTAGAATGAAGAAATCAATAATTATTAATCCTAATAAGGTTCTTTTATGTGAAATTAGATTATTCTGTATGAGTTTTAATTGGTTGTATTGAGTCATCTTAAAGTTGTACCCATTATTTAAAGGGATTCTGAGAATAATATTATTTACCTTTATTCCTCTGAACATGTTTCTGTTATAGAAAATATGCAATTTAGAATTTTTCTATGTATTGGGCATTTTTAAAGCAAAATGATTTGTGTAATGTTGAGCTTTTTAGATATGAAAGATAAGCTGTGAACCTTCTAGGATAAACCTCTTGTTATCAATGTAAGGTCATAGTCAATACCAGTTTAGGAAAGCTAGATTCATCTGAAGCTTTGATTAATGAGATTTGGTGTTGGAAATAACATCATTTAAAACCCTAAGGGATTTTATTTTATTTGAGTTTTAAATTCAGGTATGATTGTCTGGTGGATCATCAAGCCAGTGATCCACCATCTGAAAGCAATCTGTCACAAGCTATTCAGAAGAATGGGATCCTGAATTATTACAGGTGGAAGTCAGTATATGGGCAAGAATTAGGAGGATGACCTAGGCCTCTATTTATGTGGGATCCTTCTGACTCAGTTTTCCAGTGGTATTCTTTTCAGGAATAATCAGATGGATTCTTATTCAAGAGTCTAGCTTAAGGTGGAATTGTTACTATATGATTAATTGAAAACTGAAGTAAAATTGAGTTAAGGATCTGTTTTGATGCAATCATATTCCTGCTTTTTTTCTCCAATGGTAAGTTTTTATGATCAGATCAAATGGTCAGTAGAAGCCATGAGCACAATTAAAAAAAAATTTGGTCATTATATCCTACAGTAGGTAAGTGAATATTTGGCCTAGTCATCTATCTGTTGCTAGATACATATGTTTGTCTATTTATTTTAGCATTTCTGTTGTTGCTGACTTTTGTGGTAGGCCTTGTGAAAGTTTACCTACTCAAATTACGGGGGATGTAACTGTTTGGGATGATAGGTGGTCCTGCTGCTACCTGAGTCTAAGAAGAGGCCTGGGATTATAGAACTCCCAATCAATAAGAAAGAGATGTCTATGGAAGGTTATCCTCCTAGCACTTGGTGGGTTCTCCTATTCCCAATCTGTATTATCCAAAATGGTGAGAATGAAGGGCCAGGAAGGAAGGAAACTGGGTAATTTCATAGTTAATATTCCCATAAGAAAAGACTGTTTCTAGAAGAAAATACTGACTACTGCCTTGGTAAAAGATATAACCAAAGACCTCAGAAAAAGCACATGTTCTGATTCAAACTCAGATTTCACTTTTTTTTTTTTGGTGAGGCAATTGGGGTTAAGTGACTTGCCCAGGGTCACACAGCTAGGAAGTGTTAAGTGTCCGAGACCAGATTTGAACTCAGGTCCTCCTGACTTCAGGGCTGGTGCTCTATCCACTGCACCACCTAGCTGTCCCAGACCTCTCCTTTTAACAGCTCTGGTGGTCTTGATTTAGAGGATCCTGTTAGAGACAGGCTTTATGGTTTCTCCTGATAGCCCTCAATGGAGTTATGACTCCCCTGTGTGTCGCAACTTATTACCACTGTGGTTCAGAAAACTCCCAGAAGATAAAGTTTTGGGATTATCACCATCAATGGTACTTAAGAGACTAGGGTGGGGCCAGAGCCTGGGAGTCGATCAGGAAGTTGAAGAAACATAGAAACTTTGGTGTGAGAAGCTTTCAACTGATGAAAGAGGGGGGAACTGAAGGAAGTGAACTGTGAAAGCTGCCTCACAAGATGGAGACCGTGTTCTAAACATTCAAAGGTTGTCTATGCCCCACGGCCAGGTTTCTTTCTCTAGAGTGGGACAATATAGCCCTTTTCTTTCTGAGATTAAATTGGCCATCTTGGCATTGAAACTCCCATATAAGGTAATTTAGTGATCCTAAAGATGTGGTTGGTTAGAAGATTTTCCTCATTTATGATTTAGGATATGAGATTATTCTTGACTAATCCACTCTATAGGGAGTGTTAACCCAGGCCCCTATATAATTGTTAACTGGACTGAGCCTCTCCTTGCCTAACTGCCCTTTCTCACAAGTTCATGATAAAATTCCTTCCTGCTTTTACCTTGAGAAATCTCCTTAATTTATTTGACCCTGTGGTCTTGTCCCATACAAGGAAATAGAAGTTCCTTTAGAAAAACTTCCAATTCCTCATCATGAGACAGAAAAGCAAATTCTAAGGGCTGGAACTCTGCCCTTAATTCCACCCCTCTGACGATATAGTCAGCAGCTTCCATTTACCTTAACCACCTAATGGAGAATAAAATCACTTCTTCCTCTGTATGTGTATGTGTGTGTGTGTGTGTACACACACACACACACACACACACACACACACACAC
>JAJPUD010001879.1:236029-342145 GCA_023553655.1 Myrmecobius fasciatus
GGGGGAAAAAAGGGGTGGGTGGGGCTCTAAAGGGGAAGGATTGTTTGAGGGAAGTGGTTTTCAAAAGCAAAATAGTAGGGAGGAGGGAAAGGGGATAAGAAAGAGAAAAGCATAAGCTAGGGTAAATAAGATGACAGGAAATACAGAATTAGTTATTTTAACTGTGAATGTGAATGGAATGAACTCTCCCTTAAAGCAGAAGCAGATAGCAGACTGGATTAAAAACCAGAATCCAACAATATGTTGTATACAAGAAACACATCTAAAACATAGAGATACATACAAGGTGAAGGTAAAAGGCTGGAGCAGAATCTATTATGCTTCAGGTGAACAAAAAAAAGCAGGGGTAGCAATCCTGATCTCAGACCAAGTAAAAGCAAAGATAGACTTCATTAAAAGAGACAAAGAAGGAAATTATATCTTCCTAAAGGGTACCATAGATGATGAAGCAATATCAATACTAAACATATATGCACCAAGTGGTATAGCATGGAAATTCCTAGAGGAAAGGTTCAGAGAGATGCAAGAAGAAATAGACAGCAAAACTATAATAGTGGGGGATCTCAACCTCCCTCTCTCAGAACTTGATAATATTTCCTTAATGGACAAAAAAGACTTGGGGGAATTTCCCAGTGTCTATTTAATGAAGGAAATCAACCATGAGTTAGCAAAAATATTCTCTGGTTAATGCAAAGTCAGGGAATTGGGATTTTAAATTTGATTTTAAGAGATGGTAATGGTGTGTCAATACTTATAATGAGTGTGTGCGATCAAAATAACAAAATCAAGCAAACAAAAATGTATCTGTTCCCTCAGTTAGAACAAGGACTTATTATACTTTCCTTAATCAGTGAACATTATGTGGTTTGAAAAGGAGGGGGGACTTTGGGGGAGGAGATACAAGCAATAACAAATATTTGTTGAATTGAAGGAGTAGAAATAGGCTCAAATACTCTGAGTATGGCAAAAAAATTTCTTATGTTTCTTGTAAGCCATTAATTTGCCAGGAACCGTATAAACAAAAATGGTTAACAAGAAAACCACATTGGAATAAGTAGTTAAGAAGGCAGCATTAATAACTACTACTACAAAGTGTCTCCCATGGAAAATGGAAGGAAAAAAAAGAAGGTTAGAAGGAAGGAAGGAAGGAATCAAGAGAAAGAAAAAAATGATGGAGGGAGCAAAAGGAAGGAAGAAAAAAGAGAAAGAAAAATTACAGGTAGAAATAAAGGAAATAGAAAGGCAGCAAATAGGGAAAGAAAAAACATCAAGGAAACATTAAAATAAACAGCAGACAATGTGGGATTTTTAAAAGTTTGATATTAATTTGTAAAAGTTTTGTTTTTCTTGCTTATTTGCTATTAGGAAGGTGGAGGGAGGAGGAAGAGCATCTAGGATGAAAAATAAATTTAAAAAAATTAAAAATTTAAGAAAAAATTAAAAAAGACAGCTGAGAGAAGGTGGCTCAGTAGAGGATGCAATATATTAAAATGGTTGTGTGGCTTTTAATTTATATTTTAAAAATGAACTTGTTATGTTCCTTTCCTTTTTGTAATTTTCTATAACACAGTTAATATTGAAATATGATTTACATGACTGCATATGTATAATAGATATGTTACTGCTTGTCTTCTCTATGGGTGGGGCAAGGAGGGAGAGAATCTTGAACTCAAAAAATCAATGTTAAAATTTATTTTAATGTTGGAAATATTTAATGAAATATATACATATGTATATATACTATAGGTGTGAATATGTTTATATATGTGTGTATGATGTGTGTGTGTGCTGTGTGTCTGAATCTGTTTCTAATAAAGAAAAAAATTGGACTTAAAAAAAAAAAAAAAAAGAATATCAGACTTGAAGTCAGGATACATGGAGTCTTACCTTCATTCCAAAGATCACAAGACCTTAGGCAATTTATTTAAATTCCCTGTAGACTCAAATTCTCTAACAGTTAAAAAAGAGGTAACTCCTATTTTTTTTTCCCTTGCTTTCAAATGTCATTATAAAAGCAAAATTGATTTGTGCTTTTCAAAAGAAAGATGCCATAGAAGACCAAGGGAACATTATCATTATGTGGCCATTTTACCTTTAAATGACACTTCAGTGCAGGTACTCAATTCAATTTAACAAGTACAATAAACACCTACATATCAGACACAAGGAATACAAATTAAAACTGTAAACAATTCTTGCCTCTAGGAGATTAAATTATACTGGGGGAAGAAGGAGGGAACAGCATGTACATAGGTAAGTAAATATAAATTAATAGAAAGCAAAAAAAAAATTTTTTTGGGGGGGTAATGGGGAACAATAGAGTGAGGGAAAGATAACCTGTAGAAAGTCAGCACTTGAAACTAAAGATTCAAAGAAAAGGAGGTAAGAAGCAGGAGTATCTGAGGCATGGGAGCCAGTCTTAGAAAGTTACAAAGATTGGAGGCGGAAAGTCATGTATGTACAGGAGAACAAGCAGCAGGCCAGTTTGGCTGACACCCCACGGGGGGGGGGGGGAAGGGAAGGAGTAAAAAGTCTGGAAAGATAGGTTGGAGCGGGGTTTTGAAGGGCTTTAAATACCAGAGAAGTTTGTATTTTATTCTAGGGGCTTAATAGGAAGCCAGTGAAACTTCTTAAGCGCATGGTCAGACTAGCAACAAAAGATTCTTAACTTGTAAAATAATGAAAATGACTCCTTAAGATTTTCAGCTCTCCAATTTGGAAATATGCTCACCTTTGTGCATATCCTTTGACCCAGCCGTGTTTCTATTGGGCTTATATCCCAAAGAAATCATGAAGGAAAGGGCCCCACATGTGCAAGAATGTTTGTGGCAGCCCTTTTTGTAGTGGCTAGAAATTGGAAACTGAATGGATGCCCATCAATTGGAGAGTAGCTGAATAAACTATGGTATATGAATGTTATGGAATATTATTGTTCTGTAAGAAACGGCCAGCAGGATGATTTCAGAGAGACTGGAGAGACTTGCATGAACTGATGCTGAGTGAAATGATCAGAACCAGGAGATCATTATACATGGAAACAAGACTATATGATGATCAATTCTGATGGACATGGTTCTCTTCAACAGTGAGGTGATTCAAACCAGTTCCAGTTGTTCAGTGATGAAAAAGACCATTTACACCCAAGAGAGAGTCCTGTGGGATTTGAGGGTGGAACCCAACATAGCATTTTCACAATCTCTATTGATGTTTGCTTACATTTTGTTTTCCTTCTCAGGCTTTTTTTTTTCTTATAGATCCGATTTTTCTTGTACAACAAGATAACTGTATAAATATGTATACACATATTGGATTTGTCAAGTATTTTAACATAATTAACATGTAGTGGACTTCCTGCCATCTAGGGGGGAGGAGGGAAAAATTTGGCTACATTTGAATAAAAATGGAGAACAGTGTCATGGATAATTCAAATGAGCAGATAATAAAGTCATCTATGCCTGACTTGGGAATGCAGTTTTACCTTCCCAAATATTCTGTTCAAATAAGTCTATGTGATGATCAATTCTGAAGGACATGGTTCTCTTCAACAATGAAATGCTTCAGACCAGTTTCAATTGTTCAGTGAAGAAAGCCATATACACCCAGAGAGAGGGATATGAAATGAGGACCATAACATATCATTTTCATGCTCTCTATTGATGTTTGCTTGCATTGTTTCCTTTCTCAGATTTTTTTTCTTGTAGATACGATTTTTCTTGTACAACAAGATAAGTGTGGAAATATATATACATATATTGGATTTGTCAAGTATTTTAACATAATTAACATGTAGTGGATTTCCTTGCCATCTAGGGGAAGGGTGGGGACTAGGGAGGAAAATTTGTAATGGAAAGCTTTGTAAGGGCCAATGTTGAAGAATTACCCATACATAAGTTTTGCAAATAAAAAGCTTTAATAAAAAATAAAAAATAAATGAATGAATGAAATAATGTTCAAATTAGTTTGTACTTTTAAGGTACTTATCAATTGGATAGAAGCTAACCTAAGATTAAAACTTTGTTGCAGATAATCCACATATTGAAGAGAGTTGGCTGTAACAAGACTTATTTTTTTCAAGGAGGAAAATAATATAGAAATGAAATTACTAACAAATAACAAACCCTTATAAGAAAAAATAAGTGGGGTAGAGGCTCTGGCCAAGAGTGTGTTCCTGAGTTTGAGAATCCCTTATCTCTTTCCCCAAACTGGCAAACGAAGGCAAGTTACTTTAATCTCACAAAATAGTGAATTGTTTGGAAGTAGCAGATAATACATTACTATGTAGTAAAAAACAGTTGTGGTTTTCATATTCTAAAATTTCTTTAAGTAGCTGATTTTTCATCTCTGTATGTTTGTGGCAAATGATTTGACTTTCTCTGGCTTCAGTTTCTTCATCTGTAAAACAGAGGCTGAACTAGATTACCTCAAGTCTCTTTCTGGCCCCAAATCTTTACTACAAAACAGTCCTGCAAGCCCAATTAAAAGTAGATTATATATGAAAATATGTTTAACATGACTGTACAAGTATAATCTACATCAGATTGCTGTTTTGGAGAGAAATGAAAGGAGGGAGGGAGCAAAAGATGGAACTCAAAATCTTACCAAAATGAAAGGTTGAAAACTATACATATAATTGGGAAAATATATATACACTATTAAGTGAGGGGGGAAAAGTAAATCATAATGCAAAAGGTCAATGAAATTTAAGTTTCCCTATGTGCCAGTATTAGGTTCCCAGTTCTTTTGTGTCTGGAACCAGATTTCTTGAGAAGATGATGACTATAGTCCCAATCTCTCTCCTCTCTATCTTTCTCTGTCTCTCTAGCAATAACTGAAAACAGAATCATCCTCTACTAAAGTCAAATCAAAGATTGAGTGAGCTAATATACATACATCTATGGAGCACCACTCAAGTGGAAGTACAAAATAGGCAAACAAATTTTAATGAATGTTTAAAAGGTCGGGGGGGGGGGTGGAAATCAAAAAATTCTTTCTAATCTCCAAGGCAACATCATCTACTTTTTCCTGCTTTAGGTTCATTCTCTGATCTCTAATTTTTCTCCTCCAAAGATCTTTTCATTTTTTTCCTCAGCTAAAACTATCATTTCCTTATTTCAACTCTTTCTGTTAGGACTCTTAATTTTCTTTTATCTCAGCTATATTGACAAAATTAATTAGGATTTTTAACTTCAGTGACTTTATAAGAAGCTTCTAAGGCCAAAAAAATTCCCCAGAAAGTTTTGTAGTAGGAGCCAAGTTCTCAAAAGAGCCTCCAGGTCAAAGTCAATGGCAGCACTGCAAGCAGACCTATCTACACAGAAAATATTCAGAGCCCACTTAATAAACATCCATCTGTTACAGCATTTTATGGCTCAAAGACTCTATTATACACATAACACCCAAAGAATCCCCTTTTCCTGGTCTCATTAATCCCTTGTACAAATCTAGAAGATCAACATTTTCAAGTTAAGTGACTAGAGAGAGCTGAATCAAGTTGAGCAAAACAAACTAGAAGGAACAGGAAATATGTCAAAATGGCCCACTGAAAAGCTGAGTCATAGCAGCTCATTCAGATTAAAGATATAAAAGGAAGTTTTAATGTCTTTGTGATTAGTGGAATCATATTTAATGTTTCTCAGTAATCCTACCTAGGCTCTGTCCACTCCTTAGATAACGAAAAGCGGCCTTCATTCAGCCTTTTTTCCCCTACAGGCAGGGAAACCATTAGGATGAAGGTGACAAAACCCAAAATGCTCTATGCTACATCCATATATTAAGGGTTGGTGTCAAGTTAATGGTCCATTATTTCTCAAAAAATTTTAAAGCCAAATCGTGAACAATTTAAAGCCAATATAGAGAACATGGCAGTGAGAGCCAGGAAAGGTTTTTTATTGTTCTTTTTGGTCCTCTGATAGTAATCACCTGGACAATGTTTCCAATTGCCATGGTTTTGGGCATCCTATTGTCTATACATCTTTCTCTATTTTGCTACCCTTACACTTGTTTCTGCTTCTTTCTCTTCCCAATCTTATTCTGCAGAGGTCTGTGTATAATATTGCTTCTTTTATAACCTTTTATAACCTATCTCATATTCTCAATCTCCTTTGCTAGACATTCATAACCCATTCCCAGACTAGATTTACTACCAAGATTCTGTCCTGGGTCCTCTTTTCTTCTCTCTGCATTCTCTTGATAACTCCATAAGCATCAGTGCATTCACTCTCTACATAAGCAACTCCAATATATGTGTGTGTGTATACATACACACACACATATATATGTTCCTAATGTCTCTATAGTAGGCGCTTAATAATGGATCTAATAGTCCATATTTACATCTCCTTTGACCTAATCCTTGTGACAACTCAGTGCAATTACCATTCCCATTTTATAAATGAGGAAGTTATGACTGAGAAATGTTAAGTGACTTGTCTGGGGTAACATAGGGAGGCCAAATATGAACTCAGGTTTTCCAGACTTCATTTCCAGTATTCTGTCAACCACTACCTTCCTATGTCTGAGGTAGCATTTGAGCTCACTTCTTCCTAATTCCAAATCTACTGCATGCTCCCTATACTTACGTATATCATATTCTCACACGAGGCTACAAATGTTTGATCTATTCTCAATAATGACTCCTTTATTAAAAAAAAAATTGGTCCATGTTTGTAGAACAAGGCAAATACAGTATGCCAAGACTTGAGTGATTGAGTAATATTCCCCAACCCCCGATTTTATTCTTTGATACAAGGAATGGCTTGCTAGATAAAAGAGGGGAAGAGAGATGTGGAAATGAAAGTAACATATCCACATATCAATAATATATACCAGCACAAGTTCAGGAAACCAATATTTTAAAACAGGTGATTGAATAGAAAAAATTGGATCAAATTGAGCAAACAAATGAACAGCAAATGTATATTATAAATGTAATATATTTTAAAAAGGCTTTCTCTTCATCAAATAAAATTTAAACAAGCAATAATGAGTGTACCTGTGGCTTAATAATTTTTTTCTGACAAGAAACAAGGAAGAGATCTATGCATGCTAATAGCTTGACAGAATTTGGGGAAGTTTTATAAGGATGGGAAAAATGCAACACAAAGTGGAGAAAAGTGGTAGCATGGTAAATGAACTGGGAAGTGCAATTAGAATATCAAAATGTAGTTTAAATAAAGTATTAAACTTACACCTGAAAACATTTGTATACAGATAGATATTTACAAGAAATAAAGAATGATTTGAGGGGACTCAATATGGTGGGTGGAAGATTTTTGTTTATGTAATTTAAAAGAACAACTATGTCATACACAGTAAATAGAAATATTCAAGTCACTATTTGATCTTTCCCTAAGCATTTTATACATCATTCAAAATGACCTTCACACTACAATCAAAGTGACAAAGTTTGGACTTTTACAAAAGACATAGTAAAATACAACTCCATCTCTTTGGCCCAAACATCAGGGTATGGAAGATGGCAATAGCAGTGTACCAAAGTACTTCCCCGTACTAGAAAAAGCTGAATTTTACTCCCTCACTAAAGGGAAAGTCAAAGAATATAGGGTTGAAGGGACTAAAACAGACTGAGCAAATGAATGTAGTGACCTGTAATAGCAAGTTTGTGGTAAGGGACTCCCCATGAAATAGTAAAATATCTTCTACTTTTCATTCTTCCATTCCACTATATTCAAACTTGGTTTAATCAACGAGGGTAGGGAAATGGAAAGAGGGGGAGTGATGCCCCAGCATTCTGAGTTGCACTATTCTGGGATTGTAAACAAGTGAAGCAGCCAAGCATATGATGGGTCCCCTTAAAGGAGCAGTCTTAGGAAGGTAAGGACCATCACTAGCTTAACTGGGGAAAATAAGGAACAATCGATTTTAAAGCAGCACTTATCAAAAAGCTCTTCAACTCAAAGGACATCAACTATCTATTCTAAGTAAAGTGTCTTCTGAAGTGTCTACTTCCTTACCCTTCTACTAACTATTCTTAGGTCAAATAAGGCTATGTTTCTTTATCATCCTGCATGTTCAGCAGCAACTGATAGTACCTAATCTAGGAACAGAAGACTTCTGGCATGAAAACATCTTTGGCTCTGCTAATGATGTAGAAAGGATGTCAGTCAGCAAAAAAACAAACAAATGAAAACTTGTAAATTCTCTTGTCAATTCACTGCTCTCTACTCAGAGATCCAGGATGAGTATAGTTATAAGAAATTCATGAAGGGAAGCAAGAGAAAGATTAAATGGTAGTGAGAAAAATGTCAAACGAGGTTAAAGAGATGGAAATAGAAAAACTTTCCCAGATGAGAAATTCAGAGAAACATGGGGAGATATGGCAAGTGAAGCTGAGCAAAGAATGCAAAACCAAAGCATTAAGAAACACAATGATTACAAATGTTAAATGCAACCTGCATAAAAAGACCATTAAACTCAAGACTACTGAAATGACCAGAAAACATCCAGGGGATGTTTCAGGATCCAGAAAAGGTGGTATATAGTAACACATTCTTCCACTTAGTGGCAAACAACAGAAACTGAATTAAGGATAGGTTTTCAGGTTTGGCTGTTTTACCAAGTATAGTTAATTACTTTCCTCTTTTACTAAGAACAGTTCAATAGCAGAGGAGGAAGGAAGAATCTGGGGGGGGGGGTTGTTTGTTTTTTTGGGAAAATGATTGACATTAAAAGAAAGGGTATTACTTAAAAAGGGGGAGGGATTTTAAATATTAATTTTTGTTGGGAGGTTTTTTTGTTTTGTTTTGTTTTAAGATCTTTTTTGGAACAAGTGAATCAAAAATTTCATTAGAATGAAAACTGCTTTAACTTATCTACAAGTTTAATATATAAGAGTAAAATATTTATAGGTACTCCCTTTATTCCCTCTTCCAATTAGTTCCCTTATTAGTAGAGTTGCTGGAACCTCAGCTGTTGCCTTTGCCTACAAGAGGCCATTTACTTATTCTGGAAACAAAGTATATAGCCAGACACTGTAGTTTTCCTCAAGTTCTGACAGGGTCCAGAAATACAATGGAAACAACTAGAAAATAGCCTTAGAAATAAATCACTTTCCCAGACTAAGTTTTAGTTAGCCTGCAATCAAATGCTAAGAATGCTTAGTTCAGTAATTTCACTACTTGGGTATCTCTGTAAAATTGTATGCACTGGTTTATTTGTCTCTAATTTCAGATTTTCCCAAGCAGGATCTATATTTATCCAATAATACTAAAGTTGACCCAAGATGTTTTGAAATTAATCTTTGTTGACAACTTTCTTTGCTGTATGAATCCAGAACTTTAAACAATTAAAAGTCTTTCTTTAGAAAAATATAGTAAAACAATATAGTCAAGGACCCCTAAAGGGGATCCTAAAAGGATGAAATAAGGAAACCAATTATACTGAAATATCATTAACAAAATACTAAATGCTACTTGATAACTTTCTCTGTTTGAGAAACCAATAATGACTTAGAATTTTAGAGCTGAACCTTAAGAGGTCATCTAATTCAACCCTCTCTAAAGATGAAGAAATTAAGGCTCAAGGAAATCAAGTGACTTGCTCAAAGTCTGATCAATAGCAGAGTGTTCTGACTCCTAACTTAGTGTCCTTATCAGGAAAACACTCCTGGGAGTACAGAAGTTAGCATGCTTTAAGTCCTTCCATCAAATTCATTAACACATCATCTGTTCAATTAAAAAATGGTTCAAGGCAAAGCAAAGCTTTTTCTATATTGGAACTGTGTTCCTACAAGTATTATGACATTTTCTGATACAAATAGTCTAAATCACAACTAATAGATCTTAGGAAATGACCAGGTCATGGGGCTTTGAGAGGATAATGCTATCAAAAGATGGAGATCAATATTAGCAAGCAGAAAAGACAAATTCCCTGGCTTGATTTAAAAATAAGAAATGGAATATAACTGTGCAGGAAAAATAGTAAGTGATGTAAATTTCAACACACAAAGTTTTGGAGAGAAACTAATTTTTTCTAGTCAATCAAGAATCTTAAATACCTCAAATCTATCATCTCTTTGGAGTCATCCATGAAGATTCTGGTGCTACCTTCTACCACAAATATTTCCTAATACTCTTCCCTACCACTAATTGTTAATTCTGTCCTCCTCAAGTCCCCTAGTATTTACTTATCTCTGAATACCCTGTAAGTTACCGGTAAAATACGAGTTCCTTTTACCTTTTTACCTTAGCTTAATGCTTAGCACAATGCTTTGCATCAATCAGCACTAAAATATTTACTGAATTGTTGAATTTGGGCTGGAGATAGTATAAAGATGTTATCTGCTCAGTTAGGGATTGTATTAGATGAGAAAAATCTAGAATGATGATTTTCATTTAATGCCTAAAATGTGACAAGCATTGTTTAAAGTACAGTAGTACTTTAGTACTAAAGGGGACAATAGTAGTGAGGCAGTAGGAATTTAAGAAATCATCCCTATCCTCAAGGACTTTACAGTCTAGTTGAGGAGTTAATATAGTCCTTTTTATGTTTTTAGCTGAAAAAATATACTAATATGTCCCAAGGAAATACTGACTACCAGTGTGGGAACACTTTACATCCCTAAAAAAGAATGAGCAATGACCTATTAGAAGACAAATGACTGAAGTAGGTCTTTTAAGAAGAAATCTCCTCTTAAAAGAAACTTATTTTAGTCCTGATTTAGTAGTCCAGGAAAGTCCCTTTCTTGCTGTCTCTAAACTTGGTGCCAGCATATCATGCATAAATGACAGTGGTATTGGTTCAGCTCAGTTCATCCTTTCACTTTAAAAGTATGACATAGCAACTAGAATTGTGGCTGCATTTCAAAGAGAAAACAAAAAAAAAATCGATAAAGAAATTAACAGGGATCACACAGATCCAAGTTGTTACAATCATAAGACTTTGTTAGTGGATATAATTTATAACTCTTCCCCCCCCCCACCCCAACCCCCACTAACCCACAGTGCCAAGGCATTGCTGATTAGAGGCAAAATGGGATATGGATCACTTCATAATTTTATTGACTCCTCCAGAGATAAGGAAATGGAGGAAGGAGGTTAAGGATGAAATCTGTGTGGATCAGCAGAGTACAAGCTAGAAGGACAAAACAAGATACGGCATAGACTATAATTTCAACAAGCTTATTAAAGAAAAAAAAGTTCTGGATTATGATGAGGTTTTTTAGTCTGATCATAGCAAGTGAATTCAGTGTCATCACTCTTATTCCACCATCTCACAAAGCATTTCATATTAATCAAGTTTCAATGATCCCCAATGCTTTTCTATTACAATTACAATATGTGACATTACAATGAATAATCATAACTCTAGGGTAGATGAAATAAAAAGTCGCCATCTGTAAAGATACTTTCCTGAAAAAAGTCCTTAAGATCATTCAAAAAATTCAGATAGCATTTCTAAGTTTCATTTCCTAATATTACCAGGGGATGCTGTTAGTATCCCTTCTCTGCTCCATACCTTATACAAACAATTCTTCTGTGACTTCTATTCATGAATTTAACAATTATAAATCCTCTTATAATCTTGCTGCAACTTCAACTTTTCCACCTCTTAGAAAGGTCTAGACTTGCAGAGAACCACTGCACCAGATCTCAAGATTTGAGTTATTGGCACTAAAAAATTAATCCAGCTATAACCAGAGACTTACCTGAATTTCTTCAGTTTCATCCACTAGGAGGAAACTCACAACCTTCTCTGTCATCTTCTTTCTCTTGGTTTCTTCATCCATGCCTTCTCCTTCCAGCTGCTCCTGTGCCTTACTGACATGGTAGATGGTAACTGGATGTCTTCTTTTGCTACCTCCAGAATGAGTCCTCTTCTGACATTCCAGGCACAAATTGATTTTGCAAGTCTGGCACCTCACTGCTGCCCTCTGCCTAACCCCAGGGGAATGCCCATTGGGGCCTTTACAGGGGTCACAATAAGGGACATGGCCAGGCTTGAGCCTAAGTCGCTCATGATTCCGAAGCCTTTCCTGCCTATGCAGTTCCTCTTCACAGCGGGGACACTGCAAGCTGCAGCACTCATCACACTCAAAGACAGCTTCATCTGTCCCACTGCAAGCATAGCTTTCCTGGCACATCAGTCCAGGGTTCAGCCCCTTTTCTGCTGGGGAAGCCTGGGCACTCATAATGAGTTCAGAAAGAAGACACACACACCATACAATGCCTATTAACTGCTCCTTAAAAGCAGACTATAATAGATTTTCCTACGGATGACTGCACAGAAATTTCACAGGATTCTGGAGATCTAAAACATCTGTTTCACTTATAAAAAATAAAAAATAAAAATTATGATTTTTTTCCCCCACTCACAGATGGTTGTATTTTCAAACTTTCTTCATCCAAGACTTTTCTATCAGCAGAAATATTGATTTGGCTTGATCTCATTATCCATAAAGTGCAGATAATAAAGTTATAAAAATTCAACTTTTTAAATCTTATTTCTTTGTCAAATAGGCCTGATTTGTCAACCAAGGTGGATTCCTCTGCTAAGCCTCCGGCCTGTGGCTTCAGTGATGTAAAACAGTGGTCAGGTGGATTTCAAGATAATTCAACCTCAAGTCAATTTCATGGGATGCCTAGAATAAAGGAAGATTTCTCTCATGTAAAAACAGAAATAAACTTTTAAAATAACACTCTGATTAAATGTCAGGTCAGACTCTTCCGAGGGATCTCATTTTTACACAAATACTCAACCAAAAAAGTTTAAGTAGGACTGTATGAATACTAGATATTATACCTTTCAAACTATTGCTAAACTCATGCTTGGGTCCAGTGCCTAATAGTAAGTGTTGATTTGAAAGGTAACAGAGTCCAAGACTAGGGCCCAGGGAGTCCTTCCTTACTTTTCCAGTAAAATATGCTTTACTTATCTACTCTAGAATTCAAAATTTAAATAATTAACCAAACAGTTCATTACCTTTGGGGTAGCACCAGAAGGAAAAATAGTGCCACCACTACCATATATTCTCCAGAACCATAAAAACAAAAGGGGGGGGGGGGAGAAGAGCAACCAAAAATTAAACTCCAGATCCAACTACAAAGGCCTGGGTAGCTCTGGTTACACTTGTAACTGGATTGTTTCCATTTCAACTCCAGATAGATGTCTAAAAGACAAAAACTATGGGTCACCATTAAAAAAAAAAAAAAAAAGATTGCTATACTTCCTTTCATCCCTTCCCTTAATTTCACAAAAAGATTGACGGGGAATCTTTCTAATAAGCACTGTTTACCTTTCTGTATAGTTGCCCCAAAAGACAGGCTCATAATTGCCTATAATGTAATAATGCCTAATAATGTAATATTAATTCAGGAGGCACATTCCACTTCAAAACAAAACAAAAAACAACAGTCCTTTTCTCTAGAAAGAGGGATTTTTTTTTTAAACTTCCCCTAAGTTACATTCCTAAGTAACTCTCCTAGGCCTAGCCCCACCCCACCAACTAAGTTTGAGACACTGTTTTCCAACCAAAACGCACATTCACTCCTCCCTTACCAGCAATCCATCAATCAATCATTTTCCCTATTTCCAGATAAACAAGGCAGAGTAGAGAGGAAAACCGTTTCCTCCCAGTGGAGTCTTCTGCCAAGCTGGCCACCCCAACCTCAGCCAGGGTCAGGGACGAGGAGTGGAGGGGGTGGGAGTTGGGAGTGGTGGGGGAACAAATCAGAACTACCACCACTCCGCCCCCAGACTCTCATAACTAGTGGAGGAGGAGGGGACAAACAAATAAATAGCCCACCAACAAAACAACTCACTCCCCACCCTCCTCCCCGGCCCCGAGCAAACAATTGGCTCCTCTTCTCTCCTCCCTCCCCCCCTTTCCTTCCTCTCAGGCAGTAGCAGCAGCCGCCACGACCTCCCCCCTCCTCCCTTCCACCCCCCCCCCACGACTCCCCGAGAGAGGCAGGAGCAGCGCCTAGGAACAAAGAAGGCTTCCCCAAAATCCCCCCGCACCCCGGCTGAGCCCTTGGCCCGATCCATTGTTTACACATCACCGTCCACCCCACCCCCCACCCCCCACCCATAGCGGCCTCACTCCCTGGCCCGACCCCCCTACCAAGCCTTGGCGGAGGCCTGGGCCCCCAATACTCGTCACACTCGGGGACCCCACCATAGAGCAGCTCGGAGCCCCGCGGCAAGAGGCAGCAGTGGCGGCGGCGGCGGCGGCGGAGTGGGGGGGGGGGGGAGGGTCCCGGAGGTGCGTGGGAAAGGGTGAGGGCTGCTCCCTAAGGCACCGGCTGTTCCAGCTCCAGCTCCATCTCCCCTTTCCCCAATCCCGACCGCCCGCTTCCTCCTCCTTTTTTTTTTTTTTTTTTCTTCCTCCCCTCTTGTTGTCAGTTCGGATCAGCTGATCCGAGTGAACTTCACCCAGCTCCAGCTAACAGGAAGGCACGAGCTGGGCAGTGCCGGGCTCCGGAGGGGAGGGGAGGGGAGGGGAGGGGAATCGGAGCTGAGCCAAGGAAGAGCGGGAGAAGACGGAGAAGCGGGGTGGGCGGTCGGAAGGAAAATGATCAGTGGCGCGTGGCCTGCTGGGATTCGGGGTCCCGATCTGAAGCCGGGTAATTTCTGCGTTTTTGCAGGCCTCTCCGGAAGAGACTACATCTCCCAGAAATGGAGAAGACGAAGAAAGGAGGTTGAGCTAAAGTAGAAATGGGAGGGACGTTGAGAAGTTACGGGTGAAGAGGCACTTGGAGGCTTTCGGGATTTGGAGTTTGGAAGTGATAGTGAAGGCTAGTTTTTAGTAGGTTTGAAAATTAGGGATAGTTTGGATTGGAGAAAGAAGTGGGATTGTATCAGAGAGCCGAAAATTTTGTCATGATTAGTCTTTTTGTTTGTTTACGTTTATCTAATTAATTACTTTAAATACAGCATTCCCGCATACCCAGTTTCAAAAATTACAAAAAGAAAAAGACCAAAGTAGTAAAGTTGATAACTGAAAATCAGTTCATTGATTCGAACTTTGTTCAAATGTATTTCCCAGGCTAATGATTTCTCCCCCCCCCCCTTAATTCTTTCAACCTAAAGGCTCACAGAGAGCCTAACTTTTCAATTCAACAGACAGTGGGTGCTTACTAAATGCCAAATACTGTGGTAGGTCTGCTGGACGATCAGGACACTTCAGGAGTGGATTTTTATAATAACAAATAATACCTTACATTTGCATTGTGATTTCACAGATTATTTCATTACAGCCCCGTTAGGGCAAGTAATCCGAGTATTATTATTTCCCTTATACAATGAAGAAGCTAAAGTCCAGAGAGTTGACTGGGTTTATTATACAGCAGGATCTAGAAGCAGTACAGGGAGGACTTGCACCTCAGATATGAGAGCCTACCCCGTCCTTGTCAGTGCTGTTCATCCACCGTTGGTATCACTTCTACCTACCTGGGGCTCCAAAAAGATTTAGCATACGCAGGGATACCACTGCAAAACTGTTTGGGCAAAATAGACTAAACCAGATTGATGATAATCTATAGGCCTTAAATTCATCGATGAATTTTTGGCAGAGATATTAGAGTGATCTGCTATTTCTTTTTCTGGATGAGGAAACCGAGGCAAGGTTTAAGTGACTTCCCCAAGGTCACATAGCTAATGCATGTCTGAGGCCGAATTTGAATTTAGGAGGTCTTCTTGACTCCATCTCCCACACTATCCACTCCATCCACCTAGGTGCCTTCAATTAGTATTTACTAAGTAACTATACTATGTGCCAGGCAGTGTACTAAGCAAATTAGGAGGGATTAAAAAAATAAAAAAGCAAAATAAACACACCAGATCCTGCTTGAAGGATCTTCAACGTGCAGGATTTAATCAATAGTAATAAGAATAGCTAACATTTACATAGCACTTTTAAGTTTTATAAAGCATTTTATGGCTAACTTATTTGATACTCATAACCATCCTGTGAGGTAGTTGCTATTATTATCATCCCCATTTTACAGGTGAGGGAACAGATGTGAAATGACTTGTCCAGCTAGTAAGCCTCTAAGAGAGAATTTGAACTCTGATTTAAGTCCAGTGCTATTTCCATCTGGCTGCCTAGCTATCTATAGTAACTGACATTTAGATAATACTTTGCCAAGTTTGCCAAGATTTTTAATATTTATATGTATGTAGACATATATACATGTCTATATATATACTAATAATGTATATATATCAGCATATCTATATATACTGATACACAAATATATATGCACTATGCAATCTCATTGAATTATTACAGCCCTGTAAAATGGGTGGTATTATTAGCCTATTTTGCAAATGAGAAATGGCATAACTAAAAATGTGAAATAGTTCTATATTACAGCAAAGTTCTCCTCCTGCAACTATGTATGTTCTTCAAGACAGCAGAGGCATTCAAGAGTTGGATAATATACTCAACATCAGCTGATAATTTTTATGTCAATTAATGGGTCACTACATTTGAACTGAAATTAATAATTATGCTTTTTTAATTTTAAAAGAAGAGTTGAGGTTAAAAAGAGGAAATTTAGCAGGGAAAATTTTTTTTTTTAAACCTGGAGTTCAGGTCAGACATTTGAGGTTGGTTACATACTGGTTTTCCTAGATTTTCTATAATTTTCTTTTTTGAATTGCCATTAATATTTCTTCCAACATTTATTAAGAACCTAAAAGTTTTTTTGAAATATTAAAGTGATTTCTAAATGTCAGGTGATACCTATTAGAATCCTAAACTCCTTTTAGAATTGGGCACATAATTCTAGGCCTTAATGGCATGTCTGCCAGAGAACATGTTAATTGCAAAACAAACAAAAAAACCCCAACTTTTTCTTGCTAAAAATCTTTAAGGATTGAACCTGCTTTTAGCTTCTTAATAAAATCTTTGGTCTTAATTTGAAAAATAATAAGTAAATGTAGATCAGAGGATATTGATGGTGATGGTGGAGGTGCAGCATTCTATTAGGCAATTGGTGATTATAAAGACTAATAAAACTAGGTACTTATAATTTTACAGTGGGCATAAAATGTAACTCATAAATATAAAAATAAGCAAGACTAACAGTATGTGACATTGGTTAAAAAGAAATGCTGTGGAAGTTTCTTGGTAGCCTTAAATAAGTTTCTTTATTCTTCAGTGACTTTTAATTAACTGGTTTATAAAAAGAGGATATAAATACTTCCCAAGAGTATTATAAGAATTAAGTGTTTCTTTAAGTATAAAGGGCCATAAAAGTGTACCTTATTCCCATATAATAATTCAAACAAAAAAAGTTGGCTTGTAGCCCTATGAGGAGTAATTCTATTGGACTTGGAAGGAGTGAAGTTAAAAATCTTTAATTATATAACTGCAAAAGTGGGTGTTTTACAGAAGAGGATCTCTTGGAATCAGTATTTATCCCTTTTTTTATATTGGAAATACGTATTTCTCCTTCGATGCTCCATTAGCTGAGTAGCAGTGATCATAATCTAACAGGAACGGGCGAAATCCCCCTACCTCATTGTGAATCTCCACCCCTAGTTACATCATTACCCCTCTCTTGGCTTTTACCTTATTTGGAAGTAGTTCATTGCTTCCCCTAATTCCTTATTGGCTGAGTACTATCCTATAGGAAGTCTAATTCCTCAATTTGAGTCTTAAGTCTCCTCTAATCATGTCATTATCTCTGCTTCTTCTCTCCCCTCCCCCAAATAAAAGTGGTTCTCCACCTTCTCCATCTCTTAATAACTTCTGACAAGTATTTATTGAATTATCCTTGATTACATTTTTCTTTCATTTTCAAATCTAACCCCCACCCCCCATCCCTGGTTACATTTTTTTATTTCCTTGTTTGGTATCTTAACCTCCATTTCTTGGGTTTTAATTTTATTTTTCTAGTTTAAGTTTCACTTTTCTGTATTTCTCAAATTCAGTTTTCATAATTGTCAACTCTCTATTCAATTCTCACTGTTCCCTCTGAATGAAACTTCTTACCAAACTCACTTATTCAATTAATTCAACACACACAGATACATATATGTTTATATGTATGTATGCATGTATATATGTATACAAGTAATTAAATGTTGCAATAGATACAGCACCAGGCCTGGAGTCAGGAAAACCTGACTTCAAATATGAGTTAGAATTATACCTATTTTTAAGTTCAAGCAACATCTAAAGTTGCTATCCATTTAATGAGGAAGAAGTGTTACAAGTTATATGTGAAGGTTTAACTCTCAACCAAATGTCAGTTACACAAAGATCATCATACATAGTAAATATGAAGTAGTGATAAAGGTATCAGAAGTGATAATATAGAGTAGAAAAAAATAGTAGAAAATAGAGTGACAAGGCTATCTAGTGAGATGTTGAGACTGTCTTAAAGAAAATCTGGAAAAATTTAGTTCCCATCAAGGATGACTCAAATATGCTAATCAATACAGTCTAGGAAAACTTGTTCTTCTCATGGTTGATAACAAAAACAGGATGGGCTGTTTTTAGCAATTCCTGAGAATAAGCTGCAACAACCTACAAGCTGGTCCAGAAATCCCATCAGTAAATAGTAGATGAAACCATTTATTCAATCTAATAGCAAACACAAGAAGTTATGCTGATTATAATATACCAGACACCACAAAGAGTGAAGGTACTATCTACTGAGAGTAAGATATCTCAGCTTAAAACAGAGAGAAGGGAAAGAAAGGGAGGAGGAAAAGAAATAGAGTAGGGAGCTCAATCTTACCCAAAAAGAAATTACCTAAGGTTTCCAATGTGGTAAATTGCTAACAGAGACATGATCAAGGTGCTGGCTCCCTATATGTTGACTTCTTCCCAGAACCTTTTTCCCCCAATAGGGACCTCTCTTTAAAGAAAGCCTATAACTATATAGGGCTCCTCTCTCAAACATGGAAAGCAGAACTGATCTTTCCTCTCCTAAGTTCTTAGCATGTTCCTCATGAGGTCACAGAGCACTGACTAATAATTTTCTAGCAGAGGAGAATCTTATGTAAATCAGTTTGAAATCCAGGCTACACAGGTTTACTGGCCTCTCGTTCATACAATTCACATTCAACCAAATTAGCATGTTTCCCATGTAGGATATTCCATCTCCCCAGCTGTTCTCCATGCTTGGAATGCATTTCCTATTCATCTCTACCTTCTAAAATCCCTTGCTTCTTTCAATGTGCAAATAGAGTGTCACCTCCTATACTAAATATATCCTTATCCTTTCAGTGGCTAGTACACATCCCTGTCCAAATTACTTTGTATTTTTGATTTGCTTATTTGTATTGATTTTGTTTCTTTCCCAAATAAAATATAAACTTCTTGCTGGAAGAGATTTTTAGTCTTTGGAGCCCAGGATTTTGTACAATTACTGGTACAAAGTAAGTGCTAAATAAAGTTTGGTTGGACAAATGAATGAATGAATGAATGAATGAATTGTAATGAAAATAATCAGCTCCCCTGATCTGCTGAATTGGGGCCTTGGGAACCATCCCATGAAGAATCCTTGGGTATGGTCCTACACTAGAAAGACACACTCTGGCTCAACAATGAAGAACTTGCACTTTAGGATAATGCAGTGATCTTTTGGTATCTTTGTTCCCCGTGATATGGGAGTATTTTGTGCCAAAAGCAATTGACTTCTGAGTCATGAAGAACCAATCAATAATCTTTAAAAAAAAAAATGTTCTCTTGTATTCTTTTTCTTTCCACTGGGACCAATTGCCTGGAGCCTGGCAGCAATTATATATGCTGCTTGGTAAGGAAAGCCAGAGGTCAGGTCTCAACCCCCAATCTTCCTCTTTGTGTTTTTTTCCTTGAGCATGGGATGATGAAATAGAAATCTTGAGAGAAGGTCCTTTCTAGCCGTGGTAGCTAATTCATGAAATCCAGAGGTACAGTAATTTTTTCTACTTTTACTCTTCTCAGGGAAATGGCTGATTCCAAGAGAATTGAGTAGTTTGTGCCTTAATGGCCAAAGCATAGGAACTTTAAGATACAAGTGAAAATGATGTACCTAATTAGCAGTCTCATAAAGTCCAGTGTCAACTTTACAGGAAAAAAATATTAGGAGTAATGAGCTACTCTTTCATCTTTTAAATATTTGTCAGGTCATGCTTATGAGTCTTTCTTGTTTTAAGTATTTTATAGTGAAGGAAAAAATATAGTTGATGTGATCTATGATGTGAAGTTTGTCAGCAAGTGATGGCAGGCACCAAAGTTGGGATTCAGTCATGTGAAAAATTCATAATCATCATTCTCTTTGGCAAAAGGTAGATTTATTTAGGGAAGAGGTTACAGACAAAATGAAGGACTACAACAAGACACCAGGAATTGAAACAGAGTGGGAGAGCATATGAAAGACAAGTTCCTCATTAGAACTGACAATTATCCAGTAGAAAGGGAGCACCCCATGAGGTTGGGGCATGCCCTTAGCTGGCAGGCTAAATCCTGAAAGGGACTGAGCACCCCAAAAGAGTAACTTACTTGTAAGGAGGAGAAGTGGGGTTGAGAAGCCTAGTGGAGTTAGGGGAGCTACCACATGGCATGGGGGAAGGAAAAAGACATTACAAAGCAGACTGCCATGACAAGCTGACCCAAAGAAAGGTAGCAGCCATGGGATGACCCAGAAGTATATTTTATAGAGAAAATTTAATATCAGGGACATGACTGGGATTTCTGACAGGGCATAGCTAGGTGAGACTGCTGAAGACCTCTACAGAGGGTGTGTCTCAGGGGTTTGACCTAACTTGGATTTCAACTTTGGGGAGGTGAACCACCTCCCTGCTTGGCTCCAAGGATCAATTCTTTAGTTTCTCTTGGTCCAAAACAATATTCAGGTTCTCATTATAGCCGTCTTCCATCTGATCTACTTTATATATTAGGCAGCTTTCTACAAGGGACTTTTGGAAGACCCTAGATTTAAGCTATTACTAAATGTTTCCCCAGAGTTCAGCTCTGAAATAGGAACATAATGAGCCAGAAAATATAAAAATAATCTGATCCTCTCTTCATAAAGATTTCATGGTACCTGAATTCAATCAATGTTAGTTCAGAGCCAGGACCTTTTAATAGAAAAGGAAATCCTCCCCCACCCAGGTCGAGTCTTTAAAGAATGAATAAATAAAAGTTCTTTGTAAACCTTAAAGCTTTATGTAAGTTTTTTTTGGAGGCCAGGCTTGATATAAATTGATCTAAAGTTCAGGTATGGGATCAGAGTTTATTTAATAGACAGAAAGGATATTTAACAAGGATATGGTATTGATTCCATTGAATACAGCTCTCTTCATCTCCATATTTGCACAATAGTGTGCCAGGTCAGATGTGTCAAGCCTGAGGACCACATAACTCCTCATATACTATACTATGGATGAGATCCTCAGTAATGGTGTGGTTGGCGGAGAGAGACTGGAGCCGTGGTGGAATTACTCCCTCTGGCAAATAGGGAGAATGATAGGGATCTGTTGGGGGTCCTACCCTCTGGGGAGGTTGTGGCTGGCCCCATTTTGCTGTGTCAGCCATGGAAGCCTAGTTATGTCCAATCCCTAAGGTTACATTTCTTCTATAAATCTGTCCTTGCTCAGATCCAAGGTGTCTTTCTCTTCACCTCTCCCTCTCTATCCTGCCAACATGCTGCATGATGTTCTCCTGGCAGCTAACCCTTTTAGTGTGCTAAACTCCTTTATGAATTTAGCCTGCAGCTAAAGCATGCCCCAAACTCATGAGGTGTTTCTTTTCTCCTAGTTAATTGTAAGTTCCACTAGGGAACTTGTATTTTTCATCAATTGTTAAAACCCCTTTCCTCCTTAACTATAAGCTCTCCCAGCACTATTTCATGTTTATCACCCTGATGTCTATTGTATCTCTTCAATTTTTCTGTGACCTCATAAATCAACCTACCTTTTGCCAAAGAGAATAGACACTGAATTCTTCACAAGACCAAATCCCAACATTTGGTGTACAATCTCAGCATTTGGTGCTCTCCTGAATCACACTACCAATGGTTTTGTGAATGATTTCATTACCTTTTAAGAAAAAAAAACAACCTAGTAGATACTGCCTTATCATATCCCACTCCTTGGTAGGAAAGTCTTTTAAACAACTATTTAAATGGCCTTTTATCACATTAGATAATAAGCATATCTTTGACAAACAGTCCATTTTCCCAAGTTTAGTCTTGATTATAACTCAGGTTTTTAATGTTTTTAAGTAAGATAAATTTCCAGGCTCTTTAAACATGCTTATGACATAGTGGGAGGACTTTTTTCTATATACTCTCAGTTTGGAAATTTCCATAATTCTAAAATAATTCTTATATTTCTATCAGCTTGGATTATCAATATATTTATCAGAACTCATCATTCCCTGATTAAGAGACAAGACTTTTCAGGCTCACTAAAAGGGGGAAAAAAAACACCACCAACCATTTTAGGGTGGATTTTGACATTTTAATGAAGATTCTCAGAATTTGTATGCCTATCTGGACTATTACAATTGTGATATAGTCTTTCTGCATCATAGAAGAATCAATATCTCCAGTTTCCAGGTCCCTTTGAAAGCCTTTGCTTGCTTTCTGGGGATTAAGTAGACTGTTTCACAACCACATTTTGTCAATTTTTGGCTATATTTTTCATTTTGGACTTAATTTTCTTTTATGCTTTACTGATTCACTTGGATTTGAATAATTCATTAATCACTTGTCTTCTCACAACTACAGACACTACAATATTTTTAAGTCATGAAAAGTGTACTCTTTAAAAGTTATAATATTTGCATGTTTGTGTGGATTAATATTAGAGTAATAAAACCCACAGAATCAAAAATACAGCAAAAGAAAATAATACACAGGTATGTGTGAAATTCAGCATTTAACTGACAGAGAACTAAAGGTGGGGATATTAGTTTATTCTTTCTGCCAAAAACATCTCATCTCTCCTACCCTTCTTGCCCTTTCTTTCATTTCTTTGACAGCCTGGACTAAAAAAAGCATTTTTTTTTTTTATTCCTGCTGCCATTTCTATATCCTTCTCCTTGTGTTAACACTAGTCAAGGTCAATTATTCTGAGACTGACTAGTGTCAGTGATACACTGGGTTAGGAGAGGGATTCTTTGTTCCCCAATGCCTCAGCTGTCCTCCCTCTGATACTATTCATTTAGTTAAAGTCAGATGTTCTGATTTAACCTAATATCAGTAGAACCAGATAGAGATGACTATTACTACAAGTAAAGCCATACCAAAATTATTGTTCATCCCAAGTAACTCACAAAACACTATATATTTTAGCTGATAATGAAAACAGGAATTTCTTAAAATGTTACATATTTTAAGTTCATGGTAGTCATGATTCCAGTTCATGATAGTCAGATGGTTCTGAAGCATCCCACTGTACATAAAACACAACTCCTCAAATATTACTCATTATACTCACAGGGAACAAATGTGGTCCATGGCCACCTTGGATTCCATCCTTTTTTAATGCTATTTCTATCAGATGTATAGGAAAAACTCTTTCTTGGACCTTACATGAGTAATAATTTGGTCAGATCACAGTAACTTCTGGTGACTAAAAGTGTCTTTGTAGAATCTTTCAACCTTCTTATTCCATTAAAAAGAAAAACAAAAACTAACATGCTAAAAGGTCTAAGACAGTTTGATCAACCATTTTATCTTAGGTCTGGTAAATTTTGCTTCCCTAATTACAGCGACTTGAAACCTTCCAAGGCAATTATCCTTTCTCCTTTTCCTTTTTTCCTCTTTGTTTATTTTAGATGTATAATTTCTTACTTTGTCAATCCCCTCCCTACCAAAAAAGAAAGAAAAGCAAAAGTCTTGTAGCAAATATGCATGGTTAAGCAAACTAATTCCCATACTGACCAAGTCCAAATTATTAATCACTTGCCTCTGTCACAACAGACACTGAAAAATTTTTAAGTCACTAAAGGCTACTTTTTAAAAGTTACAACTTTTGCATGCATATATGTTATATATTTTGCATCTTTATTCTATTATCCTCTGATAGCACATGAACATTTATCAGCATCTATTTCAAGATAACTGGGCTGGTCATTGCATAAAGAAGAGTTCTTTTAATGTTGTTGGTCTTTATATAAGGGTGGAATCAAAAAATACCCCTATTTGGTTCTGGTCCCTTGAGTAGGTGCAAAAACTTTTTAAAAATTGATTATAAAATCAGAATTGAGAGTGAAAATTACCTGTATATATCCTTGAATCAATCAAAACTATTCTGTGAGAGATTGAGTCATGTCCTAAGTACTTTACATAAAAGGAAGAAGCTATCTCTGAATCAAAATAAGAGATTTTGAGCATCTAGACTCCAGAAGTTGGAGGAAGCATAGGAAAAAAAAAGAGAGGGCAGATGGGAGGGGATTACTGACCTGTGGCAAAGAAGGGAAATTTTCTAATATCTATGGGCATCATGGAAAGGAGGATCAAGCCTGATGGAAGTCTTAAGAAAAGTTCTTCTTGACTTGGAACTCTTAACTGAACACCAGATAGATAATCTGGACTATATTAAGTTAAAAAGTTTTTGTACAAACAAAACTAATGCAGACAAGATTAGGAGGGAAGCAACAAATTGGGAAATAATCTTTACATTTAAGGGTTCTGATAAAGGCCTCATTTCTAAAATATATAGAGAATTGTCTCATTTATAAGAATTCAAGCCACTCTCCAATAGATAAATGGTCAAAAGATATGAACAGACAATTTTCAGATGATGAAATTAAAACTGTTTCTAGTCATATGAAAAGGTGCTCCAAATCACTATTGATCAGAGAAATGAGTCATCTTTGAGGTACCACTACACACCTGTCAGATTGGCTAAAATGACAGGAAAAGATAATGATGAATGTTGGAGGGGATGTGGGAAAACTGGGACACTCATACATTGTTGGTGGAACTGTGAACAAATCCAACCATTCTGGAGAGCAATTTGGAGCTATGCTCAAAAAGTTATCAAACTGTGCATACCCTTTGACCCAGCAGTGTTTCTACTGGGCTTATATCCCAAAGAGAACTTAAAGGAAGGAAAGGGCCCCACATGTGCAAGAATGTTTGTGGCAGCCCTTTTTGTGGTGGCTAGAAACTGGAAACTGAATGGATGCCCATCAATTGGAGAGTGGCTGAATGAATTATGGTATATGAATATTATGGAATATTATTGTTCTGTAAGAAACGACCAGCAGGATGATTTCAAAGCGGCCTGGAGAGATTTACATGAACTAATAGTAAGTGAAATGAGCAGAACCAAGAGCTCATTATACACAACAACAAGAAGACTATATGATGATTAATTCTGATGGACATGGCTCTCTTCAACAATGAGATGTTTCAAACCAGTTCCAATTGTTCAGTGAAGAAAGCCGCATACACCCAGAGAGAGGGATGTGAAATGTGGACCGTAACATATCATTTCCATGATCTCTATCGATGTTTGCTTGCATTGGGTTTCCTTTTTCAGATATTTTTTGTTCATGTAGATACGATTGTTCTTGCGCAGCAAGATAAGTATGGAAATATGTATACATATATACGACTTGTCAAGTATTTTAATATAATTAACATGTAGTGGACTTCCTGCCATCTAGGGGAAGGGAGGGGATTAGGGGGGAAAATTTGTAGGGGAGGGCTTTATAAGGGTCAATGTTGAAGAACTACCTATACATATGTTATGCAAATAAAAAGCTTTAATAAAAAAAAAAGTTCTATTTCCCCAACTTCCTCACCTGATGCCTGTCTATCCACAGATACTGTAATTTTGTTACCTAAATGTTTCCAATAAATTGAATTTTGCTTCAACCAAACTGAGGCCAGGAGTTAACTATCTATCTCTGCTTCTGTCTCTGTTACTAGATAGAGATCGATAGAGATATATCTAGACATAGATACAAATATAGATGTATATAGATACAAGTAAATATATAGGTATACACATATATACACATGTGTAAATCAAGATTATATAAGACAGAGAATCCAATCTCTGCCAATATATTAGGTATTTTTCCTTACTAAGGGCTCAGAATGATTGTGACTAAACTTAAAACTTTTCATTTAAAGTAAACTCACTAAGGTCAAAGAAAGGGAAACCAAAAGACCTTAGGGACTATTATATTATCCCATAGGCTTAAAATGAGCCAACTGTTATAACTGGGCATCTAGGCTCTGATTAATGTAATAAATTCCATGAAATAATCACATTATTTGAATTTGGACTGCATAATTCCACTGTGATAGGACTAGTACCATATTTTATACATAATTATATGCTTGAATTGTGGGAATTTGAATACATGCAACCACTTAACAGGATTCAGTATTTCAGGATATAGCTGTATTGTATTAATAATGTAGTTTCTACTGTACAACATGTTCTCCTGGTTCTGCTCACTTCATTCTGCACCAGTTTCTTTAAATTTCCTTAAGCTTCTTTGAAACTATCCCTTTTGTCATTTCTTTGGCATCAAAGTATTCTATTACATCCATAAGCCATCATTTGTTCATCAACTATTTCCTAGTTGGTGGACACTTTATTAATTTCCAATCCCCTACAATCTTCATCCACATTCTCAATCCTCCTCAGGCTCTATTATCTTCTCTTATTTCACTGTGCTCCACAGGACTCTGAATGTATTGGGTTTTGTTTGTTTTTGTGTTGTTGTTTTTTTAATTATACTATTTTATTTTTCCAAATATATGTAAAGATAGTTTTCAACATTCACCTTTGTAAAACTTTGTGTTCTAAATTTTTTTCTTTCTCTCCCCAACATAGCAAGCAATCTGACATAGATTAAACATGTGCAATTCTTCAAAACATATATCCATATTTATCATGTTGCACAAGAAAAATCAGATGAAAAGGAGAGAAAAAACACAAGAAAATAAGTCAAGCAAACAAACCAATAATATAAAAAAAGTGAAAATACTATGTTTTGATCCATATTTAGTGTCCGCATATGGATGTGAATGGCATTTTCCATCACGTGTACTTGAATTGGTTTGAATCCCCTCATTGTTGAAAAGAATCTTGTTACTGTGTATGAATGTTCTCTTGGTTCTGCTAACTTCACAACATCAGTTCATATAAGTCTTTTCAGGCTTTTCTGAAATCTGCCTGCTCATCATTTCTTATAGAACAATTATATTCCATTACACATACTATGACTTATTCAACAATTCCCCAACTGATTAACATCCATTCAGTTTCCAGTTTCTTGCCACTACAAAAAGGCTTCTTCAAACATTTTTGCACATGTGGGTCATTTTCCCTTTTTTTATGATCTCTTTGGGATACAGACCCAGTAGAAATATTGCTGGATGACTATTCTCTACTAATCACAAAGATATTGGCACTTTATACCTCCTGTTCGGTGCTTGAGCAGGTATAGTAGGGACAGCGTCAAAGGATATGCATAGTTTTATAGCCTTTTGGGCATAGTTCCAAATTGCTCTCTCTGGACCTATTGTTGACAAACTGTCCTTCATTTTGTATCTTTTCTCTCACACTCTTTTTTCATCTTATGATGAGAGGAACCTGGCTTTCCTCTAAAGATACATGCCTTTTCACCTTTCTCTACTGCCAGCTGTTCCTTCTTTCATTCCCTTGACATACTGGATTAGGAGAGGGATTCTTGGCTCCTCACTGCCACTTCCATATCCTCCCTTTACCACTATCACTCAGGAACATCTCCATCTGGGAAGTTTTTATTTCAGCTATATAATCTTGTACAGATCCTTGCTGATACTGACCTTTATGTTACTCTCTTTCCTTTCTCAAGTTCAATACCTGGCTCATCTTTCTCTTCATCCCATCTCCTGTCCACATCTTTGATTTTGGTGTATACATGTACTGATTTTTTTTTTTTTTTGTGGAACTATCTGGTCTCTTGTTCATCAGCCTTCTCAACTTTCAAGACCTCCTTCTATTTCCACTCTTATTTCATCAAACCATAGGAATAGTGATCACATTCTAAACTTGACTGACTCAAAATGGTTCAACTTCCCCAAAGTTTAAAATTTCCCTTTATGACCTACTATCTTTCCACTTTATCCATAGCTTTACTTCTTGTAAACCTGTTTTTGGTTCTCACCTCTAATCCTAATCTTGTCATTTCACCTTAGTCTCAGCTAATCAGCAATGTTTTGGTTTCCCTTTGGTCTCTTTATAATTAAAAAAAATTAGTTTTAAATTGTTTTAAAATGAAAAAATGCAATTAACAACAATAAAGACAAGCAATCAAATCTATGTGAAAATTAAAGGATTAAAATCTTACTTAAATCTCTAGCTTTTAATAGAGTAATGCCAAACAAACCAATAGGTAACAAATGAGAAATATATTTTCTGTTTCCTTTTCTGTCTTGCCCAAATTTTATCCTTTTCTTTTCTTTCTTTCTTTTTTTTTTAAATATAATGTAGGGGGGCTGAACTCCATGGAGTATACTTGAGAATAGGCCATCCTATATACCATGTATCTTAAATCTGAGAGGCAATTTCAAGAGAAACATGGTCTATCCCTGAGGGACTTGTTTCTTTGGGATAAATTAATCAAACCTTACATGGTCTTTCGATCCACTACCCATGATGGCTACAAAGGAAAGGGGGTGAAATGAGGAGGCTGCATTTGAGAGGAGTGGACATAAGATAAGAAGAGTGGCCTGTTCATTAGACCATAAAAACCTTGTGACTTTCCACATGATATGTACTTCCTTGTGTTGGCTTTGATAATTGATCCTATGTGGAAGCTAAAACAGAGATACAGCTACATGATCCTGATCCTAAATCTTTGGTTTCTTCTATTTTGTGGTTCTTTACTTGTCTGCAGATGGCCAAACAGCAATTTCAAGAAGAATGTGTTCTGCCTTGTAGGCATTCTTATGAGTTTGAGAAGTCAGGAGGTTCTATAACTTCAGCTGGTACTAACTGTGCTTCATCACCATAAAGAGATGAGTCTAATGTGGCTTAATTTGCCAGAAGACATAGACCTGAAAAAAACTGTTTGGACAGTGTAGAGTTGAGATGAAATGTAAAATAACTATTCAAGCAGCCCTTCAAACTAAATCTTGTCTTGAGGTTTCAAGCATCAACTCTCTGGGAGAGTGTAGCTATATTATTGCTACAGCTTTTTAAACTTGTTCTATGTTTATACACTTATGAATCTTGTGCACATTAAGCTTTTCTTTTGGAGAATAGGAAATAAAATAGCTATTTTGTACCCTGATTACCTTTCTATTTTTAGAGAGATTCTAGATATGGTTATTTGTGTATTTTTGAAATATTTAGCGCCTATGTGATGGAGGTACTAGAAAGAGATGAGATTGAAAACAGAGTTTGTATTAAGAGATTATTGAAACAGTAGATGGGAGAAGTGAGATGTATTTGATCTAGGCTAGTGACCTTGTGAGAGGAAAGAAAAAGAGAGATATAAGAGATGTTGTGGAAGTAAAATTGAGTGACAGATTGAATATGAGCAGTAAGGGAAAGTGAAGAATTAAGAATGATGACAAGGTTATAAACCTGAGTGACTAGATTGCTTGCCAAACAAAAATGCAGAAGCTAATGAAGAATATGGAATCAGAGGACCTAACATCAAATCTTGACTGCTATATAGTGGATCATTAAATATTTGTGAAGAACTCTAGTTTTTCATCATAATGAGGAAATTGGATTGTATGATCTCCAAAGATTCCTTTGATTCATAATCTATGTTGTGATACCTCACCATATTTATTCCATATTATTTCTCTTCACATACTTCTCATTCCAGCCAAACTAGCTTAGCAGCTACTCTTCAAATGTGGCATTTTATATTCTTTTGCACAGGATGTGTTGTCTCCCAAATACTCTTCTAATCTCCACTTAGAATCTTTGTCTTTTACATTAAATATTCTTACTAACCCCTGCCATTTCCACATCATACATACACTCTAGTCATCTAACTCTTCTGCCCCTCATCCCACACATGCCCCAAACTTGGATTTTGATAGGTTCTGATTGATAAGCTCTTCCCATTTCTTGGCTTTGAATCAGGCTTCCATACCACTTACAGGACATCTCCCTACTATATCACCACAAATGCTTCCTCCCCACTCCCCACGCCCTGTCTCTTTTATGTCTTCTCCAATCAGAAGATGAACTTCTGGAGGGTAGGACTCTCTTCCTGGCTTATATTTAGATCCCCAGAGTTTGGCATTGGGAATTAACATGTAGTAAGAGCTTAATAATTGTTCTATTTCTTTTTACCTAAGTAGGCATACAACAAAGCTTTTCCACTAACTAATATATAGTTCCAAAATGCTGGTGTTTTGCTGTTGACAGATATGTAAAATGTATAATTCTTAAGGTTAGATGGATGGAAAATAATAACTCTGCCTCAGCTTATTTTTTTCCCTCTTATTCAAATTCATTTGACTGCTAAGATAGGATATTCAGAAAGTTAACCCTAAATAAGACAGTAGTTTGGAATATCTCTATACAAACCAAGAAGCCAAAAGGAAAGCATACTTTTTTAGCTTGGGAGCATGTAGCCTGGCTTTCGAATATGATTAAAAAGTTTTCCTTCTATTCTTATTAAAAAAAAATTCTAGCATTCATATCCTAGTAGATTGGAGTCGAGATGAATACCAAGTGGTCCTGAAAAGAAACCCAAAAGGTACCAGTAGGAATCAATTCCCAACATGGTAACTGCTCAAAGGTAGCAACGAGATGACATCACTAGAAGACATCCATTATGCTGGATAATAGGTAATGGGTTGGTAAATTTCAAGTCTCTCGATGTTCTTCACAAGTAGAACAAATTTGTGCCTCGGGGCAAACAGACTGGTGAAAGATCAAGAAGACTTGGGGCAGAAGTGGGGTCTTGCAGGTACAGCCCCAGATTTGAAGAAAGCCCCTGGGCTGGAGAGTAACCTGCCTGCAGTGCCCACGCCTCCAAGCGAGAAACCCGGGGCGGGTCTGGGGCTGGACCCTCCTCAGGAACCACCCGGACTGTTGGGTCCGGGAAGACTGAGGGAACCTCGGCTGAGTGGGAAGGTCAGGCCGAGCTGTGCTGCTGAGAGCAGCCCTGGGCGAGGTGCTGAGGAGCAGCCAGCACCGCTGAGTGCAGAGCAGTGGGCAGAGACGGCTCCTGGGCAGGGGGAGAGCTGAGGGGAAGCCAGAAGCACCCCACCCCCACCCCCACCCCCAGGGTTAAAGGTGCTTACTCTACTACCTCTCATAAAAAAAACAAAAACAGAACTCGCAAAGAAAGAACCCCACCACTGAAACATGATATGGGAACAAGGAAAATTGGGGTTCATCTTCAGAGTACGTTAGTGAAAAAAAAGCTTCTACCCCAAAGAGTAACATGAATTGGCTCCCTTCCCAGAGAGAATTTATACATTTATAAATTTATATACAAATATATATATGTGTATAAATTTATAAATCAAATAAGAACTCAAAAAAGAATTTAAAAATCAAATGAGAGACTTTGAGGAAAAATAAAAAAAAAAAATAAAATAAGAACCATCCAAGAAAAACAAGATTATGAAAAAAAAAAAGTTAACCAACTAGAAAAGGAGGTACAGAGTTTCAAAGATGAAAATAATGCTTTGAAAATTAGAATTAGGGGGGGCAGCTAGATGGCACAGTGGATAGAGCACCAGCCCTTAAGTCAGGAGGACCTGAGTTCAAATCTAGTCTCAGACATTTAACATGTCCTAGCTGGGCAAGTCACTTAACCCCAATTGCTTCAGAAAAAAAAAAAAAAAAATTAGAATTAGAATTAGGCAAGGGGAAGCCAGTGAAACTATGAGACCAAGAAATAACAAAACAGATTATAAAGAATGAGAAAATAGAACAGAATCTGAAACAAGAAAAAGGACAGATCTAGAGAACAGCTGAAGAGAAAAATAAGAATAATTGAAATTAGCACCAGTTAAGAAGGGCCACTACTGATGATTCGCGGTAGCTCTACTAAAAAGGATTTGGCACAGAAAATTACTTTTTTTTTTTTTTTTTTTAAATAAGGGGAACCACCCCAACTACAAAATGAACAAGTTTTGAATCCTGGATGGAATGGATGATTCAGGACTAGCACAGGACTAAAGTAGGAAACATGATCAAAAAGCTCTGAGAACCTACTCATGATGAAAATATAAGTCCAGCCTATTCTATTTGAATATACATCAACTAATCCTGGATAATATGGCAAAGAAGAGAATGCGAATGCCACCTAAATAAAATTCTTAACTGCCTTATAGTAAGAGGAAGGGAAGTCCTTTTTTTTTTAATTGAGGAAAGTTTTTTTTTTATTAAAGCTTTTTATTTTCAAAACATATGCATGGATAATTTTTCAACATTAAACCTTGTGTTCCAATTTCCTCCCCCCCTTCTCTACTTCTTCCCCTAGATGGCAAGTAATCCAATATATGTTAAAAATGGCAAATATATATATAAATGCAATATAAGCACACATATTTATACATTTATCTTGTTGCACAAGAAAAATCAGATCAAAAAGGAAAAAAAATTAGAAAGAAAAAATTCACACGAACAACAAAAGAAGTGAAAATGCTATATTGTGATCCACACTCAGTTCCCCCAGTCCTTTCTCTGGGTGTAGATTTCTCTCTCCATCACAAAACCACTGGAACTGGCCTGAATCATCTCATTGTTGAAAAGAGCCAGGTCCATTAGAATTGATCATTGCATAATCATCTTGTTGCTGTGTACAGTGATCTACTGCTTCTCTCTGAAATCATCCTGCTGGTTGTTTCTTATAGAATAATATTCCATAACATTCATATACCATAACTTATTCGGCCTTTCTCCAGCTGATGGGTATCTACTGTTTCCAGTTTCTTGCCACTCCAAAAAGGGCTGCCACATTTTTGCACATGTGGGTCCCTTTCCCTCCTTTATGGTCTCTTTGGGATACAGGTCCAGTAGAAATATTGCTTGATAAAAGGGCATGCAGTTTGAGCCCTTTGGGCATAGTTCCAAATTGCTCTACACAATGGTTGGATTAGTTCACAATTCCACCAACAATGTATAAGTCCGCTAGTTTTCCCATTTCTCTTCCAACATTTGGTCATGTCTTTTCCTGTCATTTTAGCCAATCTGAGATTTGTGTAGTGGTATCTCAGTTGTCTTAATTTGCATTTTTCTGATCAAATGGTTTCAATTTCATCTGAAAATTGTCTGTTCATATCTTTTGACCATTTATCAAAGGGAGAATGGCTTGAGTTCTTATAAATTTGAGTCAATTCTCTACATTTTTTAGAAACGAGGCCTTTATCAGAAACCTTGAATGTAAAAATGTTTTCCCAATTTATTGCTTAGGAAAGTAAGTGCTTAATACTTTGTGTTAAAGTTAGAGAAAAGGTCACGATCAGTTTTGGTAGATATTGAGTGTATGAACCACTCCAAGTTGATTCAAGTTTTCAGAGGACTTATTCAAGGCACTATAGCATAGACTAGTATAGTCAATCTGGCAAATATAAAGAATCTATGAGTAAAGAGTATGTTGACCAGACAAAAAATGACCTTGTGTGGTTCTTCTCAGATAGGAAGCTCTGACATCAAATAAATGATTATTCTAGCTCCATGGTTCTCAACTTTCTCAGTATCTTTATAATATTAAAAATTATTGAGGATCTGCCCAAAAAGTTTTTGTTTGTGTGGATTATATTTACAGATATTCAGCTCATTAGAAATAGAAATTAAATTTTAACTTGTAAGCCCTTTGCAAAGATTTCCGAGACTCCCAAGATTCTTTGAACCACACCTTGAAAACCATTATTCCAGATCAAAGCTTCTTAAACTGTGAGTTGCAACATTATATAGGGCTGCCTAACAATGCAGGGGGTCATGAAAAAATTTGGTAACAGTAAAAGGTATCAAATATTCTACCAAGATTTAATTTTGTAAAAATAAACAAATACATCCATCTCAGTATGCAAATTTACTTTGGTCTTAAATAAATGGTAACATGTGTATAACAAAGAACTGTTATAAAATAAATTTTGTTATGATTTATTAATAGTGTTTGTTTTGCATATTTTATATACCGGGGTTGCATAAACATTTCTTGGGCAAAAAGGGGTTGTGAGTGGAAAATTTAAGAATCTAAGTCCTAGATCACCTAGATTCTTCTGAAACAAATCAAGATAACTTCTGGGAGATGGTCTGGTTGGTAGTTATCCCTCCTTAAAGACCAAAGCAATATAATGTGAGAACAGCATGGCAGATTATACCCCAAAGAAATAAAAGGAAAAGGACCTGTTAAAAAATATGTATAACTCTTCTGTGGTGACAAGTGAAAATAAAGATGTCCATCAACTGGAGAATAGCTGAAAAATCTAAATGTAATGAAATATTATGCCATAAGAAATGATGAAAGGGACAGTTTCAGAGAAACATAGAAATATTTGTATAAGTGATATAGAGTGAAGTGATCAAAACCAAAAAAAAAAAGGACATTCTTAAGAGATTTTTTTTAAAAAGTTTTATTTTTTCAAATATATGCAAAGATAGTTTCCAACATTCACCAACATTTGTGTTCCAAATTTTTCTCCCTCTCCCCTCTTCCCAAGACAAAAAGCAATCCAATATAAGTTAAACTTATGAAATTCTTTCAAACACATTTTCATATTTGTCATGTTGCACAAGAAAAATCAGATTAAAAGGGGAAAAAATAAGAAAAAGAAGAAAACAACAACAAAAAAGTAAAAATACTATACTTTGATCCACATTCAATCTCCATAGTCCTCTTATCTGGATGTGGATAGCACTTTCCATCTCAAGTGTATTGGAATTGCTTTGAATCATTTCATTGTTGGCAACTTAAGGCAATGAACAGCCATGTTTCAAGAGTACTAATGATGAAGTATATTACCTACTTCATGTCATAAGAGATAATACTCAATGTGCTGAATGATTCCATAAACTTTATATGGTCAATTTGAAAATGTTTTCAAAGAGAAGAAGGGAATTATGAAGAATGGTCCAAACCATCAACAGGGTCTTGAAAAAGAAAAAAGGTCATAGCATTTTTTTTTTTTTTTAGATGCACAGAAGAGACTGAGAAGGACCAACATATGGCCTATCTTGGTATGAGTTTGAAGTTCTCTAAGAAATCATGAGAGTGTCAACAGGAAGGTATACACTGTACTTTTGAGCACACAGGCCTAATCTGTAATTTATCAGCATGGATTGGGACTAACTGGCAGAATTCTGCAGTTGACAAGCTGAGGCCCAATAGTTAAGTCATACTGACAATCCATTCATTGTTGACTTGTTCTCTTAGATTCCAGTTTTTCTGTTCAGTTCATATTTATAAATATTAGAAATAAAACTAATTTTTAATTTGTAGATCCTCTGAAATTCTGCTTCTATCAATCTCAATTCTCTTTTGAATCACTGAGAAACATCATGTTGTGGTCTTCTGTTTTCCTTAGTTTTATAGTATTTGTTCATAGATGTCACAAGTCATTTGCTAGAGCTGGAGGACAGATTCCCCTTCTATCATTAACATTTTCTCCATTGATTTACTTTTTGGTTATTAAGGTCTTTGATTTTCTTCCTGAGATCTTTGGTAACTTCAGTCCTTCCCTCTTCCCCCCCTCCCCCTTTTAATGCTCACCTTGCTTATCCCCTTTAAAGGTCGTTTCTTTGGGGACCAGAACTTAAAGTAGCTCAACCTCTTCCCACTGAGCATCACTCATTCACCAGTCTAAATCTCTGCCCCATATGACTTTTGGGGATGGAGAACTGGTCCTGGCTGGATCCTGACCTCATTCCCTTCAGTTTATTTCCTTTCTTCCTGTCTAGGTGACCTGGCTGGTGTTCCCATTGTTCTTCAGTTAGGAGAACTGGCAGTTAAGAGAAAAGCCATAATGGTACTATGGGGATATGCCCCACAACATCAACAGTCAGAGCTTTGTAATGCTGGTGCTATGGGGCTATAGCACTGTTGCTCTGGATCATCAGTCACTAGGTTGTTTTGACTTGAGCAGACATTCTGAAACCAGGATCTCCACAACACAAGGAAGGAGGAGGGGAGACTAGGGTGTAAGGTTAGGTTTTGTTCACAGTTTATATGGGTTGGCTAGTGCAGCCCTGATGCTAGTAGCATAGCATATAGCAGAGGAGAACTATGGACATCAGCGTGGATGGACATCAGTTCATTTTTTTTTTAACTTTTTGGATTTTGTGTCCTACAGACAGACTACATTTATCTTTGACAGATAATTTCTGTTTTGGAGAGGTCTAAGAGGATCAGAGAAAATGTCTAGTTCATTTTATTTAACATGTTACCAAAAGCCCATTCTATCAAATTCATTGCTAGGTGGTCAACTTTCAGGCAATGATCCTGTTCAACCTTAGCTAAATTTAGTCTCTTCTGCTCCTTTCAGATAACTGGAGTGATTTTTACTTTTAAATTAATCACCGAGTGGGACATTAAGGGAGGGATTAATACTTACACAGAAAATGAATAGAAATGTTTAGAAGCAATGTGGAAAGGTCTGTACATAATTTTGTTGAATTTTATATTTCTACTCTTAGAAAAATTAGATGAAGCTTACTGAATTAGGAATCCTAATTCATAGGCTATGTCCAATTGCTAGAATTACCTTTCTCTTCCACCTTTTAAAATCTCTAGCTCTCTTCAAGGCTGATCAAATGCTACTTTCTGCAAAACCTCCTGATTTTCTCCCTTTGTTAAGATTCTACTGAATATATATTACAATCTCCTATAGGATGTACGCTCCTGAAGAGGCAACTTTTTGTCTTTGTAATTTCAGTACTAAACATAAGATCTTTCTTGTGTAAATGCTTAATGTTTGATGGGATCAATTTATTGAAAAAAATTACATGCAATTTAGCACTTTCAAAAGACGTCAAAAATAGTATTTGGATCCCCCTCTTTTTCTCTAGTATCTGAAAATTCTTAAGAGGTAGAGAGGAAAAGGGGGAAAACTCAAACTAATAATAATGAATGCTAACACAATTAAAAGTTTTACTGATGCTTTTGAAAAACCTTATCACCTTTACTTCTCAATACTGGCCTACCAAATCATAGAATCCTCACTTTTAACAAAGAAAAAGAATTAAGCAAAATAAACCTACACATGTGAAATGTGAGGTCCACAACTGCTCTCTTTCGAAGAGGCAAATATGTCTCATTATCAATCCTCTGGAAAAATACCAATTATGTCAATCTAAATTATATATATATATATATATCTTAGCGCTGTTTTCCTTTCATAATGATATCGTGTATAGTATTTTCTTGTTTCTGATTTATACTTGAAATGAACTTTTACTTCAGGTTACAAAAAGATTTATAATTGAAATGAACCTTGGACCTTAGAGGTCATACAAAACTTTTTGAGTTTCTCTGAATTCCTCATATTCATCATTTGTTATAGCACACATTACAGGAATGAAATTCCATCACAGTCTTATACTACAGCCAAATCAATTGTTCTAATAATCAATGAGAACCAATTTTGTTCTTTACCTCATCTTTTGCTACAAAAAAGTATATTTCTATGAACACTTTGGAATGTCTGGTATTTACCCCCTTTCTTGGAGTTTATTTAGGTATTTACCTTATTCTTAGAGAATAGGCCTAGTTATATGGCTAGCAGTGAGTGGATTTGGGTCCAAGAAGATGAACAATTTAGTCTCTTTATAAAACAATTTCATAATTCCACTCTAACCAAATTAATTCCAAATTATTTTTCAGAATAGTTGGATCAGTTCACAGCACCTCCAATAATGTACTAATATCCCTGTTTTTCCAATGTCTTTCTACAAATATAGTACATCTAGGAGATTTATCCCAAACTTAAGAATACATATTGTATGGAACATGGCTAGAGAAAATTCACATGACTATAGGACACTGACAAATTCCCTCTCCTTATGATGTACCTCCACATAAGATCTCTGCTGAATAGGTACCTCTAATGGGCCCATAAGAACTATTCTTGATTCTAGATTGCCAAGATGGGCCAGTTCTCTATAATTTTGAAGCTACTTAAATATGTATCTATCTAAAACAGGAGCTTTTAATCTAGGATTCATACATTTTAAATACTTCAAAAATAGTATTCAACATAATTGATTTTTATGAATGTAAAACTATTATCTAAGAAGGACTTACCATATCATCAAAGGGGTATATAACACACATACAAAACATTAAAAATCCCTAGTCTATGAATGTTGAAGCCTAGTATTTTCACTTTTTGTTTGCTTTTTCTTTCTTGCAGTTTTCTCCCTTTTGGTCTGATTTTTCTTGTACAACATGACAAATATGGAAATATGTTTAAAAGAATTACATATATTTAATCTATATCTGATTGCTTGCTGTCTTGGGGAGTGGAGAGGTAAGGAAGAGAAGAAAATTTGGAACACAAAATCTTGTAAAAATAAATGACGAAAACTATCTTTACATGTATTTGGAAAAATAAAATACTACTGAATAAAAAAAGAAAAATTAAGAATCCCTAGTCTAGAGAACGTGTGCCATAGTTTCCTTTTGGATAGAGTATCTTCTACTGATTGGGTTTATCTAAGACAAGCTATGCCAACAGGAATGGGGGAAGAAAAAGAAATCTTCCTCTAAAAGATGATTCTTTTTTGTGGATTGAACTCTTCAAATCCTGGTTCCTACCTAGAATAACTGCTGGAGTTGTCGAACTTAGCTTTTTAAGGCTTCAGAGTGAGGCCAATAATCATATTCTCCTTTTAAGTTCAGTCAAGGAAAACACCTTGATATTTTATAAAGGGATGACAGGTGATAAGCACATCAATTGCTTGTCTCATTCCCTCAAGGAAAAAAAAGGGATACAGGCTATAGATACATCTTTATTCTAAATCCCTCGTTTCCCAAGAATATTCCCTCCTCACATCTGTTTTTCCTCGTTCTTTTGTTTTTAGAACATGCAAAAAACACACAAGGACCAATATCTACTCAGAACCAGGTTTTGGGGTATCTACTAAGCAGATCACTTTAAGCTCAGGGCTTGAAGTCATTAGCTTTTATGCTAGATAATATAAGGAGATTCTTTCTCTTTAATGCACAGCATAATCCATCAAACTATTTTCTATGAAATAGGAAAGCAGCTGGTTTTAATTAATCCTTCTGTTCTGTTTTCCCTCCTGCAACTAGCAGTGCTACCAAGTGCTCCAAGGAAAAGAAATGGGAAAAACAAAGAACTGGTATAATTTTTTATGAATAGAGGTCTCCAGACCTTTTTGGTTGTGCACCTCTATCAGCAAATTTTTCCTGATTATACCATGTATATTTGGTAAAAGATTTGGAAAAAAATATAAATTATGAACATATTTATATATTACAAGATATATAAAGTGGATCTTTGATTCCATTGATGCAGGAAACTCTTAGATAAAGAAATTCCTTCTACCAATGCAGGCTGGCATCTTTTCAGCAACTGAAAGTCTTAGTTATCTAGGGTACTGAGAGTTCAAGTGATGATCTCAGGGTCACACAATCAATATGTGTCAGAGGTAGGTCTTGAAGATAGGATTTTTTAAAATGTATTACTTTATGCAGCCTAAACCAAAATAAATAAATAAAAATCTAAAAGGATAATACAAACATGAAACAAATATTCAAACTATTTTTATTTCATTTATTGATATAAAACTTTTTTGTTCTCATCAAAATATTAATACTTTTATAAGAACCATGTACTTCATTATTTTTGACAAATATATATATTACTGAGGGATAGGGAATACTTGTAAACAATAATTATTTAATTTTTATAAGTGTTGCTAGGCTAGTAATTTTTTTCTTGATTTTTTTAAATTTAAAAAACAAAGCAATAACAAATTACATCATAACATTCAGTGATCATAACTATTCAGGAGTTATGATTCCCTTTGTGTATATATTCACTATATATAATGCAAAAAAAAAAGCAAAAATGAATTGTCTGATTTCAACTCAGCAAAAGTTTTCAGGATAAATCCATTTCTTTTTTGCTTACTGGGCAAAATCATACCTTAAGTGTCCTTTTCACATAGAGACAATCTATTGTTAATCAATAAATATTTATCAAACATCTACTATGTGCCAAGAACTGTGCTAAGTGCTGGGGATATATATGCTATCAAAGGAATTCAAAAATCTGATAAAGAAAACATACATATTACTGTATAAACTACATATGGATAAATAGGAAATTAACAGAAGGAAGATACTAGAATTATGAGGAATTACGAAAGGCTTGCTATAGAAGGTAGAATTTTAGCTGGAATTTGGAGTAGTACATGGTTGCCAAGGCAGAGTTTATAGAGAGGGAAGAGTCCAAAGACATGTCTTTCACTTTAACTCAAGAAATATTAAATACCACTTATGTGCCAGGGTGTTGTGTTAGGTGCTGGGGATGAGGGTACAAAGGCAAAAATAAGCAAATAAATACAAAGTCTAAATATCAAATAGTATAAAGTGACTTCAAAAAGGAGAGAATGCTAAGAATCAGTAAAGGTGGGACCCACCAATGCTTTGGAGGAAGCCAGGGCTTTTATAAAGTGGAAGACAACACATTCTACACACAAGAAATCATCTATGCAAGGATACAGAGGTAGATGAATGTGCCAAATTAAAATATTATTTCCACAAGAGCAGGGATTGTCTCATTTTTTTTTTCCTATTTGTACCCCCAGCACATAATGCAGTACTTGGATCAGAAAAGTGTAGTTCATAGTTGTATCCAGAGAACAGTTAGCTGGCCAGTTTCATTGGAAAATGCAGGAAAATGAGTAATATAAATTAAGTAGAGGGAAGGCAGGTTTTTGGAGGCCTTAAATTCCTGAGTGCTCTCAGTGTACGATATAACTAGATCCGTGTTTTAGGAATATCAGTTTGGTAGCCATGTGGAGGTTAGTGAGGAAGAGAGATTTCAAATAGGAAAAACAAAATTAGGAAATTTTTGCAATAATGCAGAAAAAAGGGGATGAGGATCTGAAATACCACGGCAGTTTCATGAGTAGACTATGTAGAAGATGTGGAGGCAGGGAAGATGAAAGGAATCAGCATTTATATAACTATTGTTTACTATGTGACACACTGAGCTAAGTGCTTTTTAACATATATCACATTTGATCCTCATAGCTGGAGGCAGCTAGTATTATCAACAATTGATACATAAGGAATCTGAGGTAGGCTGATTAAATGCTTTGCAGGGTTACATTGCTAAGACCATATTTGAACTCAGGCCTTCCTGACTCTGGGCCCAGTGCTCTTTCTCTGCCACCTAGCTATTTCCAAGAATTGGTAAATTATTGGCTATGGAAGGAATCAAAAGTTGTAAATATGGAAGATTGGAAGAACTATGGTGCCACTGTAATAGTGGAGACATTTCTAGGAGGGAACTCATTTCAAGTTCCATTTTAGAAAAAGTGATTGTGAGATGCCAATGGGATATGCATGTGGATATTTCCAGGAGGCAGCAGGTAATAGGGGCTAGATTTCAGAAGATTATAACTGGATATATAGATTTGGGAGTCATTAACATAGCAATGATAACTGAACTGATTATCAAAAGACAAAGACCATACAGAAGAGGGAAATAGTTTTGGGGAACACAGGGTTAGAAAAAAGACTATGTAAGGAGCAATCAGATAAGTAGAAGAACCAAATAAAAGCAAGAGAATATCTAGAAGAAGGATTCTTAACTTAGGGTCTGTAGACTGATTTATTTAAATGTAATTGTAAATGTAAATGTAAATGTATTTAAATATAATTGGTTTTCCTTTGTAATTTTATGCATTTTATCAATTTAAACACATCCTGAAGAGGGGTCCATAGGCTTCACTGGTAAAAGGATTCATGAAACAAAAAAGGTTAAAAACTGATCTAGGAGGAAGTAGTCAACTGTATCAAATCAAAAAAAAGTCAATGAGGAAAAAGATAGATCACTGAAAAACCACAGAATTTAGAAGTGGAAGGGATCTCAGAAATCATTTAAGTATCCTCATTCAAAAGGAGTGTCCACTAAAGCACAAGTGACAAGAAGTCATCCAGTCTTTCACAGAAATATTTTCATGAGGGGGAATCTAGGACCATTTCAAGAAAGGCCATTCAACTTTTGGATAGCTCTAATTGTTAGAATATTAAGCTAAATTTGCCCCTAAATAACTTCCATCCATTCTTCTAAGTTCTGTCCTCTGGGGCCAAACTGAAAAGTTTGTGGAAAGTACTTTTTCTACAAGGCAGCCTTTCAAATACTGTACTTGAAGAGTACATAAATCATGTCCTCACTAGATTTTTCTCTTTTCCAGGCTAAACTTCAATTAATCCTCCTGTTAAAGGGACATTTACCATTCTATTTGCCCTCCTCTGTATATTCTTTGATTTATCTTTTTCTTTCTCCAAACATGGTACCCAAAACTGGACAAAATCCTCTAGATATGATCTCATTATGGCAGAGTACAGAGGGGTCATCACATCCTTATTTCTAAAAATTCCTTTAAGAAAAAAATTCTCTTCTCTTTATATGGCTCAGGAATGCACTAGCTTTTTTTAAAGTTTCCTTATTACATTGCTGGCTCATACTGAATTTGTAACCCATGAAAATCCCCAGATTTTTTTCAAACTGCTGCATAGCTATCTCTTTCCTATCCTGTCCCATGTAGTTTATAAGAAGTCACCTGTTGATGCTGCAAAGGAGTTTCAATAGAAACAGGATGGAAACTAGATTACATGGGGAGGAGTGGGTGAAGAGAGGAGAATCTCTACAAGATTAGAAGGGAAGAGAAGGGATTATATATAGCACAGATATTGTGAAAGAATGGCAAGGTCAAGAAAATGCTAAGGAAGATGCAAACATGTTTGTAGGCATTAGGGAAGAAAGATTGTAGAGGAAGAGACTTATCAATTGCAGAAGGGGAATATTTTAATAACTGCCAAAATAATTTTTATGAATTACAAGTCTTACCCCAATTTTTTTTTTTTTTATAACCACACCATCTTCAAGAATTATCAGTGGCTCTTCCTTGACTCTAAATGCAAATTCTTTTTTTTTTTAATTAAAACTTTTTATTTGCAAAACATATGTATGGGTAATTCTTCAACATTAACTCTTACAAAGCTTTCTGTTTCAAATTTTTCCCCTCTACTCCCCATCCCTCCCCTAGATGGCAGGATATCCACTACATGTTAATTATGTTAAAATACTAGACAAATCGAATATATGTATACATATTTCCACACTTATCATTTTTGTGCAAGAAAAATCATATCTACAAGAAAGAAAAATCAGAGAAAGGAAACACAATGCAAGCAAACATCAATAGAGAGCATGAAAATGTTATGTTGTGGTCCACATTTCACATGCCTCTCTCTGGGTGTATATGGCTTTCTTCACTAAACAATTGGAAGTGGTTTGAAACATTTCTAAATGCAAATTCTTTATATTGACATTTGAAATACTGGTAGTCTATCAGTCTAACCATCCCAAATCATTCCTCTTCACATATTCTAAGTTCCAGATGGTATGATTTACTTGTTCTTCATTCCCCAAACCTAATACTCATTTTTTACTTCTATGTCTTTGCACAAACGATTTACCAAGTCTAGAAAGTATGCCCTCCTTAACTGTCCCTTAGAATATTTAGAGATGTTTCACATTCCTCATCAAACTATCAAAGAAATGTATTTACAAGTATTCTTCTAGTAAAGTATAAACTCCCTTGAAATCAGGACTATTTGGTTTATTTCTATATCCCTGCTATCAGTGAGTGGCACAAACTTAGTAAATGTTGAATGGAATTAGATCAAAGTTATAAGCAATAATTGTTTCTGTCATTTCTAACTCTTCAAGATCCCACTTGGGGTTTTCTTGACAAAGATACTAGAATAGTTTGTCATTTCCTTATCCGCTCATTTTACAGATGAGGAAATTAAGGCAAAGTGATGTGACTTGTCGAGGATCACACAACTAATAAGTGTCTTGTGGCCAAATTTGAACTCAGGAAGATGAGTCTACCTGACCCCAGGGCTGGCACTCTATCCACTGTACCACATAGCTTCCCACAAATGACAATAGCTAGCATATATGTAGTACATTTAAGATATGCAAAGGACTTTACATGTTACATATCATTTGGTTTTTTTACAAACCTATGAGGATAAATATAGTTATCCCCATTTTATAACAGAAACAGTTCAAGCTCAGTTCTGAGGGCGAGAGAAGTGCTAGTTTAACACCCTTTCAAGAAGAATATAAGAGAGGGGGAGGGTCCACATTCATCAAGGTAGTGAGTAGAAGTGCTAAATTTTGAATTAGATTCTCCATTATATCACTATGCAATACGGTTAAAGGAATTAAGAATTTGAAGAGACTTTAGGGATTATCTATTAAGGGCTGTGTTTATGGGTAAAAGTGAGAGCTAATCAATTCAAATACATAAAAAAAAGTTTTGCAATCCTCAAAGCACTAAATAAATACCAACTATTATTAATCCTCTTAGAAGAGTTGGAGAAAACTCAAGAGAAAAGTTAACTAAGTATAGCACGGATTCGAGTCAGGATTGACAATATTAATCAGCATGATAAGGAGTGAGGGGTGTCTAGAAGATGTGAGTCAAGATCATCTAAAAGAAATGATAATGTTTATCCTGGAGAAGACAATATTTGAGTTAGGAGTCAGGGATGATAGGAATTTTCTTCAAGAATCACTTGAAGCAGGAATCGATAGATTAGCAGAAAACCTGAAGCTATGATTGAAAATTTCCTAACAATTATTTTAAAATGTCCTAGCCTCCCATTCTCTGTTCACCTTCCCCTAACCTATCCTACCGGTTATTTTGAGTGAAGTTTGGGTAGGATAGTTCACATTCCAGTTCTTAGTAGACTGATGAAAGAGGTAAAGGCATAGTGAGTAGGAACCCCCACACCAAGGAAAATGTCCTTTCCACCCCCTTCCCTCCACCTCTCCCCCAAAAGAGAGACAAAGGATCGCCAAATCTTAAGCAAATATCACCATTGTGCTAGATGTATTCAATTCACTCATTAGCTGTCTGAACCAGGGAAAGTTACATTTAAGTCTTCAGTCATCCAGGCAACTCCCTAGTTAAGAGAACAGGCAAACTTTATCTATGATGGGAGTGGGTTCACAGAGAAATTACATATCCGACTAAACTCTCACTCCCCATTACTACCCCTCTCCCCAAAAAACACCAAGAGCTCAGTGAGAAGTTACATGAGTCAACATCGGAGCCGCGCATTTTTGTTGGCCTATGGTACAAGTGTACTCCTTAGGACCCAGCCCTATGACCCTCCGGCCAGTACTGATAGGCCTTACACACGTGACCAAGGCCTCTAAGATCCCTTTTGATCCCAATGTCGCACTAATTCCCCCAATGCTCTTTCTTGCTTTCTTTTCACCAACCACAACCAGGGGCAATTACTTCTTGTAGAAGGAACATCTCAGAGTAGCCAAGGCTCTGACTTCTGGTTGGGATCGCTGGCTCTTGGAGTTCTGTCTTGGGAGTTATCAGCAACCCCTCTTGGGAAGTGTCCCAGGGGCTATCAGAGAGTCCTCCTTTTGGAAAAGGAGTCTGAATTTCGCAGAGATACTCAACCGCCCAAGTAAGGCCCAAAGTCACGTTTAGAAAGAGAATCCTTCAGCAGTTGATCCCTCCAGCCACCTTGACCTCAAGATGGCGTCAAGCCGTCGCAAACGCCAATCGGCCCCAAGCAAAGATGGCGGCGAGAGACGGAAGTTACCGCCCCCTAGATCCGGGTCTTTCTAGCTTTCCCAGACTTCTCTATGATTATCCGCCTCCTGCGTAGTGAGGCGCCGCTCAACGGAGGCGACTCTTGAAGACGCTGTTCTCTATGGTTCCCGCCTCCAATTCTTTTGGGCCGCAGTGCACGCCGGCCTAGCGGAGGACGTCCGAGAGCACCCCGCGCAGCGCGGCTGGCTCTGCGGCCTATGCGAACAGGCCGGCGCCTCGGTATCAATCACACGGGCGAACAGCGCGCAGAAACACCAGGACCGGTCGCGGCCACTCGTAATTCGTAGCCCTAGAGGCCGCAAAGACGGTACCATTTTCTCAGCGGCGGGTGAGTGGGCTCCAGGGAGCGCACGGAAGGGGAGGGGAGGGGAGCTGAACAGAGCAGAGCGAGGCGGGCTGGGCCCGGCCCCGGGAAGGGAGGCAGGAAGGCGGGCGGCAGCGGGTGTCGGAAATGGCCCGGGGATAGGAGAGTAGACGGGTACCAGGTTTGAGTCGTCTCTATCTCTACCGCCTTAAGCTAGCGGCTTCAGCTCGGGCCACGCCGCCCCTGTGGAGACCCTAAGCCTCCTGGCAGGGCTTTGCAGCCCATCTGGCCTGGCGCTGCCCGGCCCCGCCGCCAAGGGCCCGGCTGCCCTGCCACGAGGAGGTGGGTGGGCAGGCACCCCCACCCCCCGTTTTCCCCTCCTTTCCCTCTTCCCCAACCCCGCTCCTCAGCTTGCCCCATACACGCCCTTGCAAAGTATATGCCCGCTGCTATCAACGGACTCCCCTCCCTGTGTTTCTCAGTCAGGGATCTGAACACCCCTCTCCTCAACCCCTCTCCCCCCCATCCTGCCACCTCCTCTTAGTCCTCCCCTTCGGCATAATATTTCTCCCTCCCCCAACTCATCCCTTTCCCAGGACGCATACAGTGATCCCTAGCAAGGCCTTGTACGAGCCATCAGGGTTGATTTTGATTTGACAGAGTTCTACCCTTTAAACTTGAACCTACCTACCATTCATTCGAGGCACCTGCCATTCTCCAAAATGTCTTGGTGCTTCGCCTTCCTTGCACCCGCCCCCCAAAAATCTCCCCCTCCCCCCTTTTCCTCTCACTACCTCCCTTGTCTCCTTTCTTTGGTCAGGAGTCTAATGTGACAACTTTAAATATTTGAGGCAAATATATGTATATCTACATATAGGTGTTAGTTAATATTTATTAAGTGCCTACTATGTGCCAGGCACGGTGCTAAGTCCTGGGGATACAAAGAGAAGCAAAAGGCAGACCCTGCTCTAGGAGCTCTAAGACTAATGGGGAGGTAACTTGCAAACAACTGAGAAGACTAGTTCTGAAGTGGTGGAATGTAGATATATCACATGGAAATTTTGGGCAAAGTGTGAGGTGGACATCAGAAGCCAAGAAGTGCTTACCTCTTGGGCTTGTTTTCTTAGAATCTTAGACTTGGAAGGGACCTTAGACATCATCTAGTCCAACCTCTTCATTTTACAGATGAGGAAACAGAGGCCCAGAGAGGCAAGTGGCTTGCCCAACATCATGCAGCTAGTTAGTGGCAGAGCTGAGACTAGAGGCTAGATCTGCTGACTCTGTCTGCTCTTTCCACTACACCAGCTCCTGGACCTGCCTGCCACAGTAGGATGAAGTAATATGAATAAAACATGGTAATATCAAGTAGTTGTTAACGTGGGAGGGGACTTCTTTCAATAGAAAATAATCAATGGAGGGTTTTTAAAAACATAACATTTTGAGTTTTTAAAAGGTTATATGAAAGATAATTTAAGCCTCTCTTTGCTCCCCCTCAGAATTCATTAGGTGATCTATTCCTATCTTCTACTATTCAGTTACAATATACCTTATTATCCTTAAGTATCTCCAAGAAAGAATATAATTTGATTATATTCTTGATTATATCCTTGATTATATCAATTGGTAGCCTAAACAGACTTTTAAAAAATAAATTTGACATCCTTTATTTACACATTTGAAATTTATTATTGCTGAACTTTAGTTAATGATTTGTGACCTGGTTAATGTTGCTTTTTGGTCAGGGGGAGGGAGCAAAGGATGGAGATTAGTTTCTTTCTTTTTTTTTGGTTGGGGGAGGGAGCAAAGGATGGAGATTAGTTTCTTTCTTTCTTTTTTTTTTTTTTCTTTTTGTTTTTCCAATTTAGTTGGTATTAGTAATTAGTCATTTGCTTGACCCTGGAAGCACAGACTCAAAAATGAAGTATTCCCTTGCCCTTAGTAAACTTATATGTATCAGCTAAATGTATGGAACTTTTGCTAATTTCTGGGGATTGAGAGGCAAAAATAGAATATTGCTTCTCTCAGCGAGCTTTTTAGCAAAGAATTCTGTGGAGATAAGTATACTTTAAAAAATTGTATAAAGTAAAGTAGGGTAGAACAACATCTGGGGGAACAGTGAAGAAGGGGTGAGAGGATCAGAGGATGAGAGCAACCTAGTCCTTTCATGTGAAAAGTGGCTCATAAAGAAATCCAGGAAGAAGGGTGAAGAGTGTGAGTGAGTGTGAGAGAGTGTGAGAGAGAGAGAAAGAGAGAGGGTGTGGGTGGTAATGGGGGGGTGATAGTGACAGGATTGTTATGAGAAAGAAGTGCATTTCAGTTAGAACAATCTTGGGACACTGAAGGTGAAGGATCTGATGAACTATAGGAAATTGGTCAGAAGTGTTTGAAAGGGAGCAATGTGTTAGAAGACCTGAAAGTTAGGAAGTGGCTAGGTGAGTTGAGCTAAAATGCCAGTGTCCCAGAGGCAATAGGGTTTCCCCAGGAAAGAAGATTCTGCATGTTCACATAAGCAGACCCAAGGTAATTTGAGGAGAGAAAAATAGTGATTTGAGGGGAAGGGTAGGGATGTTTGTGTAGGAAGTGACAACTCAGCTGAGCCTTGAAGGAAGGTCATAAGATTTCAAAAATCTAAGAAGCATGAAAAAGGATCTAAGAGGTCACCAGTATGGATTTTGAGATCTGGAGATGAGAGTGTATTCTGAGAATGAGGGATGGTTTGCACAAATGCAATGGATAATATGTTAAATTTGGGGAATAACTAGTGTTTCCAATTTGGAGCATAGAGTACACAGAAGAGGAGAAATGAGAAAGTTGGAAAGACAGATCAGACTGAAATAATAGAAGTTATGCCAGACTGAATAGTTTCAATTTTTTTTTTTTTTCAGATGAAAAGGGTAAATGATTTGGACTTTGAATGATTAGAACAATCAAGTGACATGGTTAGGTCTCTGATTTACACAAATTATTTTGGCAGCCTTGTTGGGAGATGAGTTAGAGTAAAAACTAGAAATAGACCAACTATGAAATTGTTGCTTGTAGTCTGAGATGGTAAGGATTTGAAGAGGTGAAGGCATCAATTCTTGGCTATTGGTGGAATATAGGGAATGAGAGACAGTGAAGAGATAGAGATGATTCTGAGGTCATGAATTTATGTGATCTGAAGGTGTGATAACACTTGACAGAATTAAGGAAGTTTAAAGAGGGGGAGAGATGACAAATTGTGTTTTGGACATGCTGAGCTCTTAGATATTCCTTGAGATATCTCAAGTGGAGATGTCTAGTAGTAGTTGGTAATGTAGAACTGGCATTCAGGAGAGGACTTAGGAATCATTCTAGGAACCATAGGAACTTGTGAGACTACCAGAGGAGAGAATAGAGAGGATGATGAACAGTCTTAGAGGCATCCATATTAGGGACTGAGAGTTGGATGATAGAAAAGCAATAGCTGAATAGACAGAAACCAAAGGTAGAGTGAATGTCTAGGATCTACAGTGTAATAGGCTTTAGAGACTTTCAAGAGGATCAGGATCAGATATATTTATTTTTATTCTGAACTTAAGAAACATCAAATAAAATAAACTTTTATGTATAAAAAATAGAATAGAAAGGACTGGACATGAAACCTTGAATATCTGTTATGTACAACTTTTCCTTATATTTATTAATATTTAGATCTCAACTTCAACAGGTAACTTTCAAACTATCTTGCCTATTTGTATTTGATTCTGAATTTTCCTTCTCTTCTATGCATTAAAAAATAACCCTTCAATGACTCTTCTTTTTGGGGGGAATTGGGGTAACCTACCTCTAATATTTTCCCTTCCATTTCTTTTCTCAAATTGAAAAAAAAAATGACTTTTAATGAATCTGTATTGGCTTTGTTCACAAATATATGTTATTGCACATCTCTATTAGGAGATGAGCAACATGTATTCATCTTTAGCCTCTGGAATTGCACTTGGTTCTTTCATTGAGTAGAGTTTTTAAGTCTTGTGTCATTATTGTATAAAATGTCTTTCTGCTCATTTCATTTGGCATTAGTTAATACAGGTCTTCCCAGATTTCTCTGAAGCTGTCCCTTTTGTCAGTTCTTACGGTGCAGCATTCCATTACATTGAAAACCACAGCTTGTTATTCCGTTTACCGAATCCTGAATCCCATTAGTTTCCAATTCTTTGCCGTGTTTTTGAGTCCTTTTTTTCTTTTTCTTGATCTCTTTGGAGTATAGGTCTTCTGTACCATTAGACCAGAATTTGTCAAACTGTGGGTCAAATGTAGTGTTTAACTTTGGGTGCATATTTCCAAATTGCTTTCTAGAATATTTGGAGCCCTTCATGATGCTAGTGCATTAGTGTGCCTGTTTCCATGCTGCTACTCCAACATCTATCATTTCCTTTCCTTATCATTGCCATTCTGATGGGTGAAAGGTACATTTTCAGTGTTGTTTTAATTTACTTTTCATAGTGATTTGGATTGTTGTTGTTTTATATTGCAGTTAATATAGCTTGAATTTTTTTTGAGAACTATCTGTTCATAGAGGATCAGATTCAGCAGTTGAGAGATCATTGGTAACCATGGAGAGATCAGTCTCAGTAAATAGGATAGCAAACTTTATTGTAAAGAGTTCACAAGTATGAGTGGGAAGAGAGGAGTTGAGTCTGGAACAGTCAAAGGAGTATTGGGTTTGGAGTCAGAGTATCTAAATTCACTTTCCAACTCTGCTACTTAATGTCTATGTAAACTTTGGCAAGTCCTCTAACCCCTCCAGGTCTCAGTTTATTCATCTGTAAAGGGAAGGACTCAGAAGAGGTGACCTGTAAAGTCTCTTCCAATTCTAAATCAGATCATAAAAGAGGATAGCAAGAGTAGTTTGTTTTCTTAGCAGCTTGGCCCATGAGAGGACTGCGTCTGTAGGAAGTATATTAAATAAAGCGTGAAAGAACAGGTGAAAATGTTGAGGTTTTGAGGTGTGGTATGGGTTTAATGAAGTTGAATGGCTTTGGTTTTTTTCAGTGACGGAAAGGAAAGAAAGAAACCAAGCAGTATGAGGTGACCACTACATCTTGTGCTAAGCATTTACAGATATTATCTCCTTTGATATAACAGACCTGGGAGGCAAATGCTATTATTATCCCCATTTTACAGTTGAGGAAACTGAGGTTCGAACTTGCTCAGGATCACATAGCTACTAAATGTCTGACTTGATTCGGATTCAGTACTTCCTGACTTGAGGTCCAACCCTCTAGCTACTATTATAGGGTGCTTTTAAATAAAGTGGAAAGCCAGCTAAGGTAGGGATATGAAAAAGCATAGATTTGGAACTAGAAGAATAGAACCTTATATATGATTTAGCCCCCAGTTTTAATTTTTCCTTTAAAAAATTAATCCCTTTTTCTATCAGTCATTTCTGATGCAGTGAATATGTAACATCATACCCATAACATTTCACCTTCACCAAAAAGGAGATGCTTCCTCATTTCTTTTCTTTTACCAAGATCCTTATTACAGTCATTTAGTGTTTGGCTTCATTTTAGTTTGTTATTATTGTTGTAGAACCTTCTGGTTCTGTTTATCAATTTTCCATATATCTCACTCATCAATTTTCCTATATCTCTTTGAATTAATTATATTTGGTTTTAAAAAAAAGAAATTATTTTTATTATAACCTTTAGTTTTTACACCTTTATTTCTGAGTATATTATCTCCCTTACCCAGCAAATCATCCCTTGTAACATATTTTAAAAATAATGGGGAAAATAAAAGCTCTTTAGTAAAACCAGTCACTGAATAATGGGTATTGAGCAATATATGCATTATTCCACAAGCTTAATCCCTTACTTCTTTAATAAAGAGGAGTTACCTTTTTTTTTTTTTAACAACTTTTTTTTTTCCAGGGCCAAATTTGTTCATTACAATTTATTTCTGAGCTTTCTCCCATCTCTCTTTAAACTGTTATTTTCTTGATTCTGTTTAATTTAATTAATGTTTTTCCCCCTTTCTGAATTTTGCATATTCATCATTTTGTAGAGTTCATAAATATCCCATTACATTTATATACCACAATTTCAACCCTTCTCTTTTTAGTTCATAGGATCATAGATACAGAGTTGAAAGGGGCTTCCGAGGCCATGGTTTTCAATTCCCTCATTTTACATATGGAGAAACCAAGGCCCAAGGAATAGAAATAACATGCTTTGAGTAGTTAGTGGGAGAGAGGTGGTAGTAATCAAGCCCAGGTCCTATAACTCTTAAAGTCTTTTCATTGCAGCATACTGACAAGTTTTGAAACAGTTGGCTTATTGGGGTTGAAGATTAGGAATAAAGAGATCACTATAGCCCTGAGAATCCATTTGTATTGTTAATTGGGGAATATGAAAGGAGGAGGTGAATGGTGGGGGAAACTCAATAAATAGCAATTGAGAATGGGGGAATGGGATTCAAGAGTGAATAATGACATTGCAGTCATAATGTTTTCTTGGTTCTGCTTATATCATTTTGCATTAGTTCTTATTTATATTAATCACTTCTTATCCCACAACAATAGTCAATTACATTCATGTATAATATTGTGCTTAGCCATTCTAAAATTGATAAGAGAACAGGCTTATGGTAATAGGTCTAGATATGGAAAGCATTTCAAAATCCTGGATCTAGTCCATCTCTTCATTTTATAAATAAGAAAACTGAGATGCAGAGAAGTAAGGATTTCAAAGGTGAGATTTGAAACCAGGTCCCCTAGAGCAGAGCTGTAATACTTAAGAGCTTAGTTGGAATAAACCTACAAAATTCCATAGTGCATAGGATCCAGATTACAATGTAATTGGGAAATGTTTAACAAAATTGATAAAAATAAAATAAAATACAACACAACATTTCTGCTTGAGTTTGACACAGCTGCTCCAGAGCAGAGGTTTATTATATTTGATGGCCTGTAGCATTCCTGTAGTGAACTGGGCCAGATTAAAATGTAATGGGAAATATTTAGCAAAATGAAAATAAATAGAACATAGATAATGTTAGTATATGGTTTTCTAAGCTAGTATGTGCCCTTCAGCAGGGATCTTTATGTATAACTTAATATATATTTTTTTATTTTCCTTTCTCTCCTTTCCTCCCCTCCCCATTTGAATTTAATACCACTTAAAAGTCTGGCAGACTGCATGTTGATTTTAGGAAACTACATATTAACATCTATGTTCTATTGAATTTTTTTTTCCCATACTTTTCCCAGTTATACTTGAATCTGGTTTGCGCATCTCTCAGAGGAGATTTTAACTGCCTTACCCAATTTTGTCTCCTATTCTTTGCTACCTGAAAAAGGGCTATTATAGTGGAGCTGTGAACTGATTGCATCATTTTGGAGAACAATTTGGAAATATGCCCAAAGACCTATCAAAATGTGCATACCTTTTGATTTAGCAGTGTTTCTACTGGACTTTTATCCCAAAGAATTATAAAGGAGGGAAAGGGACCCATATATGCAAAAATGTTTGCAGCAGCCCTTTTTGGAGATGCAAGAAAGTAGAAACTGAATAGATGCCCATGAATTGGAGAATGGCTGAATAAGTTACAGTATATGAATGTTATAGAATATTGTTCTATAAGAAATGATCAGAATGATTTCAGAGAGGCTTGGAGGGAGTTTACATGAACTGCTGATGCTAAGTGAAATGAGCAGAACCAGGAGATCATTGTACACGGCAACAGCAAGGTTATACAATGATCAATTCTGATGGACATGGTTATCTTCAACAATGAGATGTTTCAGGCCAGTTCCACTGGCCTCATGAAGAAAGACATCTGTACCCAGAGAGAGGATTGTGGGGACTGAACGTGGACCACAACATAGTATTTTTACTTTTTGTTGTTGATTGCTTGCATTTTGTTTTCTTTCTCATTTTTTCTCCTTTTGGATCTAATTTTTCTTGTGCAGCATGTTATTTGTGGAAACAGAGGAATTGTGTATATTTAACATATATTGGATCAGTTGCCGACTGGGGTGGGGAGGAGGGAAAAAATTTAACACAGGGTTTTGTAGGGTTGAAAATTATCCATGTATATATTTTGAAAAAAAAACTATAAAAAAAGAAAGGAAAAAAATAAATATTTTAATACTATAAAGAAAAAATAACCCTCATAATAGTCCTATTTATTTATTTGCATGTCTATCTCTCTGTCTCTGTCTCCACACGCAATAAATCTTGCTGTCTTTGATCTCAAAAGATGTATTTCTAGCACTGTGGTCTTTGGGTTAAAGCATATAGACTTTTCCCTCATTTTCATTTTTATATATGTCGCTGTAATTTCAAATTCTATTAGTCTTCCTTCTCTTGTCCAGCCCTTATAAGAAGGAATTTTTAAAAAGCAATTTGTAAAACTAAACAACATATCAACCAAGTTTGACAGTAGCCTGTCTATTCATTGTTTCATATCCATAATCTCCCACCCAAAGATCTGGAAAGGAGTTGCGTATTCTCTCTTTCAGAGCTAAATTTGGTCAATTAGATGTCTGATTTCTTTCTTTTTTAATGTCATTTACATTTTCATTATTGTCGTAAAAAACTATTTATCTACATATAGCTATATCTATGTATGTGTCTGGATGTATCTATATATCTTGTTTACCTTTCTGCTTACTTTATCAGTTCATCTGGGTCTGTGCATCTTTCTCTGAATTGCTAGTATTTAAAGTTTCTTACGTTGCACTAATATTTCTTTACATTTGTGTGCCACAATTTATTCATCTTATTTTCCAATTGATGGACATTAATTGTGTCTACTTGTGAGCTGCTTTTAGTATATTCCAAATAACTGGTTTCTGAGTTAGTCTAAGAACATTTATTAGGCACCTAATAGTGCCAGGCACTGTGCTAAATAGACTCTGGCCAGAGTATATGGAATTATAGTCAAATCTGTTTATTTTTTTTAAAGCATAATTCCAAATTATTTTCCCGAATGACAGGACTCACCAGTAGTGTATTAGTAATCTTGTCTTCCTGTAGTGTTTTCAACAATTTGCTTTCAAGATTTACTTGTGGCTTGTGAAATATAAGAAATAATCATTCTAATGTGCATTATTTTTCTTTTTTCAAGGAAGAAAGATATAATACAAGGAATTCTAAAGATTGTCATTTAATCTTTCTTTGTATACTTTTCTGTAATGTATATATTTCTTTAGATAAGTAATTCAAATCTTTTAATATTAACAAAACTTGATAAGTTTTTGGCATATTTTGAAGTAGAGATTTTATTAGTTTATTTTCCAGAAATACACATCTTTCTCTCTTATCTCTTAAGCAATTTCTTACATGGAAGCTTATTTAAAATTTTTATTAACTAACATCCTTCTAGATAAAATGTTTGGGGGAGTATTTAGAAAATCTGGTAAAAGATTATGATGTTGAATGCTAGATGCTAAATACTGTTTTATCGCATTTATTATAGGATGAAATTCTTTCTTTTTTTTTTTTTTTTTTAATTAAAGGCTGAAGTTTATTCTGCAGCTATATCTTTAACACAAGTTTGGGAGAATACTTTCATGGCTTACAGGTACCACAACTAGTTCACTTGACTCATAAGGCCAGTGAGGTGGTACTGTGGAGTTAAGTTGCGTTCAGATGCAGCCTCCGACATTTACTGTGTGATTTTGGGCAAGTCATTTAATCACTATCTGCCTCAGTTTCTTCACCTGTAAAAATAGAAGTAATAACAGCACCTACTTTATGGGTTTTTATGAGGATCAAATGTAAAGTGCTTTGCAAACTTGCAAAAATTTTACACAAAGCTCTTTTGGGGCAGAGCTTAAACTTTTGTTTGTGTTTGTCTACTCAGGGTAACAATACAGTGCTTTACATTTGGTAAGTATTCCTTTGTTGAAGGGACTGATTTGGAATAAATTACCTTTCATTTTGGTAGATGAGATCTTAATGCTGAGTCTATTATGATATTCTTTTGTGGGAACTAATTGATACCAAATTTAGTATTAATGCTTTACTAAAAACAAAATTTAAATTCAGAAAGTACTTGGACTATATGAGTAGCTTTTCTTTTTAATACAGATAATGTATATGCATGTGCTTTGTGGGATAATATATTCTTAATCTTTTTCATGACTTAAACTTGATTTTGTCAGAACCCAAAGTTTAAAAATATCTTTATTGAAATAGATGATTGCTTCCTCTTTTAAGATGTTGAAACAAATACTCTGAGATTAATGGTTTTCATAAATTCATAACTTCAACTTCTTGAAATAAAAATACATTTTCATTAAAATGCCAAATGAACCAACGTATCCATTTGTTTCATTTTCCTACTATCTCCAGCCTTGAACTTTCTCCTTATGAAATAATCTGCAAGTCCTTTTAGAAGAGGATTTTTGATCACTGTTTTCTTAGAAACTCTTCTTGTGAAATGAAATATTTCTTAAGTTCCAGATTCGGGTTGATAAAGGGAATCATTTTTTTGTAGTTCCCAGAAGTATCTACTTTTCCCCTCCCTCCCCATGTTTCAGGGAGAAAAATGACTAAAAGCATAGAGATATGATTTCCAAAAAGAAACTACTTGCTTTAAATAATAATGAGACATAAAAAAATCCTAATTTGAATTAGAATCTTAAACATGAAGAAAAAGAAAATCTTATGTTTTAGTGTAATTTGTGTTGAATATTGAAGGAAAAAATCTTAAGTGATTTACTTTTAATTGTTAGAAAGATTTGGTAAATTCTATTCCTATATTTTAGACTAAATTAAAAGATGACTATACTTTTTTTTTTCCTGACTAGGAGTTGAGAAGATATTGATAATGCCAGGAGTTATTAAAATATTGTTGGGAAGAGCAAAGTGATTTATTTTATAGCCATTTCAGTAGCAACTTTTTTTTTTTTAAATTTAAAAAAAAAATTTAAATTTTTTTTTTTTGCTTTTTGCTGAGGCAACTGAGGTTAAGTGACTTGCCCAGGGTTACACAGCTAGGGAATGTTAAGTGTCTGAAACCACATTTGAACTCAGGTCCTTTTGACTTCAGGGCTGGTGCTCTATCCACCGCCCCACCTAGCTGCCCCTCTTTTTTTTGTTTGTTTGTTTGTTTTTGTTTTGTTTTGTTTTGTTTTTTGCTTAGGCAATTGGGGTTAAAATGACTTGCCCAGGATCACAACCATTTTTGAATATGAGGTACCTACAGCAGGGGCATCCAATAAGAAATTGTTTAGATATCAGCTTTGCCTGTGAAAGTCCAGAAGCATGTACCAAAATTCAGATTTTAAAAATGTATTTATGTATATGTAGGTGTGTGAAGTAACAGCTGTTTGCCAAACTTTTTTTTTTTTTTAAGGCAATTGGGGTTAAGTGACTTGTTCAGGTCACACAGCTAGGCAGTGTTAAATGTCTGAGATGAGATTTGAACTCAGGTCCTCCTGACTTCAGGGCTGGTGCTCTATCCACTGTGCCACCTAGCTGCCTATGTTTGCCAAACTTTTAAAAATTGTTATAAAATGTGATTGAACAGAGTTCAAGGAAAAGTGCTAGTTCCAAATGAAAAGGACATTTTTTCTTTATCTTAAATGTTTTCACAGCTACAAATGTCTGTGTAGTTTTAGTAGGAAGATTTTCATAAAATTCTATCCTAAATTCCTTCTGATGGTCAAAACACTTTAGCAGGATCAAAATATATTTTTTTGCAATCAACTGTATGTGTTAAGCTATCAATCCTTTCTCTTGTAATCCCTCAGCTTTGTTTTTTTTTTTTTTTTATCTTTTCCTAGTTGTGGCTTCTGAAATAAGAAAATAGTAACTTTTATCTTTGTACTTTAAAATGTTTTTGGTTCTTATGTTTACTTTATTAAAAGGGCCTATAGGCTCTACTTTTTAAATTTTAAATAATAGGTTTTTATTTTCAAAATATATGCAAAGATAATTTTCAACATTCACCCTTGCAAAGCCTTGTTTCAAATTTTTCTCCCTCCCTTTCCTCCACTTCCTCCCTTAGCAAGTAATTCAAAATATGTTTAACATGTGCAATTCTTTATATATTTCCACAATTCTCATTAGGCTTTGCTTTTAAGAAAAAAAAATACATGACAGCTTAGAGTTGTTGAAATGATCCATTAGGGATCAAAAGTTTTAGAGCCAGAGAATAGATTTCATAGGTCATCTAGTTCAACACTGTTACAGCTGAGGAACTTGAAGCCCAGGCAGCTTACGAAGCTGTCCAGGTCACGATGGTAGTAAGTAGCAGACTCAATGATATTACATCTGAAACAGTGTTAGTGACCTATATATATATATATATCTAGAATCTTAGAAGGGTCATCCAAATGAACTCAGATCCGAGCAGGAAACCCTCTTTGTAAATTTTAAATAGGGATAGCAATAACTACTTGAGGTTAAAAAAATTCTTTTTGACCTGTAAATAATAATAGTAGTACTTGTATAGCACATGAAAGTTCACACAGTTCTTGACATATATTATTACATTTAATCTCACAATCCTGTGAGAAAGGTGCTATTTTATAGTTATGGAAACTGAGGCTGCATGAAGTTATGATAACTTACATTTTATATATATCCCTTACTGTGTTCCAGGCACTGTGCTAAGTTCTTTATAAATTTATCTCATTTGGGCCTCACAGCGACCTAGGAGGTAGTAAATCCTATTTTTGGCACTGTTTTACAGATGAAGAAACAGACTGAACAATTCTATAACTTCCCCAGAGTCTCAGGCAAGGTTCAAGTTCAAAGCTTTCTAACTCCCAAATCCCGTGCTCTCTCACCCATTCTTTCTTTACACATAAGTCTATCAGTTACTGAATGACCAACTGCAAAAAGCAACTTTTAAGTCTATGATCTTTTGATTTGAATCAGATTTAAAGTTTTACCTAACTAATTGTGTTTGAAATTCTGGAACATTTTTTTCTTCTGTTTCCTAAATTAGACGTAGCTATTTAATTTAAAACCTTTTTCTTTAAAGAACTTTTCAAGTTGTTGATCTTGAATTTAGAATGCGTACTAATGTTTTAGAAAAGTATTAAAATGAAAAGACAAAAAAACATCATTTACTGACACATTTAAGGTGACTTTGGAATAATAAATGTTAATGGACTATGGGGAAAAATAGTTGCAAGTATTTTGAGTCTTTATTTTACTTTATTTATTTATTTATTTATTTATTTATTTATTTTAAAGATTTCTCCAGTCAGAATGTCTTTCCCTCCTCATTTGAATCGACCTCCTATGGGAATCCCGGCTCTCCCACCAGGTATCCCGCCCCCACAGTTTCCTGGATTTCCTCCACCTGTGCCTCCAGGTAAGCTGGTTCTTTTAGTGTGAAATGAATACTTTTGTGACCATTATAGAACCAATACTTTCTGGAGTGTCAAACTCAAATAAATTTCTGATATGAATGTGCTGATTTTGAAAGCTTTGTGGTATTTATGTTAATCCAGACTGTTAGAGAGTTTATCAAAAAATGTTTATGGATTTTTTAACCTCCTCTAGAACATATTTTTATCATAACTTCAAAGAAGTTAAAGGATGATTGTGTCATACTTTAGATAACTACTCCAGACCCTGGCAGTAAGATAAAAGAAGTTGATAATTAAGACTTTTTTTTTTTTTAAACACATGAGAACTTTTTCTACTAACTTACATAAAGTTAATGTTTAGGTAGTACATTTTATTGGATAATTGAAAAACAAAGAATTTAATTGGATATAGTTTCTTCCCACACAGACCTAATTTTGAAGTTAGGAATTATTCTAATTTTTTTATAATGACTAGTTATTTCAACCTTTTAGAGAGGGTTTAAATCATGTTCTAATTTCTTAAGTTGGAATTTTACAGTTTCCATATCATACAGTTTCCATCTGTTTCATTGACTTGATACCTGTATTCACAAAGCAAGTACAACATGATTTGTTGTCAAAAACTCTGCAATTCTCAGATTCAGCAATTATGTACCTTCCCTTAGAAAGCCGCACAGGTTAAACCTGATCTGTTAAAATTGGGTGGGAGAAAGAATATTTTGAAACAGAAGATAGTTTAGTTCCTATGACCTTAATTGAATATTTGAACTCTATTGTATCTATGTGGCTGTCCTGTGTTAGAAGCTAGTTTTGTCTCTTTTGGAAACCAGATTCTGGAAATCAACACATTTACTTATGTGTAACTAAATAGTGTTGTAATCTTCACACACTTAATGTGGTCCATTAAATGGACCAGTATGTTAAGCAACAACTTTTGGTTTTCCAATCAGAACATAAACTACTTTTGAAAGATAATCTTCTTAGCTTATTATTAGTTCCTTCTAGGCCAATCTTCTTATACATGCTTTCTGTTCCTAAGGAAATAAATTTGTTAGACCAATAATAAATGAAGCCGATATTCAGTATCAAAAGTTAACATTAAACATCGAATCAATAGTGTTATATTCAGTTGCACAAATGTATTTATTTTTAGTTCCTCATTCTTACGGGCAAATGTAGAAAATTAAGCAGCAGCTTTCTAGCTTCATATAACTAGAGGAAACATGTTTTATCATTTTTTTTTCATTAATTTAAATTTCAAATCAACAGCAACATTCCACCTCCTCAGTAGTTTGGCAATGAAAAATCTAAAGGATATGGTAAAATAGAAGTGTTTGAGGATCTAAAGGGGAAAAGGAAGGTTAGGGTAAATAGGATGCTTGAGACAGTAAGCCCTTCAGTGACCTCCCAATTAGTAATTAAAATAGTTCTTTCTGACCTAACCTTAATGGATAGTTTAATGGTGGATCTAATAATGTTCTTAAATAAAACCTTGTTGTACTTGAGGGTACTTAATAGTAATATTCTTCTAGATTGCTTTGTTAAGATGCATACACATTGAGAATTAGGGCTTTCTGAATATAATTTTTAGCCTGAGTGTTCAGAATCACAGAAAGGTAACCTTTGGGGAATTAGTGTCTAAATATCCCTGGTCTAGGTAAATATTCATTCTATATCTTACAGCGTTTTTTTTTTTGTTGTTGTTTGTTTGTTTTAAATGCAAATGAGAAATTTTAAATCTCTTTGAGATAATGAGGAAAAATATTAAGTGTAATGTATTTTTCTGATGAACACAATACCAATTTAAAAAGGGAAATAGAAGGTAAGTAGGGCATGTTTCTCTTTCAAGGAAAAAAAAGTTGAACTTTATTTTCTTATACTATGGGTCAGCATACCCCCAAACCAGATGTCCAATCCAAATCCAATAAGGTTAAGTCATTCTCATTTCATTTAGGTAGTGGCAGTTCTGTTACACTTCCAATTCCAAGGGGACAATAATCATTTCTTCTGGGAAACAAATTTTACTTAAGTGGTCTCTCTAACTATATAGTTATTATCAGTGTTTTCTATATTCTTAATAGTTTAAAATATGGAAAACTAATATACTAAATCAGTATAAATCAAAACTAGTACCTGATTTGACATGTATAATCAGTATAATAAACTAACATTTGATCTATTATAACACTTATCTGCAGAAAGTATAAAACATTTAGTTGAAGTATTGAAATATTTCTTAACATATTGAAGTTGTACTTGAGAAGTATGCACAATTTCTTTTAATTATTAAATTTTATTTTAAATGAAATTAGTTGGTTCTGTGGAGGAGACATACACTTTTAATATTTTTAGATTATTAAAAAAGAGGAAATGAATTTTTTTTTCCTTCTGTTTGCTGACATTTTGTATTTTATGACTAGTGTTTAAGTATGATGCTTATGTATTTTTGAAAGAATAATGTTTAAGATCCTAGGATATAAAGCAACTCTTGATTTTTGTTTTTTTACTTTCTTATATGTTTTTGATTGGGAGTTTAAAATAAAAAAATTCAGTGTGGAAGTTGGTCTCTAATTTGGGATCTTTATTTGGAAAATTTAATAAATCATAAAATCTGCTTTATTTCATGAATTTTTACGAGTAACACTTTTGAAATGCACTAAAAATTTTTATAAAATGGGTTAATAAAATATATCTTTATAAAAATGTATTAACTTAAGTGAACATCATCTCATTTTTATTTATATTTTAATTTCTAGTTACATTTATAGATATAAATGTAAGAATTTACATCACGCCCAGATAGAAGTAAATTCTTAATATAATCCTTAATCCATAATCCTTAGTTTAATAGGTCAAGGTAAAGGCTTTTAAGATTTTTTAGAAACAGAATTTTTTAAACCTTCTTGAAATTGGATTTAAAGTTTTATTGCTGTCTTGTTTTTTTGTGCCAAAACAATATTCATTTTAACCCCCTCTTCTCCTTCATAACAATAAAAAAAAATCACTCCAACCAACTACTCTGTAACCCTTTCTGTCAGTGTTTAGCAACATTAAATATTTTTAGATACTCACTGCATACCCTCCCCCCTACAATTTCTCCTAGTGTTTCATAATTTATTCTTTGAAACCAGTATTGGTCATTGTATTACATTTTGCATATATTGCTTGTTAGAGCATTGTTAACTTGATGGTTTTAAAAATTAGCCTTTGGAACAATTTATTGTGTTGCTAGACCTAACAAACTTCTTGATTTATCAATAGCCCCTAATTAAAGCTAGCAGTCATCATTTAAACTAATAAATTAAGAACAGAAATGTCAATACACAGAATTTGTTGATTCTTCATGAATGTTAGTCTGTTAATAGACTTGATTTATCATTATAACTTTGTAGGCTTAAAAAATCCCAAATGTCTTAAACATAGCAAAATCTAAGGTTTTCTTTTTCATTAGTGACTTTTAGACTAATATTTAGGCTTTTCTTGATTTTTTTTTAATATATATATCATCAAATTAATTTCTCAGTGGCCACTTTTTTTTTAAACTTAAAAAGAAAATTCTATTAAGTACTTTTAACACATAGGCGAGTCCACATTTATGAAGTAGGTTGATTTAACCAAACATTAGTTTTGGGGGCTCTGCTGGACCTGGTGAATTTCTGACAATAAAATGCAGAATTTCATTCAGTTACTACAAAGAAAGCTATGCATGTCATAAAACTGCTTGCTTTAAACTTAGTTTTTTGCTGCATGTTAATGCTATTTGGACTTGCCTGGTAACACCTTGCATTTAAAATGATAGCATTTGTATGACTGCTGCCTTATCATTAGTTATGTTTCAAACAATATATAGAATTTGAGTAATGTAACAATTTTCTGAGCGATATTTTCATTGCATGTAATAAAGATAAAGATTTCATTTTTTAAGAATTTTGTAGATATAATACTTATTCTTCTTCTTTTTTTAAGGGACCCCAATGATTCCTGTACCAATGAGCATTATGACACCTGCTCCAACTGTAAGTATAATTTAAGGAGAGTAAGAGTACTCTTTTTTAAAAATTAAAAATATTGCTAAATAGGGTTGATTTTTGTTGTGTTTACACATACTTTTAAAATAGCTATCATGTATGATTATTATAATTAATATCAAGTGTGTATATATGTGTGTGCATATATAATCAGTCTTAGGTTTTTTTCCTCTTTTTTTTTTTTAAATTCTGTTATGGTATGGCTGTGGGGGGGGAGGGAGATGATTACAAAGGGAAATTTAGGCAAGGACAAAAACAAGATAGCATTTAAAATTTTATTTGAATAAAGAACAGTTAGAATTCTTAACTGAAAGCTGTCATCAGTTTGTATCAAATTATTTAAGTAGGCATAATTTGTGTGTTTTAAGTTATATAATAACAGTTCATTTTTATGTAGCATTTTAAGGTCTATACATTGTTTTGTGCATTTTTTAATTTACTTTTTATGAACCCTATGAAATAGTTGCTGTTATCCCCATTTTACAGATGTGAAAACTTGTCTGAGAGGTTAAGGGACTTGTCTAGGGTCATAAAGCTAAGTAAGTTTTTAAGGATTTAAAATAAATCCAAGATTTGAACTTAAATCTTTTTGTCTTTTTAAATCCAACATTGCACCATCCACATGCCAAGTTGTAAATTCTAATTAGTGCATGTGTATAAAATACTCCCATAGACACCTTTTCTGTGCTCTGCACAGCAAATTCTGGGCCCATGAGTGGCTCTCAAGGCTTTTCCTACTTCGAATTTTGAAGTGTGGCTGTGGATGGGAGGGTCTTATTGCACAAAACTTCCAAGAAATTCCAAGAAAACTTCCAAATGAAATGAAAGTTTTTGCCTTGAATACTGTTAAACATTTCTCTTTCCCTGCCTCTTAAGCCCCATTATGCTTCTTATTCTCCCTCCTTCTGTGTCTTATCTGTCTCTCTCCCTCTTTCCCTTTCCCTTTCCTTTTCCCTAGGAATCCATTGTCTTCATGCAGGTCTTTGTTTATCTAAAGCATATATTCATCTACTCCTTCTCTTTCCCCTTTGCCCCCCAAATTTATTGTCCCAGCTCAGACTTTCCCTTTTCCATTGAATTCCATGCTCCAAAGTTGTTCATCTTTATTGCTGTTCCCTTGCCCTAAGTAAGTAAAAATTATTCCCTGAGAGCATCTCAACTATGTGAAGATAAGAATAATTTCTCATAACCTATTCACCTTGGCTTAAGTAAAAGAATAATTGTTTTCTTCTTTCTGCTCACTGCCTAGATATCAGCCTCCAGAAAGGAAATGGGTAAGGGGAAAAGGGATAAGGAGAGGTTGTATGCCATAGGTGACCTTTTCAGGAAAAAATCTGGTTTCCTATGAATTATGGATCTAGAATTTCCTTAGAGCAAACTTTCTGCTCTGTTAAGTTCCTCTTTCTTTCCCCAGTTAATCCCAGAAATCCTTGGCTTGGCTAGAAAAAATATTAATTATATATAGGCTATTTATCATTTTTACCTGTTTCTTGTACAACAAAATAACAGATATATAGTTAAATCAGATTAGCTTGGTTACATTATATTTGATAACTGCTAAATTCTTTTTTTTAAGTTCATATTTCATAGTTGGTTGCCTGTGCAACATCATTTCTAACTCTCAAGTGCTTCACACTGCTTTGAGATTTTGAAAACTATAAGTCATCATTTGTTTGGTTCAGAAAATAATTGGGTCAGAAAAGGATGAAAATAGTAAAGGGCTAAGTAAGACATACCATTTGTGAATCTCAGGAATATGTGTACATATTCATCACACTAGGTTCATTTACTCATAATTTAGTATAAATTGTGTGAGTGCAAATTTCTGCAAGTTACAACTATAATTTTAGCTCCTGTTTATAGAGTGCTTCAGTTTCCAAAGCAATTTCTTTGCCACAATTCTTTGAACTTTGGGGTAGTATGAACATTGTTCTCTTCCTTTTACAGATAAGGAAATTGAGGCTAAGAATGGTGAAGTGATTTAAATTAATAAGTTCGTAGATTTAGAGCTAGAATTCACCTTATTTAGTCCAGCCTCTCCTTTTACAGATCAGGAAACTGAGGCCCAAAGAGATTAAGTGTCTTGCCAAGGTCATACAGCTAAGTAAGTAGAGAAGCTGGGTTTTAAATCTAAGCTCTTGGTTATCAAATGCAGTGTCTTCCAAGTTTATATGGCTAATAATTGGCTCAGCTGGGCTTTCATTCTAGGTCTTCAGATCCCAGCATTCTTTGCTGGTTCTCACTGTGCTAGCTCTCAATAGAGTATCTTCCTTGATTAGAAGCCTAGTCAGAGGTATCAATAAAACTTAGATTAAAAAAAAGTCAGTACTTTAAAATGTATAATGATACCTTCTAAAAATGAAAACCCAGGTCTGAGTTGTAAAGAATATGTAGTAATGTTTTATCAATCAGTAAGAATTTATATTTTATAAAGGGGAAATGGATTGAATTTTCCTGATTGAAAAAAAAAAAAGAATCCTTTTCATTTTGGTGCTATAGGAGTATTGATGATAATTTTGTACTGTCCCTTTTGCTTTTTTCCTTTTCTCAGTACCTGCTTTACCTTTTTCAGGTTTAAGCATTTCATTAGCAAATATTGATTGGACAAGTATATTATGTGCCCACCATCCCATTTTACTTTAATATTCTTAGATAAATTATTGCCAGGATGGATTTTGACTTCATTCTTTTCCTCTCAACCGTGAGAGGAATTGTTTCATGTATTTCCCTAAGTTGTGATGTGCAAAGAAAGCTCTTCTTATTATTAAGCACAGTCTGCTACAGAGTTTTAAACTATTCACTTCTTGGAATAATATCTCAAATCTTCATATCAGCATGAATAATAAGAAATGTGTACCACTAGTTTCTAATTTATGACTGAAATATATTCAAAAGTTAATTTTTAAGTGACTTGCTTAGAACTTGGGTCACATTCTTAAAGAAACATTGCAAGTGATGGTTAGGTTCCTGAGCCAGACTTCTAGCTTTTGATATAACTAGGCTGTAGTACTAACAATAAGAGTCAGAATTCTGAATCCTGGGAGGAGAAGATTTAAATAAGAGTTTCAGTTTTTCTGAGCATAGAGTCAGCTCTAGGCAATATTTTAGAATAGACTAAGGTTTTCTTTTTGTACTCTCACATTCCTCCTTGTATGTACTTTTCCCTGTTTATTCATGTGTTCAGTATTTTCATACTGGCCTAAACTGTGGCATCCTACCCAGGCTTCTCCATTCTCTAAAAATAACCTTATTACAAACTCCTAAATTATATACACCTTTACTTCTCTCCTAATTAGTTTCCATTCCCCAGTCCAGTTAAGGTGTTAAAGCTTCACAATTATGTGTGTTTTAAGGTTTTATAAAACGCTTTCTTCACTGCAACATTATGAAATAAGTAATGCAAGCATTATTGTCATTTTAGATATCAGTGTTAAAAGGAAAGTAGTCTGAATTAATCTACACAGATCTGTAAAGTGACTAATGAATATATTGAATATATTGAGTGTCCCTTAATCCTCCCAGATATACATTTCTATTAGAGATGATTGATTCCTAGAATTTTAGGCAATAGGAGGGGGAGGGGGAGCTAGGGACAGTAAGTTTTGTAGTTTGATCCCTTTATCTGTTTTTGTTTTTTGTTTTTGCATCTTCTCCCTTCTTCCTCTTCTGAAATTAGAGATTCTCTAAAATCCCCAAGTGCTCTCCTTCCTAAGGATTCATATTTAAATGGATTTAAGCTGTCAGTAGTAGTGCTGCTATAAGGCAGGGGCCTGACTTTGCACCAATCCTTTTTATGAATCTGGGTCATTTTAAACTCAGTAACTGCTTGTACTGTTCCAATTAAACTCCTGAATTCTCCTGAATTGATCTGCTATTGAATGAATCATTGGTTCCTCTTTCTGAACTAATAGGAAATTTTGAAAAAAAAATTTTTTTCTTCTTGTGCTTCTTTTTGAGGGAAGATCAGAATTAAAAATTAGAGGTAAATACAACTTTTGTTGAAAACAACATGTTTGGTTTAATGAAAAATGGAATGAACATTCCATGGAGGTTTTAGGAAGACATTAACATTAAAACAATAATTAAGAATAACAACTGTAAAAAGTGAGTTGTTTATGTTGTAAATTTATATGGCTGAAACTTTTACTTTAGTTCATGTTAAAAACTGGTAAACAGTTGTTTAAAAGGACAAAATTACATTTTATTTTTTCTTTTTCCCTCTTTAGGTTTTAGTACCAACTGTGTCGATGGTTGGAAAGCATTTGGGAGCTAGAAAAGATCATCCAGGCCTAAAGAACAAAGAAAATGATGAAAACAGTGGCCCCACGACTACAGTTTTTGTTGGAAACATCTCTGAGAAAGCCTCTGATATGCTCATTAGGCAGCTTCTAGCTGTAAGTTGAAGCATATTTTCTAATAGTTAGAGCTTATATTTATGAACCATTTATATACTCAGTTGATCCTCACAACAAGTTTGTGATGTAAGGTAGTATAACTTTTTTTGACCATTTTATAGACTTTCAAAAGTTAAGTCATTGATACATGATCACATAGATCGTGTCGCAGAAATGGGATTCAAACCAGTTTTCTTTTGATGAGTTTTTTTCCCAACACCTTATTCTTGAAAATGATAGTAAAAGTGTTTAGTTTTTATGTCATACTTGTAAATAAACAGTTTTAATAATTAAATACTACACTGATTTAAAAATTTTAGTTTTTACTTTTGTGGTGAAAATTTCTAGTTTATACAAGGGTAGGTAGTTCTATGAAGATGTAGCAAAATTAATTTTTTGTTCTTGCAAGTGTTAGGGTTATTTTACATAACCAAAAAGTTTGAATATTTTAGAATTCTAATAAAAGTAAATCCTTGTACCTTTTTCCTATTTTTCTTTATTTTAGTCTGATTATGTAAAGTTTGCATTAACAATCTGATTTTACAAATTTTATTTCTCTTTCTTTAAATAAAGAAATGTGGTTTAGTTTTGAGCTGGAAGAGAGTTCAAGGTGCATCTGGAAAACTACAAGGTAGATGAATTTTTTTTTTTTTTTTGCCTTTGTCATAAGTTCAGTGAATAATTCACTTCTTTTGATATGCTGGATATAATTCTTTCTAGGAATTTTCCTCTTTGGCTTGCGTTTGGGAAGGGAGTAACTAAGGTTTGGAGTTAGATGGCAGGGAAAGTCATTACATCCAGGTGGAGGCAAGAGAAAAAAAATCATAAAAGATCAATTTATTATTTTGGTGTTTTATTTAATGTTTTATCTTGGTATTTTTCTTCCTGTATCAAAAACTTGTTAAGCAATGGGAGGTTTGAAAAGGGTTTTCGTGATCAGGATCGAACTATTGAGGAAGATAAGTAGCCGCTAGAGTTTCTTGGTGCTCTAGAATACACCAAAAGTAAACCAATTGTCTTTTTGTACTTTTCAGTGGAAATCTAACCATATATGAGCCCTTTTATTTGATACTCAAGGATGGTAGTGATAGTAAAGTTGTTCTATCAGTAAAAAGAAATGTGTCTTTTTTTTTAATCCCATGAAACTTAAGAAATTGAGGAAATATTAAACATTCTTTGTTTTTAATGAAAATTTTTCATTTTACCTTATTTTCTTTCTTTTATTAAAACTTATTTTTAAAACATGCAAAGATATTTTTCCACATTCACCCTTGCAAAACCTTATGTTGTAATTTTTTACTCCTTCCCTACATTGGAAGTAACCCAGTATATGTTAAACATGTGCAATTCTTCTATACATATTTCTACAATCATAATGTTACACAAGAAAAATCAGATCCAAAAGGAAAAAAATGAGAAAAAAAAATGCAAGCAAATAACAAAAACAGTGAAAATATTATGTTGTGATTCATTCAGTCCCCACAGTCCTCTCTAGAGGCAGATGGCTTTCTCCATCACAAGACCATTGGAACTGCCCTAAATCACCTCACTGTTGAAAAGAACCTTTAAACAATATAGAAAAGGGGCAGCTAGGTGGCACAGTGGATAGAGCACCAGCCCTGAAGTCAGGAGGACCTCAGTTCAAATCTGGCTTCAGACACTTTACACTTTCTAGCTGTGTGGCCCTAGGCAAGTTACTTAACCCTAATTGCCTTAGCAAAAAAAATAGAAAATTTTCCCATTACTCATTGAGCATTTTAACAGTTTTTATCTCCTTTTTTTCCCAATTGAAAGTGTTTGTTTTTCTTGTATTTTAACTTCAGTTAGCCCTCAGTTAATAATGTGGGGAACAGGGATATTATGAATTAAAATCAAACTCTCATTTTCTGCTTCCAACTATGATTTTAACAATGATTAACTTAGTAAATCACCTGATTTGAGTTTCTTCTCTCCCTCTGCCCCTTTCCTTTTGGGGGAAGTGCTAATAAATAGTAAAGAGTCCATAAAAGGGACTTGTAAGACTGTAAGCATATGCCCATAATGAGTTTGCTTTAATTATGTATAATATTTTTTAAAGAAAATTTGGTATTCATTAATACATTGATATTTTCATGTATTTATATCCATTGTTAGCCTTTGGGTTCTGTGAATATAAAGAGCCTGAATCTACCCTCCGTGCCCTTCGATTATTACATGATCTTCAGATTGGTGAGAAGAAGCTCCTAGTTAAAGTTGATGCGAAGACTAAGGCACAGTTAGATGAATGGAAAGCGAAGAGGAAAGCATCCAATGGGGTATGTGTCTCAGTGAGTCACTCCAGTAGGTCAGCTGTCCTGTTTGGAGTGAAATGTTTCTTTTCCTGAAATTTTTATGTAGGGCTTCAGTAGATCATATTGATATATGGTTATGACTAAAGTACATACTTTTTTTTAAAAAGTATGCAGATATTTTAAATATTATATCCATCCATAGTGGGTGGATGACTCTTGGTTTGCTTGTTCCAGGTTGGGATGAAGGTAGGAAGGGGAGGCTGGATAATATTAACTTTCTGGAGAAAAATTGGTAGACTATTCCAAACAGAACTAATTCATTGACATCCTTGTAAGTACGAATTATAATTAAATCTACACAATTAGAAGCAGTTGGTCCTCCCCTTTTAGAAGTACACAGGTTCTAAAAGTATGAATTGTTGTAGTTGTTATTTATAGTTAGTATTACTACTACTTGTCTGACTTAAATTATTAATCTTACCAGGTGAGTAGGTGGATGACTTTATTCAAGGGCATTTAAAGGTACCCTAAGAAGTGGGGATGTTGAGTGGAGGATTTTACTTGAAGATAGGGGGAAAATATCTTTCCACCAATCCAAAACTTAAATGTCTCCTAGTTCTTCCATTCCACTTTTATGATAGTAGATGTGATTCTGTTGTGTGCTTTACCGTCTTGGCTACAATCTTTTACCCAGCCTTGTAAATATATATGTATTTTTTTAGCTCACCAAAATTAGCCAACCTGTAAATGTTTTAGTTCACTAATTTTGTACATTACTTGCCCATTAGGAGTGTTGAGCCCCTCCTATTTTTCCTATTAATCAGCTAAGAAAATAAGAGTGTTCTGCATGGAGCAAGTGGGCTCAGGGTTTCTCCACAGATTTGTCTGTTGTTCTATATCTACTACTCGCTTTTCTCTCTCAATCCATGGCATGTAGGAATGAGTTCCTTATATGACTTAACTAAGGCAAAATGTTGTTTGGTCATGAAAGTGTTTGAGTCTAATTTTTAGATTTTCAAAACATCATTGTATACTATGTTCAAAACCATGAATCTTAAGGAAATCATTTGTTTTTAGGTACATTTGAGCAAAGATAGTTATCTGACATTGGAGCCATTCATGTCTTTTAGGATACATAAAACAACTAAGAATTAGTAAATTATGAAAGGACATTCTCCAACAAGCAATAATCCCCTGCTCAAGTATTAGAAAATCTGTAGTTTGTATCTTTGTGTTTATCACATCATTTTACAGAGATGCTTAGTAAATACTAGTTCAATTAATAAACATCAGCTAGTTAACCTTTTGAATGCTGAAGGTAGAACTACATGGCTCCTGCTTTTTTTTTTTTTTTTTTCTTTTTTTTTCAGTGAACTTCACTTTTATTACAGTGAACTTCAAAGTTTCTGACTTTTATCAAACTACATGAGGATATGAATTGTGGAGCATGAGGCACTATTATCAAAGTGTTTATTCAGGAACAACATCATGGCTTTTGTTGGTTATAACTTAGTTACTGTAAGCCACCAGTATAGGGCAGATAAATTGATCTGTACTTGATACTTTTAAGAAACAACAGTACAGTAGACATAATTTGTTTTATGTTTATCCCACTTATCACTTCCTCACTCTCCAAGTTTTGAGCATTGTGTAACAAATGGAAATTTTAATACTGAGAGCATTCTCTCCGAATTGTTAATATTTTGAAAACATGACTAATTGAATAAGCATTAATTTTTGTACAACACAGATTATATCCTTAACTAGTAGGTTTAAAATTGAAACATGCAATTCAAGTGCAAAGCTTTAGGGACAGGGTTTTTTGTTTGTTCTTGGGGGGAGGGGTGTTGGTTTGTTTTTATAGAAGGAAGTGGTATTAAGTAACTAGGCCTACCTTGAAGAACAACCTTGAGGTAACTCTGGGAGATATTGATTTATATTGAACAAACAGTAGAATATGTGGATTTAAAAAGTAAATTTTAAAAAATAGTTTTTCAGAAATATGGAGATTTTGGTTTAAAAAAAAACCTTTGGAGTTTGCCTAACTTTTAAGAAAAAAAAATAAGTGTCTATGTTATAGAAACTTTTTATCTTTTTTTTTCCTTTTTTTAAAAAATATGCACAAGGTATGTGAAATGATCATATTGAGATTTGATTTTGATTTTTTTTTTTTTTTTTTTTTTGGTGGTAGGGTAAGTCCCAGGATTCTTAAGTATGAAAAGGGAAAAGGAGTGGGAAGAAAATAACAAGAAGAAAAAATTCCAAACATTAAGCCATATTAAGTCATAGCCTAGTTTTGCTAAGTCGAGAACAAAAATAGTGCTGCATACAAGGACTCCCAGACAAGTGTTTTGGAGAAAACACTGGGTTTTACCAACTCTTGCTTCAAAATAAATTTCACTTTCTAGGTTGGTGATTTTTCTGAATTTGCCTTGTTTCCCAAGAATGCCAGGCCAGAGACTACAAATGATGAAGATGAAGCCTTAGATGAAGAAACAAAAAGAAGAGATCAGATCATTAAAGGGGCCATTGAAGTGTTAATACGGGAATACTCCAGCGAGCTCAATGCCCCCTCCCAGGAATCTGACTCTCACCCCAGGAAGAAGAAAAAGGAAAAGAAGGAGGACGTATGTGTTATTGATTTCGGACAAAACAGATTTATTTCTTCAATTTACTTTTTATGATCTCTGTTATCTTATACAGTTGCTCTAATTTCAAACTTTTGATGGGAAAAGAAACTGATTAGTGTTTATATCAGTATATAGTAAGCTTTTATTGCTTTATTTTGATAATATCTTAGGAAGTTGGCTTCCTAATTTTTGTGATCACAAATTTAATATTTTTGTCATAGAAATACACCAGCATGGAGGCTTATGCCTATGTATGGGGTCACCCTTCTATTTCTGTTTTTTAAAAAATTGTATCATGAAGGGCAAACCAATATGATTATGTGCAAAGTAAGTTTTTCTGTTATGGGGGCTGGCTCTAAAGATCTGAGAATGGAGATTATCTCACTTTGCCTTATCCCCTTTTCATGGTTGTTTTTTTCTCTGCTGCAAGTGGGAAACCAGGTTTCATTCACTGAGGATCTTCACTCACCTTTAATTTTCAGCTGCCTTTCCTTTAGAAACCTTGCCTCATTCCCCTCCACGGACAATAATGCTGTTGAACATCTATCTAGCTGGAGGAATTTGAAAGAGCAGCGCGAGATGAAACACTCCTCCCCAGGGTCTTGAGTGTCACATCCCTACTTTGTTCTCCACTTCAGTTAGTCTGAGGAATAGGAAATCCAGGTTGAAAAGGAAATATTCAGGTCTTTTCCTACCCTTTTCTTTGGGTATACTGTTGAGAAACGTTGAATGGAAATAACTTTATCTACATTTATGGGAAATACTTTATATGCATGAATAGTTATTTTATGCCATTTTTAGAAACATTGTAAAACCTTTATAATGTGATTATTTACCAAGTCACACTTAAGGTTTGTTATTCTTTGGATTTCAGTTCCTCACAGATGATCTTAAGAAATTTTCTATGTGGCTAAATGCCTTCATTCTCCTTGGTCAGTTCTTTCTGATCCATCCTTAAACAGGGCAGATATAATGGAGAGCTACTAGGCCTTGGTGTGCTGGTCCCTGGGTTCTCTCAAAGACCCAGTAGAAGCGGGACTGTTGGGTTGACTCCCTTAGCATGTCTTCCCTTAATGGGGAGGGAGTAAAATACTCAGAAGCTTCCACCGTTGGCTTGGGTTGGGAGGGAAAGAAAGAAAATCTGCCATATGGAAAGAATTATGGGAGAACTTTGCTTATGTCAGGACCACTGTTTCCTGGAGGGGGATCAGAAGAAAAAGTTCTTAATTGTTAGTCACTGAGTCCCTCCTGTTCCATTGAATGAAGTGGGGTGGGATTGTGGGAGGGGGAGGTGTGGAGAGTGAGTGAAGTCTTATTTTTTAGTATCAAATAACTTTGACAAGGAAATGATATCACAGCAATACAGTATTGCTTACAGTGCAAACATACAGAACATTGTTTTTCAGAGTAGTGTGAACTCTATTTTTAAAAAAAAAAATCTTCGTGGATTTTTCCGCAGATTTTCCGCAGATTTCCAGTGGCCCCACTGATCCCTTATCCACTCATCACCAAGGTTCGTTTACATTGTAGGCTTTGACAATGACTATATTTACTGCTAGTTGCCAGATTTGTGACTCTTGTCCATCTGATTTTTCACTCATTAACATCAGATTGTCAGGTTTGATACTGCAGAAGGGCTTATTTTTTTTTCTCTTACAAGACTGGTACAAAACCTCTAACCTTCGACTTTTCTCTTGTCTCTTTGTATTGATGTTGATTGACCTTCATTCTTTTTTCCCTCCTGTCCCCCTTGTCTTTTAGGAAGACATAAACGCTATAGAAATGGAAGAAGACAAAAGAGACCTGATATCACGAGAGATCAGTAAATTCAGAGACACACACAAGGTAGTATTCTTGTTTTTGCAATTGATACAAACTAGACTTTTTGCAGAATCCAAAAAGAAAAAAAAAGACCACTTAAAATCAACATTACATTAGAATTCATTTAAAATGCTATTTATAGTAGGTTTAGGTCTAGTACATAGTTAGAAAACAAGAACCAAAGAGCAATACCACATTAAAGTGGTCCTGTACATTTTGTTTAGTTCTTATAGTTATTTAATGATTGCTCTGCAGTCATCTCACTTTAGTATGAATAAAGAATATTTGTTTCCCATAAATTTCAACCTAAACATCAGGTTCAGGATTTTAACAATTCAAGGGGGCAGCAGGATAACATACACTATAGTGTATTTCTGTGGGCAATTGTGTAGCTTAATCAGAAGAAAACAGTTTGATTTAGAACTAAATTTAAGGGTGATTATTTACATAGATTTAATTTGAGAGGGGGAAAATTTTAAAAGTAGGTCAGTGGTTACCAGACTTACCAAAATTTAGATGCATGGAAGAACTGTAAATTCCCATAAAGCTAATCTATTCATTGACCCCCACCATTATGATAGAGATCATATGGTGACTAATGCAAGATGAAACTCTCAGCTTGGAAAGTAACAAGGAATAGGATGTAAGTATGAGCTTCTGTTTTTTATTATATTTATGGATGCCCCCTCAGAAAAATATGCAAAGGGGTAACTGGCTTGGAAATGAATATTTGTGTATAGTAAATCCCTTTTATAAGCCTTGCCTACAAAAGCTTCTCAATGTTAGCGCATCTGTGAATGTTTTCTGGTTTTGAAGGTGATGCTTATGGACCATGAAAAGCAAATACTGCATGAAATGTATTTTTAATGTTTAAATGGTAAGATGGTACTAGTTCTTCCCCTAGGACTGAGTAGTCAGTAACTCAGCAGTAAAATGTTGATGTGTTTTTTTCTTCACGTAGTCATGTTGTGGGTTTTTGTTTTTGTTTTTGGGGGTTGTTTGTTTTTTTTTTTGTTTTTTTGTTTTTTTGTTTTTGTTTTTTTCAAAATTCAAAGTTGGAATTTGGTGAAATGGTTTAACCCCACAAATCCAAGTCATCTGTTGTGTCTAGCCCTACCTCACTTTTGTAGTACTTCATTCAGTAACTACAAATATAACTAGAAACATGTTATTTTTTTCTCCCAAAATTAATTTTGGGAATTAAAAAGTGGGGAAATGAGTCTTTTTTGGCAAAGTTCAGCATTCACGTTTGGGGACCAAGTAAGAATGAAAATGTTAAGAAGTGTGTGTGTGTGGTTTTCCCCTTCCCTTCCCCTCCCCTTTTTTGTCATCATTGATTTATTAAGTAAGCCCTGTCATGTCAATAGCATATTAATGAAAAAATCATGTGGTTAAAAAATCAATCTAAAATATATATGCTTCAGAGTTTGAGAAGCTGTCAGGCATATTCCTGCCTTAGACATTTCATTGGGGACTATTTTGGACTTCCAAAAAGATTTTTTAAAATTGTTCCTTTATATGGGTGGTATGGTTAAAGGGGTCTTTTGGAACATCAGTGACAAAGTAATGAGCACAGTGAACCTTTGCATGTTTTGGTATGAGTTTATTAAATAAGCACAGACTGTCAGGGTAATCAGCGTGGCAGGGGGCGTCCATTTACAGCACGGACGAGTCTGAAGAGAACACAAGGTAAGATTGATGATTCTTTTATCTCTCCTTTTCTGTTCCTTTCCTACATCTGTGTTTCTGTTCCTAGCCCCATTTCATTTTTCTCTAGACCTTTTATCTTATACATTAGATAAATACCTTTTGTAAATTAGATTTATCTGTTCTTCCATTGGCTTTGCAAGAAGAAAACTTTTGAAATGAGTCCTAAAAAAACTAAGCCTAATTTACATAAGCCAAAAGATACACTAAAGAAAGAATTAGTACACTGAATAAAGTGTGCTTTGAGGAGAAAAATCCAGGAATGCTACCAAAGAAATTACTATTGGAACAGCTAAAATAATCTGTAAGTATCCCTCCTCTCAGTATTTAAACACATTTCTTTATATAAGTATATGAAATTGAGGTAAGTTTACTTTCAAAGTTTTCATGTAGTTTAGCTCCAACTTGTAAATTAAGATTTGATATTAGAAACTTTTAAAGGATGAATTTCCTTGCCCCTTTAAATAGGATTTCAGTTTTGTTCATCTCTGTCAGCTTTCTGCCATTTTTATTCTCTTCTTTTGTAATCTCAATGTATTCAGTGCTGCGTTTGCCTATATTTCACATTAAATAAAGGCTAGCACAGTAGCTGGATAGATTGATCCCTTGTGAATTAGCTTTATTTCATAATTCTCTGTCAGTTCTCTGATCCATGGACAAGAGGGAAGAGTGTCTAACAGGTAAGATTGCTTTTTAAAGTTTTTAAATGCTTTACATGATGAAGAAAAGAAAAATGCACATTTGTTGTTGAAGTTTTCATTTCATTGCAGTGGCACTAAACATGGAGCCAAAGGGATAAACGTGTTTGTTTTTTTTGTTTTTTGTTTTTTAGTTTTTTATTTTTTTCCTGTTTGGGGTTTTTTTCTGCTGAGTATGTGTAAAAACCGTGTGGTGCACTGGCAATCTGTCAGGTTGACAAACTTTGTCTTTGTTATTTGGTTTATTTGTGAACCATGTACTTGCTCTTCCTCCCAGAAACATAGCTTATAGGCAAGGTTAATCCAGTGTTGGCGGTCCATGTCCTAGCACAGAATCTGTAAGTTAACACACAACAATTGCTTCCAAGGATGGATTTGTCATTATCTTGATGTATTTTTATTGTCTTATAGGAATTCTGGGCATAGATATGTTGCTTTGCTTTTTATTTTATTAAATGGAAAAATACAGTTTATAGACATTTCAATAAAACTGTAGCAAATAATCGTTTTTAGCCTCTGTTTGAAATAAGTGATTTCCAACCTTTTTGATACTTGGTGGGCTGTCCATCTTGTAATGGTGGGAATAAAGTAGGTAATAGTACAGCTCTTGCCTGGATGTAGCTAGATAGCTTTCTGGTGGGTGGGAAGACCAGAGTATAGTAAAGTATTCTGGTTGTTTTGTGGTGATATTCATGATTTATTTCCATTCTTTTTTAAAGCCCCCAAATTATAGTTTTTTGGGGGTTGGGAGTTCTTTGGGGTTATAATTCATTTTTTCCAGTTTTCAAACTGCTTTATAGTTAATTTATTTGCACAAAATACAGTTGTAGTCGAGTGCTGTGTGATTCATTGTATTTCTGGAGACTTTTGTCTCAAGCTTTGAACCACCATGCTTTTTATTTGCAGTGCAGCCATTACATACTTACTGAAACGCTGGCCACACTCATAACAATCTCCCAGCGTCCAAGGTTGGAGATTGCTGGTCTATTTTAGAGTCTATGCTTTTGCACGAATTCTAGTCTTGTGATTGCTGCACTTTGATTTATCATTTATAAGATATAAAGTTAACATGTTAAATATCTAATGTTAAAGCACCACTGGTTATGGTGCATCCATTCCCATTATTGGGCATTGCGCCGGGAAAAAATCTTTTAACTTCAGCTGAAGAATTAATTCTGAAAGTTCTCTTATTGATTTTTAGAAACTGGAAGAAGAGAAAGGCAAAAAGGAGAAAGAGAGACAGGAAATTGAAAAAGAACGGAGAGAAAGAGAGAGGGAACGTGAAAGGGAACGAGAAAGGCGAGAACGGGAACGAGAAAGGGAGAGAGAACGTGAACGAGAAAAGGAGAAGGAACGGGAGCGGGAACGAGAGCGGGATAGGGACCGAGACCGGACAAAGGAGAGAGACCGAGACCGGGATAGAGAGAGGGACCGGGACCGGGACCGGGAAAGAAGCTCAGACCGCAATAAAGATCGAAGTCGATCACGGTAAGTACAAGGGACTCCTCGGCACTGGTGGGTGTTTTTCTGATGCCATGAATGACAGGCACATTGGGTTCATCTTTTTGTTTAAATTTCTTTTCTTGTGTTTATTTAGAACTTGGGTTAATAATTTCTAAGTCATGGATTTGATCTCTTAAGAGGGCTAATTAAGTTTACGGCAAGACAGTCTTTTTAAAAAAAAATTTCAGTAGTATTTTATTCTTCCAAATATATGTAAAGATAGTTTTCAACATTTGTTTTTATACAACTTTGTGTTCCAGATTTTTGTCTCTCCTTCTCTTACCTCCTCTATCCCCAAGATAGCAAGCAATCTGTTAAAGATTAAATATATGCAGTTTTTAAAAATACATTTCCATCTTTGTCATGTTGTGCAAGAAAAATCAGACCAGAAGGAAAAAAACCATGAGAAAGAAAAAACTTAACAACAAAAAAGAGATGAAAATACTATGCTTTGGTCCATTCAATCTCCATAGATTTCTTTGTGGATATGTTTGGTATTTTCCATCCCAAGGCTATTGGAATTGGCTTTACCACTACATTTTTTAGAAGAGCCATCTATCCCAGTTGATCATCGCATAATCTTCTTGTTACTGTGTACAATGTTCTTGATTCTCCAGTAGCAAGATAGATTCTTTTTTTTGCAAAACATATGTATGGGTAATTCTTCAACATTAACCCTTACAAAGCTTTCTGTTACAAATTTTTCCCCCCTACTCCCCACCCCTCCCCTAGATGGCAGGATATCCACTACATGTTAATTATGTTAAAATACTTGACAAATCGAATATATGTACATATTTCCATACTTATCATTGTTGTGCAAGAAAAATCAAAGAAAGGAAACACAATGCAAGTAAACATCAATAGAGAGCATGAAAATGTTATGTTGTGGTCCACATTTCACATCCCTCTCTCTGGGTTTATATGACTTTCTTTAGAGAACAATTGGAAGTGGTTTGAAACATTTCATTGTTGAAGAGAGCCATGTCCATCAGAACTGGTCATCATATAGTATTGTTGTTGCCGTGTATAATGATCTCCAGGCTTTACTCATTTCACTCAGCATCAGTTCATGCAAGTCTCTCCAGGCCTCTCTGAAATCGTCCTGCTGGTCATTTCTTAAAAAACAATAATATTCCATAATATTCATATACCATAATTTATTCAGCCATTCTCCAGTTGATGGGTAAGCAAGATATATTCTTACATAACCATAAACTCATCTTTAGTCTGACTATATTTTTAATATATCACATGTATATAGTTGGTTATAAGGTAGATTTGGTTATGTACCATCTCCTCCAGCCCTCTGTAAGTGGCTCAGGACAACCCATCATAATGCTGAACAAACAACTTGTTATGCTTTACTGATGAAGTTGCCTCCATTTTATATATGTGTGCATCTGTATGTACACATGTGTATAGGTGTACACATGTGTATAGGTATACACAAACATATAATAACCATTTGTTAGGATTTCTGCCTCACTTTTTTTCTACCATATTCCCCATGCTTTGATGATCACAATCTAGAGAATAAACTTTCATCTCAGGTGCTACATTTTAACACACACAAAATTTTTTTTAAAAAGGTGATTAGAACATAGAGTGTCTTTATATTGATTTGCTTATTTTTAGAGGAATGAAGAGTTTTGAGAGACTTATTCATTGAAATAATGTTAGTTTTTAAATATGAAGAACAAATGACCAATTCCCAAAAGCACTAGTAAAGAAGAGTTGTGCATAACAAAATTTGTTTATCTTGAATTTAGAAATTTTAGATTTGGAAAGAATGTTAGACATCATTCATTCATTTTACTTATTAGAAAATTGGAGTTCAAGATAGCTAATTATCTCATTCCATTTAGGTTGCTTGTTACTGGCTTAGTTACTGTTGTTGTTTGGCCTTCATTCTCAAAGAGGATTATGACACCTGGCAGATGATAACATGCAAGTGAAATGGTTAAATGAGGGAAAACTGTCCAAAGTCATCTATTCATTTTTTCCCTCCAGAGACATCTGGGTCTAGTCACAAGAGATAGATCAAGTTGATTGGAAGTGGTCCTGGATGAAATGGGAGATAATGGCTTTTTTAAGCTAAGGTCTTTAACGGGTCTCAGTTTGATTGAGGCTGCACCCATTCATTAATTAAGGCTAGGTAGCAATGAAGGCAAAGAATACTGGCTTAGCTTGTGCTAGTATAAAAATAAAAATAGATAGGTAGGTATTGGCCCCTGAGGTATTAAATTTGTTATAATCATAAACTTTTTTTTTTTTTTTTTTTTTGCTGAGGCAATTGGGGTTAAGTGACTTGCCCAGGGTCACACAGCTAGGAAGTGTCTGAGACCAGATTTGAACTCAGGTCGTCCTGACTTCAGGGCTGGTGCTCTATCCACTGCGCCACCTAGCTGCCCCATAATCATAAACTTTTAAAGCTAGAATAGATCTTAACAGTATTTATTAGAGTTCTTTGTCAGATGAAGAAGCTGAGAAGTTGACTTTTCTAGTTTTGGGTATGTGACCACATACATAACTCATTAGTGAAAGATCCTGCACAAATTCAAATTTCTTGATTTTTACTTCTGTGCTGTCTTCATTATGATCTGTCATATTTTAACAGCATATTAAAATGTTTTTTAAGCCTAATTTCAGTTAATTCTGTAAACAGTTAACCCCTAAGAAAGTAACTTCTTTGATCCTGTTTCTGTGATAGAAAGTTACTCCCTTTGACAAAAGAACTCAATACTGTCCTGTTTAAATTAATTTAATTCAACAAGCATTTATTAAATATTTACTTTGTATAAGGCAGGGATGTGTTATAGATAGGAAAAGAGGTCAGTTATAGCTGAGTTCCTTTTGTTTCTTTTTCCTACCATCAATAGCAGTTACCTTTCTGCCGACCTTCAGTTCAACACTTCAGGTAGTCCAATTATGCAATAAATAAAAGTTAAGATAAATAAATTAAATCTTTTAAAATGCATAAACTAAGTCTGCAGACACCTGTGATCCTGAAATAGGAAGGGGATAAAAAGTGATTTCTGTGTGTTACATCCCCACTATGTCCTCCTTTTCTTTTATACTATAGAGATTATGTCTTAGTTCTTTTTCCTATATCTATATGAAAAGATATGAATTTAAGTGTCTTTAGATATATCCATGTAGTGTCAAAGGTGAGTCATTTGAGACTCATAGAAGTACCATGGCCAGTCAGATGGGGGATTTGAACCCTGGATCTTCCTGACATCTGGTCATTTAGCTGCTTTTTCTCATACCCAGCTTCCTAAGAATAAGAAAGTATCTTCTAACAAGATACTAATTTTTGGTAGGCTTCCAATATGGTAAAACAATTTGATTATAATTCAAAATTTGTAATAGTTTTATCTTGTAGCATTAGAAAGAAGTATCTACTACCATTTCATTAGTCCAAATTACAGCTTGATTTTCATTACTGTCATTGTGTGACTTTAGGCTATTAAGTATTTATAGTTTCTGATTATTTTTTAAAATGATACTTTTAGTATTTTCAGAAAGCTAAGGAGACTTACAGAATCTTTTAGCTATATTTTCTGTTTTGAGGCATAAGTAGTTCATTTAAATAGGAAAGTTGTGATGTCTTTGTAGATTTCCATAGTAAAAAAACCTAATGAAGATAGTTACATATTAAGATGTTTTGACTAATTACTAATTGACCAGAACTTCTCTTCCATCTCCTCATAAGTCATTATTGATGAGATTCTTTTACATTAAACTTAGTTGTTTTTGGTATATTAAATTATCTACTTTTGATAACTTAACCCCTCATTTTAAGCTCAGAATAATTATCAAAGCTATCCTGTTGCTACAAATGAAGTTTAAAAAATAAGATAAAAGTCTGCTTATTGGTTTTATTTAATTTCAGGAAAGGGATGGGGCATGTGGTTTGTTTTTATTGTCTGTTTCTGTCTCCTAAAGTACACTGAAGTTTCTTCACTTTTACATGACTTATTGACCATTTAAGTTGCTCATTTCTACTCTTCTACTCTATTGTTTATATAGAAAATACCATCATTAAACTAATCATTATACTGTCATCCAAATAAAGAGATATAATAATAAGTATCATTAGAGAATAGTGAAAAGACGGCTGGATTTAGGTTCTAACAAGATCCTTATTTAGGTTCCTTCTCTGTTCTTTAGAAGCTTGGTGAACTTTTAGGCAAGTTATTTCTATTTTTTAAGCCTCCGATTTATTTGTAAAGTTATAGAAATGAAGTAAAGCAGTTGTGTCAAACTCAAATAGAAAACCACAAATTAACATCTGTACTTAGTACTAGTCCTAATTATTTTGTAAATGCAAAATTATATATCCCAATTACATTTTGATCTGGTTCAGGCCACACTCAGAGGGCTGGGAGTTTGACACTTCTGGAGGAGATATCTCTAATACCCCATGTAGCTTTGAGTCGTATTATCTTAAATAGAGCTATTATAATACATTATCCTACTGGTTGGGATCTTCCATGTACAGTTTTACTGAGTAAGTTATTTTGTTCTCTTATACTCTTATCTACTTTTAATGTTTGATATGAAATTATGATCCATAAATGCAATAGTGTGATAGCTGTTACCTCAGAATCAGGAAGACCTGTGTCTGAGATCTTTTCCAAATGATCATTGACAAGTCATTTAACCTCTCAGTGCCCAGGCAACTCTGTAAAACTATAAGTTGCAGAACTGTTGCAAATTTACATTGTTAGAAGCATTTTTCTCATAGGGACTTCCTTTACCCTGAATCAATGAATCAAAATGTCATACCAAAAATGTCATCTGAAATTCTTGGAATACCAAGATGAATGCTGATAGAATATTCATATTGATTAGTATATAGTCCAGGAATGTAGCTCTTCCTCAATATTCTTGATGAAGTCAAGTAGTAAAAATAGATTCCACTAGAATTCTACCAATTGTTTCTCCTAATTTCAACGATTCTACTGTTAGGCTAGTTTTTAAAGAAATGAGAATGATTTTTTTGTTACATGTTATGTAGAGAGAAGAGCAGAGACCGTGAACGAGAACGAGAGCGAGAAAGAGAAAGAGAACGGGAGCGTGAGCGGGAAAGAGAACGGGAACGAGAACGAGAGAGAGAAAGGGAACGAGAGAGAGAAAAAGACAAGAAAAGAGACCGAGAAGAGGATGAAGAAGATGCTTATGAACGGCGAAAGCTGGAAAGAAAATTACGAGAGAAGGAAGCTGCTTATCAAGAGGTAATGGGAGGAATCAGGGCTCTTTTTTCTTTCTCTCTGCTGCTGCCAATGGGCTCACTCTGTCAGTTGAGGACAAGGTCTTTTTTCTTTAATACTTTTGACATCTTTCTTTAGCGACTTAAGAATTGGGAGATCAGAGAACGGAAGAAAACTAGAGAATATGAGAAGGAAGCTGAAAGAGAAGAAGAGAGACGACGAGAAATGGTAAGCATTCCTGCCCAAAGACATTAAATAGGAGCTTCTGTCTAGTAAAGATTGATATGCCCATTTGGCACTTTTTATTCATTGTCAGGTTTGAGAAAAAATTCTGGTACAACAAAAGAGTTTGTGTGGTATCTTAGAATTCTTTAACTGCAGATGATACAGTATCCTTTTCTGCCTTTGGAATTGTTCATATCTCCTTTCTGTTTACCTTTTTAATGCTATGTAAGGCAGTCATAAAAATAGATACTGTCCTGGAATTAAACTCATTTGATAATCTGTAATCCCAAAGGTTTGTGAATACATGGAGCCTTTAAAAGTAAAATGTTTGAAATTTTTAAAAGTTTTAATTTGTGTTTCTAATGTATTCCATGTGTTCTTTCTTTGCTGAAATTCTTTAGCTTTTTTTTTTCTTTCTTTTTTCCCTCCCAAGGCAATTGGGGTTAAGTGACTTGCCCAGGGTCACACTGCTAGGAAATGTTAAGTGTCTGAGACCAGATTTGAACTCAGTCTTCATGACTTCAGGGCTGGTGCTCTATCCACTGCGCTCTGCCTCGGCCTTTTTCTTTTTTTATTCTCTTTGGAAAATATTCTTATAGTAATTCCACTTTGTGTTTCCATCTGTTATAGAGGTATTTCAAAAGTTGTAATGCAGGTTTAAGTTATTGAAGTTTTAAAATACCTGCTTAGGTTTTAATAACTTAAACTTGCACTAAGATTTTTGGGACTCTATACCAAAAGACAGAGAAATAAGAAATCAAAGTCTACATTTTGTTTATTGATAAAATTAGTGGACTTTGCTTTCAAATGGATCCTTTACAGATGACTTCTATGTTCAATTTTGTATTGTATAGCTAATTCACGATAGCTCCAAAGATCTCCCTTCTAATAATGTTAGAGTATGTATTTAGAAATTTTGGGGTGGTATCATGCATGATTCTCATTTTGTTGATTGTCATCTTGTATATTCTGGTCTGACTCAGAACTTAGAAAAATAAATATAATTTATTTCAGTCTTATCAGAACTATATGATCATTGTAAAGTTTTTACTGTATGTGTGTGTGTGTGTGTGTGTGTGTTTTTATTTTGAAGGCAAAAGAAGCCAAACGGCTAAAAGAATTCTTGGAAGATTATGATGATGACAGGGATGATCCTAAATATTATAGGTAAGTAAACTTCTTTAATAAGCATTGTATTTTCATCTATTTAGAAATTAATAAAAATGAGCTTTGTTTCCCCAGGGAAATCTAGGGATGTATGCAGACACCTTTGTCACCAATGTTTTAAAAAGTTTGAGCATAGAAACCATGTGAAAAACTGTTGCCTGCCTATGGAGCCTGAAGCAGAATCTTCTCCCTATCCAAAAACCAGGGGTCTTCCTTCTGTAGTATTGACAATTATCTTTGCAACCTGTAATTCAGAGTATTTGACAGATTTCTTAACATGTTTTATTGATGTCTTTTGGTTTTTACATTACTTGCTGACAACTTAACCAGGAGCAACTCTTATACTGTATGCAACATTATGTACCCATGGTTTTCCTCCTTTTATGAAAGGAGGAAGGTGGCAGCCTTTCTAACATCCTTAACTTGATTTCTGTTCATCAGTATAGATTGTATTCCATAATGATATGATGCATTTAATTTTGATATTCATCATGTTAATAGATGCAGTTAATGTTATCAGTTACAGTCGAGAGTAGAATGAAAACAAAAGCAGGGATGGTATTTAAAGATTTGAGTAATTACTTCATTATCCATTGTTCCCATTTTCTATCCTGCATAGCCCAAGGAGAAGATCTTCATTCAAATAAAATTTTGGGAAATCTATTAATAATAATGTAGCAGGTTTATGGTTGAGGATATTCAAAACTGCTGGTAATTTTCATAGTATTGGTATGGTTTATTAATGTGTGTTGAGACTCACTTAGATATTTTAGGAAATAGAGAACTTTTATGCTGTGGCCCTTATTCTCAGGAATATAGCTTTTATTTTTATTTGGAAAATAGGATTATTTGGAAACATTCTTTCCACAATTTGCTTTTTAGCTTTGGAAGAAAAACAACTAATACATTGAGACTCTTCTCTTATATAGGGGTAGTGCACTTCAGAAAAGATTGCGTGACAGAGAGAAAGAAATGGAAGCAGATGAACGAGATAGGAAGAGAGAAAAGGAGGAATTAGAAGAAATAAGACAGCGTCTTCTGGCAGAAGGACATCCAGACCCAGATGCTGAGCTCCAAAGAGTAAGAAATAAACTGCAGTATTTGAGAAAAGAAAATATTTTAAGTGTTCCTTCATGACGTGAAATCAACTAAGATAGAATTCAGTTCCTGCTTAATAGCAATTGTGCACATTGCATTATGCAGCACTTTGACTTTATAAAATACTTTCCTCTGTGGTAATTAAACTGTCATACTGCTCATTTTACAGATGAGGAAATTGAGATTACTTGTCTTTTACATCTAAGGATTTGTTTCTGAAAACTAAGTTAAAAGAAGTTTACATTTCTAAAAATTGTCTTTCTAAAATTCACAATGTCATCCATAAAAATTCTATTCTTGTAGTGATTTTGCAGACATTTTGAAAGGTTCTATTATTGGGATATTTTTATTTCTTATACCTTTAGGGTTTTCTATAAATCATTATTTTGTACATATAATGTTTATTTTTATCAGAGTCATATCTGTTAACTATCCTTGGTAAGCAAGAAATAATCACGAATAATTCAGTTGAGAAGGCCTATTATTATGTGTGGATCACTGAATTTAGTACTTTTGGTCATTTTCCCTATTAGTTTTTCTTTCTTTCTTTTAAAAATTTTTACCCATTAATTTTCTAAATGAAAGTTTGAAAACAATTGCTTTGTTCTCCTTTCAAAGACACCACACTAAAAACTTTGTTTTGTAACATTTTTGTGTAATGCTTAGCATAGTTCCTTGTGCATCAGAGAAGATATTCTCAGATTATCCAATACAGAAAATGATTACTTTTAAAAAATTGTTGCCTCAAATGTTCCATTGTTTGAGGGAGGAAAGAGAGTTTGAATTTCATACTTTATTCACATTAATCCATTTTTTACTTGATTATAGATGGAACAAGAAGCTGAAAGACGTAGACAACCACAAATAAAGCAGGAACCAGAGTCTGAGGAAGAAGAAGAAGAAAAGCAAGAGAAAGAAGAAAAACGGGAAGAGCCCATGGAAGAAGAAGAGGAGCCAGAGCAAAAACCTTGTCTTAAACCCACCTTGAGACCCATCAGCTCAGCCCCATCAGTTTCATCTGCTAGTGGCAATGCAACCCCCAATACTCCTGGGGATGAATCTCCCTGTGGTATTATTATCCCCCATGAAAACTCACCTGATCAACAGCAACCTGAGGAACATAGACCAAAAATAGGATTAAGTCTTAAGCTGGGTATGTTAGTATTCTTTTTGGTCTTTTAGGATGAAGGATCCAGGAACTTAAGAGTATCAGTGCCCCTTCTAAATTTTTTCCTAGGCTTAAAGAATTGGAGGTTTTTAATCAATTTTTAATTGCTTCTCTAGTTCACTATTTTCATAGTTTTATTTAGAGATCTATATCAAATTCTGAGAAATGAAAAGTGTAATTACCAAGGACTTGTGAATAGTAAATTTTTTCTCAAGAGCAGGACTTCTTAAACTGGGGTTTTTGAATTTGGTGTTTTAAATATTTTTATATAATTGGTTTCCTTTGTACTCGTGTCTATTTTATTTGAAAATTGTCTGAGAAAGTATGCATAAGCCTTTCCTGATGGTCAGTCCATCTCATAGTTCTGCTGTATTTGGATCTTTCTGTGAGAATTTTGCCAGTCTGTGATAATATGCATTACTATTGAGAGAGAATAGTTTTATAAAGTAGCATTTTTTTTCTGGGAGGATTACCAAATCATCCTTTTTCTTTAGGTGCTTCTAATAGTCCTGGCCAACCTAATGCTGTAAAGAGAAAGAAGCTCCCTGTGGATAGTGTCTTCAACAAATTTGAGGATGAAGATAGTGATGATGTGCCCCGGAAAAGGAAACTGGTTCCTTTAGATTATGGTGAAGATGATAAAAGTTCTACCAAAGGCACTGTTAACACAGAAGAAAAACGCAAACATATCAAAAGTCTCATTGAGAAAATTCCGACGGCTAAACCTGAGCTTTTTGCATATCCCCTGGATTGGTCTATTGTAGACTCTGTGAGTTGCAATTTTATGTTGTTTATATCTGGAATTAATCAGTTAAGGTCTTTGGTTTTGATTAGTGGTATTTGTAGAGAAGATCATATAGTTCCTATATGTTATACTAAATATATGCTTGTGAGGATGGTGGTCAGGTAAAGTCTAGTACTTAAGATTTTCAGGAGTCTTTCCACACCTTGTGAAGGGGAACTATATGTGTTTACAGAACCATATCTGTTCTTACTGGGGAAGAAAATTAGATAAGAGTATCAAGGATGTAATGTAATGGAAAAATGTGTATTAAATGCTTACTCTATGCCAAAAACTGGGGATACAAATTGAAAAGTGAAGCAGTCTTTTTTTCCCAAAAAAAGTTCACGTTCTCATTAGGGGTACAAAGCGTCATTAAAGAAGCTTCAGTTTCATGGCAGATGGAAAGGCCAAGGAAGGGAGCAATTTGAGGGTATTAGTTTACAGGTAATCATTGTTGGGACTGTAGTATACACAGTGAATAGTGGGTTGGGGCTCTGGACTATTTCCAGTGAAGGTGTCCCAGGAGTAAAGGAAAACATCCAACTCAGAGTAAAGTGAGGATTGAGGGCAGGGAAAGTCAGTGCAGGTTGGGACAAGAAAATGGAATTGTTCTCTAGGATTTATTGCTTCTGATGGGCAGGTATGATGGGTTGGAGCAAGATCCTCAATGAGTAATATTTCACAGTTTCACAATATTGAGGAAAATGATAGTAAAGTGTAATAGTAGTTTTGTATGATGATTAATTCTTTTCCCTTCTCCCCTCCCTCACATTCTTATTAGAAGTTAGGTTTGTAGGTTACAGTTAGCCATAAGCAAATTATTTGCCATTTTAGTGTTTTAATATAATTGTTACATAGTTGAATGAAAATCATATTTTATGTTGAGGTACTATTTTTATTGTGGTCCCATTTGCTAGTATTTAATCTATTATGAATGGCATAACAAAGATGAAAATGTTGAAGCAATTCAAATATTATTTCTTTCTAATGCAGACATTAATGGAACGTCGAATTAGACCATGGATTAATAAGAAAATCATAGAATATATAGGTGAAGAAGAAGCCACATTAGTTGATTTTGTTTGTTCTAAGGTTAGTGCTTTACGTTTCATATCAAGATCCCAATGATCCAAGGTTTGTATTTTGTATGTGATCTTTAAAAATTGCTCTGAGGGGCAGCCAGGTGGCACAGTGGAGAGAGTGCCAGCCCTGGTATCGGAAAGGTCTGAGTTCAAATCCAGAATCAGACACTTAAGTGACCCTAGGCAAGTCAACTGAATTCCAATTGCCTCACCAGAAATATAAATTAAAAAATTGACCACCCTGCAGCTAACCTGGTGATGAACTTTTCTGAGTTCATGGAGGTTGCCTTTTCAAATCCGTTGCCCACCGCAAAAACTGTTCAAAATATTTTTTGTTCTCATACGTCCCTTTTCTCTTTCTAATCTCTTTGGGATATAGACCTAATATTGGTTTCACTAAGTTAGTCAATCAAATGATTTTAAGTATGTGCTACATTCCAGGCCCTTTGCTTAGGGCTAATACAGAGTTTTATTTTGCATTAACAAGTTATACTTTACTACAATAAAAGCACATCCTTCTAAAACTGACTAGTGGCATAGGGGGAAAATACTATTATTTTTCCATTTGCCTCTTTAGATCATGAGAGCAGGGTGGAGCAAGCCTGGACTTTTATTTTCATCTGTTGGTACTACAGAATAAAAAAGATCAGCAAAATGGTGTGGGTGTGGGGGTGGGTGTGGGGGTGGGTGTGAGTGAGTGAAAAAGTTGATGAAAGGTTTGTTTCCAAAAAAAACTAGGAAGACTTACACAAACAGATTCAGGATAAAGTGAACAGGAAAACAGCTTATAGCCTTTATAGTTACATAGGGTTTAATATTTATTATCTTATTTGGTTATTCCAAGCACTCAGTGATAAGTAGTTGTTTACAAATATATCCCTATTTTATAAATTAGAACATTGACCTTTAGAAATTAAGGAATTTGCTGCAAATTCCTATAACTTTTATGACAGTAGAACTAAAACTACACTGAAAACTACATATTTAAGACTCCCATCGTAATGCCTATTTTTAAAAAGGTAAAATTAGTGGAATATTTGAACTTGATACAGAATAAATTTATCAGAAATGTAAGATCTGCTCAATTTTAATATAGTAAAAATGTCAGTTTTGTTTTGTTTGAGTTGATACATCTGAACCTGTTTTTAAATTTTTATTTATTATTATTATTATCATTGTTACTTTTTGCTTTTTTGCTGAGGCAGTTGGGGTTAAGTGACTTGCCCAAGGTCATACAGTCTTAACACTGGGATGTGTTAAGATTTGAACTTGGCACAGAATCATGGCAGATGGAAAGGCCAGATTTGAACTCAGGTTTTCCTGACTTCAGGGCTGGTACTCTATCCAGCACACCACCTAGCTACCCTGAACCTGTTTTGTTTTGTTTTTAAGAATTACTACCCGTTAATTACTTAAGTACCACATCCCCATCTGGAGATTTCCCAGAGCTGGTCTTAATGGCTAAACATTTTTTATTTTCCTCTAGTTTGTTCAACTGGAGGTCTGAAGAGCTTAATTTTCTTATGAATAATGTATTTCCTTAATTATAAATATTTTAAAAAGACTTAAATTTAAATTTACGTTTTTAAAAGTATGTTGTTGTAAGTCGCATTTCAAGGAATGATGTGTTCATTACCCATTTCTAGAGACTTCTTAAAATGAAGTATATTCAAACTAGATGTTTTCATGTGTAAATGTTGATTATGTCACCATTAAGCCCTGGATTAGAATCAGATAAGGAAGATAAAATCAAATACCTACAAAGTTAAATTCAGTGGGAAATCATTTAAATTATTTTAGGATTTTCTTAAAATCACTAAAATTATCATCATCCTTTCCTGCCTCATCAGTTTTCTGACTAAAGGATTTTTGTTTCTTTCAGGTTATGGCTCATAGTTCACCACAAAGTATATTAGATGATGTTGCCATGGTAAGTTGGATTTCCTTATCTATAAATGTTTACTTTTCCCATTTCATTGGTGTCACAAAATTTCCATCTTTAAACATCATGTATATAATGAATTTCACTAATTGTTGACAGTATCAAAAATGCTTTCTTTTTAAGCTGCTTTAAGATTTGCCTCAAGCATCATTGCATAATACTATATATAGTCAGGGTTTTTTTTTATGTTATTCATATTCATATATTCATGTTATTTTATGTTATGTTATTCATAGTTGATACTAAACCTGATCAAATTACTAGTCCATTTGTTTCTCTTCAGTTTTAGTCTGATGTAGTTCAGTCAATTCTCATTTTTTCTGAGCATGTCCTGTTCTTTCTTCAGCTTTCCTTTGACTATCTTACTGCTAAGCAGTGTACTTCCGGTACAGGGCAAAACAAAGAAAAAATACTGAGTTCTATTACATTTGTTTATTCATAATATCTCTAGCAAAATTTAAGCTTCACATTTTCTGTTGTATGAATTTTATTCTCAACTTTAATAGTACAAATCATCAGGTTGGAAGCATAATTTTATTAATTTATTAAAAAGAATACCTTTCAGCCAGCATGTAGGAAAAGATAATTATTGTTGGCAAAGGTATTTCCTAAAGTCATCAGATATGTTCTATTTCTCTCATCTGCCAAATGGAAAGTAGCATTTGTTTTTTTGTGAATGTTGGGAGAGCAACTAAGAAAATATAAATGAAGAACTTTGAACAAAGGCATCCTGAAGCCAGTTTGGCAATAGTTATTTAGCTCTTCTCTGTATAAATTCTTAGTTTATAGAGCCATAGCCCCTATAGATGATTATAATCTCAATGCAAGGAAGGCCCATAGTACCATAATTCTTAAGTAATGTATCTTGTTAAAGTCATTATTGTTGTTAGTGATTTACTGACTCTATGACATGACAAAGCTCTGGCACCAGAGCCCAGGTTAACAGGTCCTGCTAAGCTAGAAAGAGGATGTCCCTTGCCTGAACTAGGAGAGTTCAGAGAAAAAGAGACTTCTTGTCAGGTTGGCCACAGGATAAAGAATTTTGAGGGCACAACCACTATCAAAGATGATTTATTAAGTTATAGATGGATTGCAGTTTGTGTCTATAGAAAGGCTATTCAGGAATGAGAGTATAGATAAAAGTATTAAAATACCATAGGTGATTTATTCTGATTGTAAAGTACTTCTTAAGCAGTTTTTCTTTTTAAGTTATTGCTGGAAATAAAATATTTCAGTACATATGCCTTCAAACTTGTGATGGCTATCACTATTGAAGATTGTTGCGATTATTTGTTTTAATCTGATGTTGTATTTTTTCTCTCCTGTAGGTACTAGATGAAGAAGCAGAAGTTTTTATAGTCAAAATGTGGAGATTATTGATATATGAAACAGAAGCCAAGAAAATTGGTCTTGTGAAGTAAAACTGTTTTTACATTTAGGTTCCATTTCAAATTTTTTTCCCCTTTTCCGCCATTCAAAGGACTTTGAATTTTATCTGTCCTCAAAGACACTTGTGAGATCTGTAATTTTTTTTTTAATGTAGAAAATGTGAAAACAAATTTTGGTCCTCTGCTCTGTTAAGACCCCTCTGTTCTCCCTCGGTTATAGAGTTATCTGAATCCTACATTGGTTCTGTTTATAACTCACCAGGTACAATTACTGGTATGTTTTATAAGCTGCAGCTACTGTACAACGCCTCTCTGATAATCTTGTTCTGCTAATTTGTTCCTTGTAAATATTAAAGTGACTCCCTGGTTCTTTTGCAAAATTGCACTTAATGTTGAATTGTACCTGTTAGAAAACCAAGATAATCATTTTTTATTGCAAGAGTATCAACCATCTTTTATACCCCCTCCACTCCCAGTGTCCTTTTTAATTTAAAAACTGATCAAAAATGGCAAGTCCTGTTTAAGGTATAGAATTTAAATTAGAATGTAAGAATGTGTCAAGTGGGCAACCCACTCTACTCTAAACTATGTGTGTATGAGTGTGAGTGAATGTATGAATGTCTTCTCTCTCCCCCTCCCCTCCAATTTGTCTTAGGGGCAGCTGCCTTAAACATTTCATGATTCAGGATCCTAAAGGGAAAGTAGTGATATTGTGCCAACTTAAATGTCTTGGACAATTGAATTGTCAGTGTCCCCATGCATGGGATTTTATTATGGTGCAGCATTCTGTTGAACAGGATGGGGTTCCCCTGTTAATCTCGCTCCTTTAGCTTTTCTCTTAAGGGAAAATGAGTCATGCAGAGCTTTTTACATTTCTTTAGGCTGATCATTAATTTCTAGAACACATTACTTTTTACATTCATTGGCCTTAACTATTATAATTCCACTTAATATCTCCTTGTAACAAACTCTCATCTTTTAAAAAAAAAATTTTTTTTCTTTTTGAAGAAAAAAATTATTTTCAGAAATGTTTTTCTTTAAAAAAAAAAAAAGTTAAAGCCAATTTCAGTGGCTTTTTGGGAGAAGTAGCAGAAAACAATAGATTTGGGCATAACCGTTTAGAAAACATTTTGGCATCCATTTAATAGCATTTTTTGACCACTCTTGATTTTCTCTTCTCCCCCACTTTTTTAAATTATAAGGAGATTATCGCTTATCTCTTTTTTTTTGTTTGTTTGTTTAATACAGAAATGGAGTCTTTGTTTTACCTCTACTTATCCAGGTTAAAAATCTGATGATGTGCATAAAGACATACCATGGCCTGTCTTTACTGTAGGACATAACTTAACCAACCAGGGAGTGAAACAGGTTGACCTGTTTAGAAGAGTATAATTGTGACCCTGTGTTACTAGATTTCTTTCATCTTGAGGGGACATTTGAAAACACTGTTCTTAACAAATGGGAACGTGAAAAGGTTCCACCATGTAAATATTTCGAATATTAAAAAATGTATATATTTGATCTGGGGACTCAGATTCTTTCAGAGTCTTGTTAAATAAATGGCATCATGTTATAATTGTGTGGTGCAGACTAGAAAACTTAATTTGAAAATATGGGATGAGTTTTTGTGGGGTTTTCATGAACATTTTGTGGGTATTTAGTAAAGATAGAAGCAATACTTTGTTTTGATTGGACCTTCTTTACATGTGTGGAAATGCCTTTATAGTCATAATGTTTTAAATTCTGGTTTCTTAAGAGTGAAAACTTAAGGGAAAAAAATCTAATATTGTTAATTTCAAAATAAGATCTCTAGAAAGGGGTTCTTTTCCTCTGTATTCTTTTTTCAATGTCCCATTTCAGTGGTAGAAATTACTTAGTAATTATAACTGTTTCCTTAATTAACACCTCTTTAGACATTATATTGGAGAATTATTTCCAGTTCATTGGTCCAATATGCCAGTTTCAAAATTTTATGTAGAGATCTTGTTTTTATCTATTTAAATTTGATTTTCATTTGTATCATTCTATTCAAGTTATATTTATCTTTCTCTTCCACACTTACTGTATATTGCCCTTATAGAAATGTTTGCTTCATATCTTTTGGAAAATTGGAAGTGGGGAGAAAAGCTGTATATATATGAAAAACACGAAAGATCTAGGATTTTTAAAACTGATAATACATAACTGAAAAATTTTAGACGGAAACTTAAGAAAAGTTTTTCAAAAAAAGGTCAACATTAAGAGATACATATTTAGAAGTTGATTTTTAAAAAATATTTAACATGCTTTTATTTTGTATGTGTATTTCATGTTCGTTTGTGGGTTTTTTTGTACTTACTAGTAAGTTTTTTTTTTTGTTTTGTTTTGTTTTGTTTTTTTTCCCTAATTACATGTAAAGATACTTTTCAACATTTTGGGGCGGGGGGCATTTGGGTTTAAGTGACTTGCCTAGAGTCACACAGCTATTAAGTATGTAAAGCTGTATTTGAACTCTGGTCCTCCTGACTTCAGAATCAATGCTCTATTCACTGTGCCATCTAGCTGCCCCCACAGCATTCATTTTTGCAAGATTTTGGGTTTCAAATTTCTTTCCCTTTCTCTTTCCCAAAATAGCAGTCTGATAGTTACATGTACACTCATTTAATATGCCTTTATGACTGGTACTATGTATTATTTTATTTGACACAGCTTCCAGAGAAAAATGCATGCAATTTCCTGTGAATGGATTGGATTTCCTGGGTTGTTTTCCTAATTAGACCATTTCTTTATCACTTCATGGATTTTTATCATAGTTATGTAATTCCACATGAGGGTGCTGTGAAACAATTACATTGTTTTAGTTAAGCAACTACTATAGGAAATATAGTATAACTTTTCTGCATAAAATTGTCACCAATGAATTTTGTCACCAATACCTTTTTCCTCTCCTAGAATCTAAAAAAGATGTCAATTTGATGTCACTTAAAGTCTTCATTAATATCTCGCTACTAGTAGTAGTTGTGTATGATCATAGAACTATAGATCTAACTCTGGAAGATACCTCAAACATTATCTAATCTACCCCCCTCTTCTTTTTACCAGTGTGGGATCTCTGAGGTAGGAGATCGTGACTTAAATTGATAGATTATAAATGCTAGAAGTGAGATTTAAACAAGTCTTCTAACCTCTAAGCTAATGGGGCTTCCGCTGTACTATGCTACTGGCTTAAATCTCTAGTTCAATTCAGTTCCCCAAATGGTTTTATTTAGTGCCTTTCATTTTCCAGATAATGTTAGGATCTGAGGACAAAAAGATAAAAGTGAATAGAGAGGCTGTGCCAGATGAGGAGATGGAATATAGAGGCTAAGGAAATGTGGCCACAAATTTTTTCTTCTGCTTTGTGTATTCTGCATTACTTTATACAAGTCTTCCTTGTTCCTATTTAGTTCTTCATGTTTGCCATTCCATGTGATACAATAATGTTATTTTACATATATATCATAATTTAATTTATTCAGCCACTCCCCAGTTGTGCATTTAAGAATTTCCCATTTTTTTGCTGTTAGAAATAATACTTCTATAAATATTTTCATGTAAATAGGTCTTTTTTTCCCTTATTCATTTTGTTTCCATGTATGTTCATATAAACCCATTAGTAGAATTGCTGAGCCAGAGTGAGTTTGCTAATTTTGTCAAACAAAATTCTACATTTTGATATTATAAATTAAAATGTGAATCAAGTTCATTCAAAAATTGATGAAATTTTATGAGCCTCTTTCAGAGATTAAGACACCATTGAAAGATTTTTAAAACCTAATTGAAATGCTTTTTTTTTTTTAAGAAAATGTTAATGGTTAAAAACAGAAATTGAGCTGTTGCTTTAGATTTAAGCTATTGATTATTTTAATTCAGATAGTTTAAAAGTCGTGTTTACCATTTTCAGCTTTCTCAGTTAGCAGTCACACACAAAATATTTTCAAGCAGAATGTCTTCAGGACAAGGACATTCAGTCCTTATTATCTTTAGCACCTGACACTGTGTTTGTATATAATAGGTTTTAAGCATTTGTTGAATCAAATTTGTAGCTCTTGGACACTCGACCTCTGTCTGCCTCAATATCCTCAACCACAAAGTGAGGGTAATAATAGCACCTACCTCACAGGGCTGTGAAAATCAAATAAGAAAATACTTGTAAAGTGCTTAGTATAATGCTTGGCACATGACAGGCAAGTAATAAATGTTGCTCTCTCCTGCCCTATCCTAAATTGTTATCTTCAACTTTCATTGAGAAATGATAGTTGGGGGGCAGCTAGGTGGCGCAGTGGATAGAGCACCAGCCCTGAAGTCAGGAAGACCTGAGTTCGAATGTGGCCTCAGACACTTAACATTCCCTAGCTGTGTGACCTTGGGCAAGTCACTTAACCCGAACTGCCTCAGCAAAAAAAAAAAAAAAAATTGATAGTTGGAAGCTAATTTTTTGTGTTGGTGAATGGTCAATGCCATTACTTGTAGTACATACCACCAAAATTTATGGTCAAGATTAAGTGCTGCTCTTAAATAGAAGCCAGTATGTGGCAACAGCTGTGGAAACTTTTTCAGAAGGTTAATGCTTCCTAAGAGAAAGATTGTGAATGTGTTGGCTCTTATGCTGCTGTTTAGAGACACTAGTTTCTTTAAAAAGCTCCATCATTTGTAACTAAATGTTACTGAAAGATTAAACTTTAATCTAATTTTAGCATTCTCATTGAATGTAGCCCTTGATTAATTTTTTCTCCAGCAAGCTTTCTCCACTGGGTGGGGAGGACCCTTAGGCATTATAATTCATTCTGTATCTTATATATAAGAATTAGCTGTATGATCTTTAGAAAGTCACTTCATTTCTCCCGACAAACTTTTGGTTGTCTTAAATGTTTTGAAAAAGTAAGAATTTTGGTGTTACTAATTTTTTCAGTCAAAATATTTTTCTCTCTGCTCTCTTACTTCATCCCCCATGTTTTTTCAGGGGGAATTCTTAGCAAATATACATAGTCAAAAGAAATATTGCTGTTTTTTTTGTTTTTTTGTTTTTTTTAGCATTGTCCAGTGAAGGGGGTGTTTTGGTTTTTTATTGTATAGACCAAAATTTTTAGAATGAAGAAATAAAATTGATTAGATAGGCTAACATGATTTAAAAGGAATATCTTGCTACATTTAACTTGCCTTGCTTTAATTGCTTGCCAAGTTTTGAATGAATGATAAAACATAGGAAGAAGTATTGAATTGTGAGTTATAAGTTTGTCTCACTTCTGCCACGCATAAAACCATTTGTAAAATGAGATAGTTGGACTAGATTTATATAGAGCTTCGCAAAGTTAACATTCTATAATGAATTTCTCTGCTGTCATGCCAAATATATTTGCTATTGAAAACTGGTGTTCTGATTGTATGTCACCTTTAAGAATTTAGCATGAGTCAGTTACTCAGAATCTGACCCACCATCCTGCAAACTATCTAGTTGTTATTAGACCTGCAAGATCAAGAATCAAACCCCAACCTCAGCCAGAAAAGCTTGCCACTCTAATCTCTTACCATCTTAAAGACAGTGGTACTTACTAAGATTTTAATTATTGTAATAATCTTTCTGTAACTAAACATAGTAATTTAGCAGGAAAGGTAAAGGCAACCCCATGGTCAAGGTGGTTCTAATAAGCAAAGAGTTTTATACAATTTCATAGTGACTCTTGGTAAATCATTTGTATCCCTGTTTCATATAATAGTAATTGACCTTGTATAGCACTTTACAGATGTCATTTGATCCTTAAGAATGTACAAAAGCTAATAATGGATCTTTGTAAGTGAAGATATTAAGTAGTTATAATAGAGTAAAAAATTAGATTAACACTGAAGACATCCGAATATTCATTCTGTACTGTGTGTCACTGCTATGTAGTGATCTGCAGTGGTTTAGGTAACCTTTATGAGGATAGTAGTACTTATTCCCTAATCTATCACAAATATGTACATACTTAGCTAAAAGAAATGGAAATTTATAAATGTAAATTTTCACTTGAAAATAAATCACATTTTTTCTGAATCTAGGATTGTCTTGGGAAAGGCTAATGTCATTTTTAAAAATACGTCAATTTTGGCAAATAATAAAAATACTAGTGGGGAGAGTAGCATTTTTGTTTTGTTTTGTTTTAATATCTTTTCACATCTCAAACCCTGTGAGCTCAGGACCTTGTCACTAGGAAACTTTTTAATAGTAGATGTATGATTTTATTGGTGTGTGGATTATCTGTGAGGAAATCCCTTTTACAAATGCAAATATTACCAATTCTCCATTTAGAAACTTTTGGATCCAAGAGTTTCTTGGGTTACTGAGAAGTTAAGGAATTTGGCCAAGTTCACAAACAAGAAATCTGTGAAAGGACTTGAGCCAAAATGTTCCAGATTTAAGGCCTATCTTGTCCAATATAGCACCCTTAAATAAGGTTAGTGGTATTACTTGATTTTGGTTTCAAAACTATATATCATTTTCTCTAGTATCATTTAGTTACTATTACTGGTAGGAAATATCCTAGAAATATAAATAACTAACACTGAAATAACATGCATAAAATTTGTTCATTTCTCTGCTAAAAGAACCTTGAGTACTTCATTATAGTCTCTGGATAAAATACAAATATTTCCTTGATATTTAAAGCTGTTCAGCATGGTTCCAATCTTTGGGGCTTCTTAAAGTCACTCCTCTTAAGCCACTTTTTATTCTAGGTGAACTGTGCTCACTAGGCTTTTTAAAAAATTAAATCTTATTATGAATTAAATAAATGTGTGACATTTTGATATGTAAATAACAAGATTTTTTAAAAAAATGAAACTGAACTGTTACTGTACTTTTTTTGTTATGTATAGCTTAAAAAAAAAGATAATCCAAATTTAACAGTTTTAGTTCTGCTTGCTTGTCTGTGTCCTCTTTGGAATTCCTGTACCAGTTATTTCTGACTGGTCCATTGATGCTCATTTATTATGCTTTTTCATGTCACTGTCCTTTTCCTCTCTTCCCAAAAATAATCTCCACATACACATACTAATTCTTCCTTATAACTTAGTCAAAAAGCATATCCACACATTTGCTGTGTCTAAAAATATTACAATTCCACTTCTAGTTCACCTTTCAGCCAAGAAATAGAAACTATGGTTCATCTTCTCTTCTAGCTCTTTGCTATTGTCCTAATTCTTAAGAGATCTTTCAGAATTGCTTTCTATTAATAGTGTTGTAATCATTGTACAGATCGCCATCCTGGTTCTCGCTTCTTTGGTTCAGCTTATACAAGACCACCTAGGTTAGTTCTTTTTGTTGTGTATTAAGATAGTTAAAAAAAAATTAAAAACAAAACAACAAAAAAATAGTAAAACCACAGGTTTCAACTAGCAATAAATGCCCAAATTTTAGATAAGTGAGGAACTAGAGATTTTGACAAAAAAGGGGAAAATTAGATCTCGTAGGTATTACTGAGAAGTTGGAGTAAAATCCTTCATGAGGTTCTGAATGGGATTACTTTATTCAAAAGACAGCAAGTAAAAATGAAGATAACACTATATAGTTTTAAATTATAGTGTTTTTTAGTCAGCAAAAATTTGCCTTCTTACCCTCCCATTCCAACTCTGCCGCCTCTCCTCCAAGCTCCAAATTGAAGACCAAAGAAAAAAATCAGTCACCATTTTTTACATTAGCCATGTCCAAAAACTTTAAAAAAATTAACTCATTCCACATTCTTAAATCCTTCATCTCTTTATCAGGAGATAGGAAGCATGTTTTATTAATGCTCTGGAATTGTGGTTGGTCAGTACATTGAAGAATTCCTAATTCTTTCAAAATTTTTTGCCTTTACTGTTTTGTTGTTGTATAAGTTATTCTGATGCTGATTACTTCACTATGCATAATTTCACACGTTATTCACAGGATTCTCTGAAATGAAATCTGTTTCATTTCTTACAACCCAGTATTCCATTACATTTCTAAACTAGAACTAGCTTATTCCCATTTTGTTGGGGCTTAGCCCCAATTTTTAAGCAACCCCTCAGGTTCCTTTTTTTTTTTAACTACTTCAAAAGAGCTGTAAATATTTTTTTTATTTTTATTTTTTTCTTTTTGCTGAGGCAACTGGGGTTTAGTGACTTGCCCAAGGTCACACGGGAAGTGTCAAGTGTCTGAGACCAAATTTGAATTTAGGTCCTCCTGACTTTGGGGCTGGTGCTCTATTCACTACACCATCTACCTGCCCCATTTTTGTTAATTCTTAAGAATTTGTTTTGCTTAGGACTAATCCCTGCTCCCCTTTACCTATTTCCCTGTTGAATGAAATGTATTTCTGTACTCAATTCTATGTGTTTGTTAATATTTGTTCATTTAACGATTTCACATGAAGTTGAAACCATCAGTTGCTCTTCCTTCTCACTTCTTTCTCCTTTATATGGACTTCTGTATTATAAATTAACTCACATAATTAGGTGAGATCTTTTTTTGTTGACATTCCTCTTCCTTCATTGTTTTATTCTTTTTGTCTTCTGGATTAGCAAAAAACTACCGATGGTCATTACACTGAAGACTTAAGCATGATACTGTTTATCACACCCCTATCCTATAACGTCATCCATTCTCCAATTTTGGGGCACTCCAGATTTTATATTTTGTACATCTTTAAATTTGTTTTGCTTAGGATTTATCTCTTCCTTAAACTACCTTCTCTTTTTTCTCTTTCCCTATTGTAAAATGTTTTTCAATACCCATGTTTATATTCATCCCTTTGACCAATTCAAATGAGGTATTCAAGTGTCTTGTGTTCCTTCCCAACTCCTCTTTTATTGTGTAGAAATCTTCCTGTGTATCCTGATCACATAATTATTCCCAACCTTTCTTCCTCTTCTCCCTTTTGTTTATTGCTCTTCCCCTTTACATTCTTATGATCATGAAGACATAATATAACCATTCATTGGCCTTTACTAATTAGAATTCCTCTGTGATCCTTAGAATTCAGAGGAGACATCTCCTTATATTTGAATGTAAGTTCCTCCTTTAGTCCCTTATGACCATTTATTCCTGTTTGCCTTTTTATGTTAATCTCTTAACTCTTATGTTTGAATTTCAGTTTCTGTTCAGCTTTGGCTTTTTTATTGGGCATATTTGGAAATCCTCTATTTCATTAAAGGTCCATTCCCCCTCCTTCCTATGACCACCCTATACCCACCCTCTCCACCCATCCCCCCTCTCCTAGGAGTATAATAGTGTTGCTAGGTAAGTTATTGACTAAGACTATATCCTTTGCCTTTTGTAATTTCATATTCCAAGTTCCCTGCTCTTTTATAGTGGTGACTTAAATAATTTCTATCTTGATAGTTACAGGAGCCTCTGAATTTTGGTTCGGATGTCCTGGGAATTTTCATTTCATTAAAAAAAAATATTAGACTCAGTCTCTATGCCAGCTAAGAAGTTCTTCTGGTTCAGAACAACAGAACTGCAGATTTTGGTTATTTCTTTGCAGTCTGGGTTAGATACTTGGAACTGAGATTTCATTTCACTCCTGGCCCAAGCCAAAGTGCTGCTGCTTGCTTCTGAACTCCTTTCTTTCATAACACTGTATTCCTATCCAGGAATGACACCGTGCAGCTCCTTTTCAGTTTGCCTTGCACTGAGACCTGAATGAGGGTGACAAAGTTTCAAGTTGGCATCTATCCTTGTAGTCCCCCAGTAAGGGCTTGAGGTGCTCCATATAGATCCTTTCGCTCAGGTGCACCATGTCATACACACCAGAGTGTTCTGCAGGATTAGTGTGTTTCTGCCTTAACCCAATTCCCAGTGTCAGATTTGTCTCTCTATGCTGACCTGGGTTGAGAAAAGAAATTGTGACTTTCTGGATTTCCCCATCAGGAATCAATACGTTTTTTAGGTTTGGTCGAAGAAGTTTTGTGTCTAAGTGCTTGGTTACATTGCTTACATTTCACTGGAGGATGTTACAGATCATCTAAACAGAAGGGAATTAAATGAGTTTGGGGAATATCACAAACCTAGCATAGAGGTATGCTTTAGTAATGATTAAGGACTTCAATTATTTAGACATCTATTGGCGCTTTCAAAAAAGACTTAACTTCTTCATTATTTAGTGATAATTTCATCCTTTAAAAGATGGTAGAACCAAAAAAGGAAAACTCATTCTGAATATGATTCTCTCTAAATAGGAGTTGGTTGCTGGGATGGATAGATGGGAAGCTTGAAAAGATGTAGCTATTCCAACCAAGATTCTATTATGGGAGAGGAAATTGGGCACTGTTTGAATTAAATTTTGGGAAAGCAGTTTAAAGAGTAGATAGTAGATCTCATTAATAAAAATACTTCAAGGAAAGACAGCCCTTGAAAGAAGAGATGCTCAAAAATAAAATTCTGAAAACTCGATGGGAAACCTTCCGGGGTGGGGGGGGAAGCAATTTGAAGAAATAAATAAGAATACACAAGGAATTCCCACTCACCAGCTTAGATTCACTCATTTTATTTAGATATACAGATGGGAAGCCATGAAAAATGAAGATGAGTATGTGACATAAGGAATGTGAAAGCTCAGAATAAGCTGGGATTGTTAGGGTGAATTAAGTATTCCAAGAAAGTCTTTAGTTACATTGTGAGGAGGATCAAGAGGGATAAGATTTTGCCTTGGGACAGTAATGACTGAGAAAGAATAGAGCTGGCTTGATTCTTTTGTTGCTCCACTGAGAAGGGTCTTGACAAGTGAAAAGACAAAACAAGAAAAATGAGCTATAAGGAGCTGAAGTCCTTCAAGTAAAGAGTTGTTAAAGAAGCACTTAGAAGTCCTAGAATGAATTTGAACACCTGGCTCATGAAATATAGCTCCCTTGTAAAGGACTGGCAGATATGATCACTGAATCATCAGTCATTTGAAAGATCATGGGTGGGACACCTCATCAAGAGAAACAAACTGACTTCAAATGGAAGCTGGGGAACACCCTAAAGTAGATTTTTAAAGAGATAGTTGGTGAATATATCTCAAAGAAAAGAGGTGATTTACAAAGAGCCACCATGGTTTGTTTCATCAGTGGATCATACCAAACCTTTTTTTAAATGGGTAATCCAGTGTATGAGAATGCCTTGGAAATAGTTTACCCCAATTTTAGCAAAACTCTTGGGAAAGTGCCATATTCTTAAGGAGATAGAGCGCTTTGGAATAGGAAATGATAATAGGTGGATTCAGAACTGGTTGGATTACTAATCAAGATTAGTTAATGGTTCTTTGGCAAAGTGACTGGTCTTTATTGGACTACTTCAGGAATCTAAGCTTGCCCTGGTTTGACATTTGAGCAATGACTTAGATGTTTTTCAACTTTGTAGAGTACACAAAACTGGGAGGGATACAGGATTCAAAAGAATTTTGACAAGCATTTAGGGGTTCATTTTTTGGGTCACAGACCTCTTTGGTACTATAGTGAAACCTATGGACACTAGTATGTTGCCTATATTTATAGTGAAGAAAATGCTAAATTTTAGCTAGATATTAGTGAAAACAAAAACATGTTTTTTTTTTTTCTCATTGAAGTTTGCGGATCCCCAGAAATCTACATAACCCAATTTAAGACCCTCTGGATTAAAGCATTGAGCTATATCTAATAAGAAATGATTCAACAAGGATAGGTAAGGGCTTGCACTTTGGTAGAAAATATTCAGCTTTACAAGTGTAATGTGTAGAGCCATGGCTAGTCTGCATTTATTAAGATTTGAAGGTTTTAGTGGAATGCAAGCTACAGCTCAAAAAACCCTAATGCAATTTTAGATTGCATTACAAAGGGCATAACTTCCAGTAGTCTGTCCTGATCAAACAATCTGGAGAATTGTGTTTGTGTCTTCATGCCATGTTTAAAGGTATGAATGCTCTGTTTGATTATTTAGAGTGTTATCACATGGAAGAGGAATTGGACTTCTGGTAGGTTCCAGAGGACAGGATCAGTAGCAGTGTGTTTATCTTGCAAAAAAGCAAATTTAGTTAATGTCAGGAAAGATTTCCTAGCAAGAATAGCTATCCTAAAATGAAATGGGCTAACTCAAAGTAGTGGGTAGCCCTTCAACAGTAGTGTTTAAGCAAAATTTGTTATATTGTAGGATTCTTCAAGTATGAGTTGGACTATGGCCTCTGTGTGCCCTTTCAGTGAGTTCTGTGTGGATAATTATTAGTTATGTGACCCTGGGCATGTCATTTAATCCCAATTGCCTCATCAAAAATAAATAACATAAAATAAAATCTGTGTGGCAATAACTAAATTAACCTAGCATTAGAAATAGTAGTATCTTGGAAATTTTCAAGCAGAGTCTAAAAGATGACTTGTTGGATAGTTATAGTGGAGATACTTTTTTTGTTAGTTTGGATCAGATGGCCATTGAGAAAAATATCTATGAACATTTATTGAGCATTTACTATGTGTCTTACACTGTGCTAAACACTGGGAATACAAAGATAAAAGAGTTTCTTTAGGAGCTGACAGTCTAATGGGGAAGACCACATGCAAACAACTAAGCATAAACAATCTACATAAAAGATAATCAAGAGTAGAATGGCTCTAGAAATAAGGGGAAATAGGAAAGGCCTCCAGTAGAAAGTGGGATTTTAGTTGGTTCTGCAAGGAGTGAGGGAAATCAATAAACTGATTAAAAGAATAATTCAGGTACAATGGATTAATAGTGAAAATGTTGGAACTAGCAGATGGAGCAGCTTATGTTGGGAATAGGAAGGAGGTTAATGTCTGGATTACAGAGTTCATGGAGGTGGAGGGGCATAAACTATGAAACACTTAAGCAGGATTGTACAATTGATGCTGGTGATGGAAGAGCTGCTGAAGTTTACTGTACTTTAGAAAAGCTGTGACCCAGCTGTCAAATGATTTTTTTTCTAGAGACTTGTGGGAGGCAGACCAACCAACAGGTTATTTGAGTACTTATGAAAACCTGCACTAAGGTGGTAGAAAGTATCAGAGGAGGAGCAGCTAAGTAGCACAATGATGGAGCACTGGCCCTAGAGTCAGAAGGACCTGAGTTCAAATATAAACTCAGATACTTAACACTTACTAGCTGGGTGACCCTGGAGAAGTTAATATTACCTTATGGCCTCCTCTCCCCAGCAAAGAACGTCAGAGTAGATTATACTAGGGATATTACAAAAGGAAAGTTGACAAACCTTGGTAAGAGACTGAATATGGGTAGAGAAAGAAAGCCGTCAAGAATGACATCTGGGTTGGAAACTTTGGTTTCTGGGAGGATAGTGGTACTATTTTTTTTTTTTTGAGCTTTTTATTTTTAAAACCTGTAAAGATAATTTTCTACATTCACCCTTGTAAAACCTTGTGTTCTAAATTTTTTCTCTCTCCCTCCCTTCCCCTGTCCCTTTCCCTATATCGCAAGTAATCCAATATATGTTACATATGTGCAATTTTTCTATGTATATTTCCACAATTATGCTGCACAAGAAAAATCAGATCAAAAAGGAAAAAAAAGAGAAAGAAAAATAAGCAAATAACCAGCAGAAATGGAAAATGAATTCATGAGATCCTGATTAAGTCTGAAGTGAAACAATATAGCAGAAGAAAAAAGGAAACGGGATAAAAGCTGTGAGATTCTAAGGG
>JAJPUD010001879.1:342155-378330 GCA_023553655.1 Myrmecobius fasciatus
CTAACTGCATACATGGACATTCTCTCTTAGGTAATTTGGAACATTAAAATAGTGATAGTATTACTGGGTGAAAGAGTGTGCACAGTTTAGTTCCATACTGTTTTCCAGAGTGGTTGACTTGCTTCACAGCTCCAGTAGCAGTGCATTAGTGTGTGTGTACTACTTTTCCTTGAAGCCCCTGAAACAAGTGGCTTTTTTGGGGGAGGAAAGGGTCATTTAAAGTTTATACATTATAACCCAGTCATAGCAGTAACTTTTTGTGCTGTGTGCCTAGAATAAAATATATATGTATATATATATCTATATGTATATATCAATATATAAAATATATAATAATAAATTAGGATTGGGCTGTTTGAAAAAAGAGATAAAAAGATAGGATTTAAAAGAAGTTCAGTGATTTGCCTAGTCTGGCCTTTCCTAATTCACAAGTCTAGGGCTCTTCCCACTGTCACAAGGGCAGATATAGGTCCTGTTGACTGGAGAAAATTCATCAAGTCAACAAACTTCAACTATCTGCAAGGTGCTCTAGTTCTTTGAGTTTCTGGACAGTTTCTACTTTTAACTTTTTATCCCTATCACTTAGAGGATTGCACACATATAAGTTGGTTAAATTAAACTACTGTCCTTATGGTTCAAGAATATTTTATCACTGTGAGGCTGATTCTCTATTGTTTAGTGTAAGACTACTTTTAACCTGCAAATTATTTTGCTGGTCCTTTGCTTCAGAGAAACTTAGCCTTGATGAAAAAATATTTTGTTCTTCAGTTGTGTCCAACTCTTCATGACTTGGCAAAGATACTGAAGTGGTTTGACATTTTCTTCTCCATCTGATTTTACAGTTGAGGAAACTGAGGCAAACAGGGTTTAGTGATTTGCCTAGGGACACACACACAAACTAGTGTTTGAAACCTTTTTTGACATTTGGGAAGATGAATTTTCCTGGCTCCAAGTTCAGGGCTCTTGTGCCACCTAATTGTCTGTGAAAGGCTTAGTGTTAGTTCTTGGGATAGCATAGGAGACATGGATAAAAAGGTGCTACCCTATCCTTTAAAAGTGTGTATTCTTATAGATCGAAATAAGCAGAAAGCACAGAACAACTTATGTAAGGACAGCAAACAATTTTGAAAGACTTAAATCTGATCAATGAAATGACTTGCATTGAAATTTATGATGGGAGAACACTAATTAGATGAAGCACGGTGCCTGTTTTCTAGTAGAGAATTGACTCAAAAGTAAAAAAAAAAAAAAGAAATAGCTTTTGGGGGACAAAAGGTGTATATTCAGTCCTACATGAAATTATTAAACATCAATGGAAAAGAAATGAAAAAGTTTTTGCCACACTCTGGACTAACATTAATACCTGCCCATACAATTTAAAGCAAATCACTTCCTAGACAGAAGCATAAATTTTAAGAGCTGGAAGTCACCTTAAACACTTTATTTTTAAGAAAATGATACAGGGGCAGCTAGGTGGCACAGTTGGATAGAGCACCAGCCTTGAAATCAGGGAGGATCTGAATTCAAATGTGGTCTCAAACACTTAACACTTCCTAGCTGTGTGACCCTGGGCAAATTATTTATCTCTAATTGCCTCAGCAAAGAAAAAAAAAAAAAAAGATACACAGGGAGGCTAAATGACTTGTCCATGGTCACACTGAGAAAGCTGGAATTCGAATTCAGGCTTTCTGACTCCAAAAACATCTCCCATTTTCAAGGTGCTCCTCAGCATGAAAATGTGCATGTGCAATGGGGCCCCCCAAGTTCTAAGTGAGAATTCTGTCCCGGAACCAACTACTCGTTTAACTTCACCATTGCACGTCCAAAGGTAATATGTAAAAATGAAAAGGTTGGACTAAACGACCTCTAAGGGCCCCTTTCCCCTATATACTAGGTCCAAAAGGCTGAAAGGCAATTTCCGAGGCCATCTACCACACTCTTTTGAACAAAGGTGAGCAAACGGATGGGGCCTTACAGGGTGGAAGACTGGGGGGGAGCGGCTTTTCTCTGCAGTCAGAAGTACCTCTTGAGGTAACATAATGAAAAGGTAGTTTAAGGGATTCACGCCGTCTGTTGCAAGTAAGGCGTGGCAGGGGAGAAGGAAGGAGAGAAAGGCTCTTACGAGAACGAGGAGTTCAGAATGGCGTCAGGGTAACCATGAAAAACAACAGCCAGCCGCCGCATTCCCGCAGGCTCTATGGCTGTACCGGAAATGACGACAGATAAAGCGCCCGGGAGGCGCCCGGGAACCGGAAGCTACGGTAGCTGAGAGATCCCGTTGGAAACAAAACAAGGGACTCCTGTAGGGTGAGACTCGGGAACTGATTTAGCCGGGCTCTGGTTGGAAGGAAGAGTAGGTAGGAGGATGAGGGTGCAGGGCTGGGAGTTCGAGGGTACTTCAGGGAGTGGCAAGGACCCTTTGGGGCCGGGGCCAGCCCGAGCAGCCGCTGACCCGGGAAGGTGGTTGTAGCAGTAGCCCTCCACTGCCGTCTCGAAAGGGGTGCCAGGTGTCTGGTCTCGGTGTGGCGGAGAGGTCAGAGTCTCGTTCCTGGGCTGGGGGCAGATGCCGGAGCACCGGCCATGTGGGAAGCGAGGGGCTGCCCAAGGGTGCGAGGGAGCCGCAGGCGGCTTGTGGAAAATATACCAACCTGGAGAGTACCTCACTGTAGAGTAATAGCCGCCCACCAGCCTTGGATGGTGTGAGCCCTTTAGATGCGTCGTCCTTCTGGAGGTGGGGCCGTTTCCGGGGAGAAACCGAGGAAGCAGAAACTTTGCGCTCTGGTTGCGATCCTGCAACTTGTGCAGAACTACTCTCCTTGTCCCCCCTCATATGTCCTTGGTCACCCCCTGTTCCCGCCCTGACCGTCTTAGCTTGTGCTGCCACCCAACCAGGAAACCCAGGTTTATTGCTAATGGTTTAACTGAGTCACTGGGAACGTGTAGGCAATTTAAGTTTTACTGTAATGCAACTCCGCTGGACTTTGGACTCCTTAACTCCTTAGGCTTTTTAGAGAAACAAGCGTATTTCATTTTCGTGTAAGGAAGGGCATCGCTGTCAATACAGCATTTAGATGATGCTTTCGTGTGGGGGACGTTTATGCTGTGACTTTAATGGATATTTTCAGAAGCATAAAGTTTTGGGAGGAGGAAGGGAAATGCTGTGCATTTGTTTCTTTGAACTTAGAAAAAGCATAAGCGAAACATTTTTTTGTTTTGTTTTTCCTGCCAAGAAGTTATTGGTGGTTAATAATGATATTAGTATCATTAATAATGATCATCGTAATAATGATTACGGGTTGAAACGGTTACCTCATTTTATCCTCACAACAACCCAGGGAGGCTTGTGAAACTGAGGCAGATAAAGTTAAGTCAATTGTTCTGAAGTCACACAGCCAGTAAGAGTCTGAAGCTAGATTTGAACCAAGGAATTTGACACTCCAAATCTAGATTCTATCAACTGCACCACCTGTTTGCCTCCTGATTATTCCTGGATTGTAACCTCAGTAGCAAGGATTATTTCTTATACATCTTTGTATCCCATAGAATTCCTCATGGTATCTTAGGTTGATGCTTAATAAATTGAGCCCAAGTCAAGAAAAAAGAAAACTAGAGAAAAAGAATTTTTGTATGCATCAGCCATTATCTTAGTTCCTTTTTTATTTTAGTTTTATCTTAGTTCCATTAATGTTCAGTCATGTCAGACTAGGATTAGACTTGAATTTGAGAAGATGAGTTTTCCTGACCCCAGACCAGGTACTACCTGCTTATGTTAACAGATATATTTAGTTTTTTAGGAAAGTGGAATGAAAATATTAAAAAGCAAAGCAAGAAATATACAGTGAATGAAAAATAGTGAAGTTCTCACTTATTTGATTTTTGGCTACTAGGCAATTTAGACTCAAAATAAGACCTAGAAAATAGGATAGTTTTTTTTTTTTTAAAGGAAATTTAGTGACTTCAATACTAGCTTTGTTGATTCAGCAAAGTTAGCAAATCTTTCCCCATTCTCTCCGAAGAGGAAACAAATTAGACTTTCTTAATGTCATAGAAAATCAGAAATTACATAATCCAGGATGCATGTTTTGTGCATTTCTATACTGAATTATACTCTCTGAATTTTCCATTCCATGAGCTTTATTTCAGGCAAATAGTTGATTAGGGATTATTAAGTTCTTTGGATTTAGGTTTTTTTTTTTGAACTTAAAAAAGGTTTATAAGGCATATATATTAAAGAAAGCAAATGCCATTGTGTATTACCCAAGCCAATTATATAATTTGTTTTAAATGCTGGTTTTGTGTCAGTGTCAGTAAAAACTGAATAAAGAGGCCATCAAATGTAGTATAAAGAAGGCTGGCTTTGGCATTAGGTAAACTGGAGTTCTAATACACATTGGGTTAAAAAAAAAAAGAAATCAACTTCATAAATATAAAATGAGCGGTAATACTAAACAAGAGCTAATATGAAAAAAGATAGTGGTATAAGTGTATTTTATGGGCAAAATCAGCAGAGGGACATGGTAACTAAGAAACAGCTAATGCTATTTTAGACCACATTAATAGAAACATAGGTCTGGAACAGGAGAAATAGGTTGAATTTCCTTTGAAATTGGGAAGGTCTTTAAATGACTCCAGACTTGTTCTGAAAACAGACCTTTTTAGCATTGCTTTTGCTAATGATGTATAGATGCAAGTCATGAAATATTAAGTAATCTCTGAAGATTGAAAGTTGAGAATAAACCAAAGGACAATGGAAAATGGCATGAATAGATTTCAGTACACTTAACAATATGGAATTTATACAGGAAAAGCTGTTTATAGGATGCCATTAGAGAAGTGTATGATAGGAAAAGATGGATTGATCACATAGTGGACTTCATTTGTATCAAAGAAATGCAAAGATAACTTATGTGAGGATTTTAGTGCATTGTGGGTAGCATGTGGCAGATTTATACTTCAAATAAAAATTGCGCCAGTTGAGTAAACATGGATAGAAGCACCTAGTTGGTGAAGTGGACAAAATACTGACCCTAAATCAGACCCAAGGTTAAATCCAGTCTCAGACACTTTGTAGCTATGTATAACATTGAAATATAACTGTTGCCAAATTTCCTCAGCTATAAAATGGGATTATTTATAGCCTCTACCTCCTAGGCTTGTTGTGAAGATAACCCTGGCACATAAGATGCTATATAAAGGCTATTGTTATTATTATTAGTTATGTATGCCTTGTTGAAGGATACCTTCATCAAAACCATAAACCATTAGAGTATAATACCCAGAACAAAGAAGATGGTAGTCTTTTGATAGTCTGCCCTGTCAGACTACTTCTGAGGTATGTTCAAGTTTAGATTCCACATTTTAGGAAAGACATCAACAAACTTGGAGTTTGTTCAATTGAAATCGACTAGTTCTGGTGAGATATCCAGGAACTATGCCAAACAAAGATCATTTGTAAGTAGGCAGTATTTAGCTTGGAAAAGAGAAAACTTATTTGTTAAGGTGGGAAAAGAATATGAGAGAGTTGATTTCAAATATTTGAAGGGTGGCCTATTGAAGAAGGACTAGATTTGTTTGACTTGGTCCCAAAGATCAGAATAGAAGCGGGGTGGAAACTATAAAGGCAGAGTTTAGTTTAATATAAGGAAAAGTTTTCTAACAATTAAGAGTTGTTCCAAAGAAGGTAATGAATTCTCTGTCACTAGAAGTATTTAAAAAATAAGTAGAAACTGGGGGATGTTATGGAGAAGATTTCTGTTCTGTCTAGATAGACTGAGTAAGGTGATCTCTGAAGTTTCTTCTAAGTTTAACATTTTTTGGTTGAGACCATCTAAGCTAGGTGATAGATACAATGAATTAGAGTGTTGATCTTGAAATGAGGAATACCTGGAGTCAAATCCTGTCTCACACACTCTCACTTACTTAATTTTACTCATTCTCAATTTCCTTATCTGTAAAATAGGGACAATAATGGCACCTATCTCACAGGTTGGTTGTGAGGTTCAAATGAAATAATATTTGTAAAACTAACTCACTTGTTCAAATGATCCTATTCCAAACCTCCCTCCTTAAACAGAGTGCCCCTTCTGTCATCTCCTCTTTCACTTATTTTTAATCTTTCTCTAACCACTGGCTCATTCCCTATTGCCTACACAATCCCATGTCTTCCCTATCCTGAAAAAATCCTCACTTGATATTTTCATTTCTACTGTCATCCCATATCTCTTCTTCCCTTTGTAACTAAACTTCTGGATAAGGTCATCTGTGTTAGGTGCCTCCACTTTTTCTCTTCTCACTGTCTCTCATCCCCACCCTCTCCCATCCATCTGTTGTCTAGGCCTGTGTTTCCATCTCTGCCACATTTCTTGCATACTATGCTTTTTCTCCCCTGACTCTCCTATCACTCTAGTGCAGACCCCGTCACCTCATGCCTGGATTATTTCAGTAACCTCCTAGTGAGTCTGCCCACCCCAAGTCTGGCCTATTTCTATTTATCTTCTATTCAATCTCTATTCAGATTTTCTTCAAACAAAGGTCCAATCCTCTCTTCTACTCCACAAACTCCTGTCTTCTTATTGCCTCCAGGAGAAAATTCAAAATACTCTGACATTCAAAGTCTAGATAATCTCCCCTCACTTCCTATCCCTTTTATCCTTCCTCTTATATTTTACTCTTTAACACACTCTTCAATCTAGTGACACTGCTCTCCTGGCTGTTCCACTCATATAATCCATCTGGGTTCCATGCATTTTTTCAAGTTTCTCACACCTGAAATATTCTCCCTCCTCTGCTCTTTACTGCTGACCTCCTTGACCTTCTTCAAAGTCCAAATACAATTTCACCTTCCCCAAAAAACCTTTCCCAGCCTCTCCCTCTGTTGATTTTTTATTATTTATCTTGTATATAGCTTGCTTTGTATGTATCTGTTTGTATGTTGTCTTCCCCCATTAGATAGCAAGCTCTTAAAGTCAGGGACTGTCTTTTTGCCTTTTACTTTTGTATTCTCAGACCTTCGCACAGAACCTGCCACATAGTAGGTACTTTGTTGATCAGTTGATTAGAGCACTTTTAAAACTTTAAAATGCTATGACAATGATAATTATGATCATTAAAAGAAAGATATTTAAGTACAAGATGGAATTAATTTTCAAAGTGAAAGAGCAATGAGTCATTTTATTCAGGTCCAGTGGTTAGTCATGTGAGAGGTCTTATGAGATCAATTTGTAAATTTTGTCTGTTCTAGAAATGAAATCTTATCTCTGTTAGTGAAAAGGAAAAAAAAATCTCAATAACTGAGAGAAGTATAGCGTAAGTTCCTTGAAGTTAGGAACTTTTTTCTATCTTGTCTTTGAATCTCTAGAACACAGCACCGTTTTGTTATGGATCTATGATTTCATTAGAAAGAAAATTGATGGGAAAGAGGCTTTGTGGAAATTTCATTTGCTGATGCAGATCAGCAACTTTTTAGTAACTTGTATTCTTAGAGAATTGCCTTTGTTGTAGTTCAGCCTTGGTTTTCCCAAAGGACCAGTGACATCACAGGGTGATGTCTTAATGATGTGAAAAGGCTAAGTGATGGGCTGTAAGGACACATCAAGTATGTGTCAGAAATTTTAACCCAGACCATCATTATTCCAAAGAGGGACCTCTGTCCACTATATCACATTGCTTTTTAATAAGTCTTGCTAAACACTTGTAGATTGAAATGAGTAAAATGTGAAATTTGGGCTTAGGAAATAACGAGAGGTTAAAGTATTTTCTTAGAAAAACAAAAAACAAAAGTATTTTCTTAGGCTGAGCCTTTTTTGGTTCAATATGTAATAAATGTACTTTTTTCTTTAAGTTTAATTCCCACCCACCCATACTCACTCCATCCTCACCCCTTATCAGTACCTTTTGATGATTTATTCAATAGAGATAGCTAATTTTCTTTTGAAAACATCATAACCCCCTAAATCCATCTTTTGGCTTTTAGTTTTTCTATAGATAAAATGTGGGACTAGAAATGCATATACTTAGTAAAAGATGAGGTGTTTTTTCTTGGGGTTTTTTGGTTTAGTGATTAATTATTTAGTTGACCAAGTACCTTGAGGGAAAAAAAAATGAATGGAAATGAATTGAAATGTTGTATTAAGTCTCAGGGACCCTTTAGCAGAAGTTTTGGTTTTCTTACATAAGGCATGTTTTTCAAATCCTATTTGCCACATTCAAAAGCTCTGCTTTCTAGTAAGCCTTCTTCCTTTTTCACATAACAAGATGAATGTTATAAATATCACCGGTGCTAATGCCATGTCTGCTGAAACAGTGGGGTTTTTGAATGTCCCAGTGTATGTTATCTGAGTGTCTTCTCATTATAAGATCATGACCAATTTGAGTTTGCCTGTCCCTTTTTTCCTTCTCTTCATACCAACTTATTTCAACTCTCTCCCCTCAAAATTGTTGGTTGGTTTTCACTATATTTGTCTAAGAATGTAGTATTAGCAAACACTGATTTCCATGTAAAGAGGACTTCTATTTAAAGAGAAATGTTGTCTTTGAGATAAGTGTTCTTGACAAGACTTGTTTATAGAGCAATGTTATGTGATTAATTTATTTTTTTGTATGATTAATTTAATTACAAGCATTTAATTAAGTACTTCCAACTTGCTAAGTATTAGAAATGCCTATATAAAAATGAGACAGTCCCTGCCCCAAAGACCTTACATTTTTAAAAGAGGATATGGTCACAGATAACTCAATTCAGGATATATGTAGAATAAATACATAGTGATTTTTATGGAGTTATTAATATTCTTGAGGGAATGGAAAAAGGCTTCTTGAAGAAAGTATCTCTTGAATTGAACCTTGAAGGGACTGAGGGTTTCCTTCCAAGGGCTGGAGGTGAAGGAAGAAATTATTCTAAGCATGGAGAACTACCCATGTAAAGATACAGAAGCAGTTGTTAGCATGTTGTTTTAGGGGAATAACATACGAGCTAATTTAGATCATATTATATCTATTGTATGGTAAAATCATTTCCCTTAGATTCGATAATCATTTCTGGGTTGTGTGATTCTCAGATTCATTCTCAGATGAATTAGGTGTCTTATAAACATCTTAATCTCAAGATGTCCAAAACTAAACTCATCTTTCTTCCCCTTCTGGACTTCTTTATTACTATCCACTTAGGCTTAAAAATTTGGTGAAATTCTTTCCCCTTTGTATTGTCTGTTGCCAAGATTCATTTATTTTTATAACAGGTCTGAAGTATGTTCATTCTCTGACTGCAGCCATTCTAGTATAAACGATCATCACTTAACACCTTTTTTGCAATACCTTATTGTTTGATCATCCTCAAACCCAGCTGTGATCATGTCATATTTATATTTATAAAATCCTATTTGGTATTGAGCCCATCTCCACCCTATTTTTCTTTCCCCTCCCTTTTCCTTACCCCCTTTCCCCCCTTCCCCAAACTTTCCACTCAATACTCCAGTAACACTGACCTGTATGATGATACCCTTTCTTCCAACTCTGGGCATTTTTGTTGGCTGTCCCTTGTGCCTGAAATGTTCTCTCTTCATCTTTATCTTCTGGCTTCTTTCAAGTTCCACTTAAAATCCTAACTTTTAGAAGAAACCTTTCGTGTTCATTTTAGTGCCTTCCCTCTGTTGATTATTTCTATTTATAGCATGTTTGTCCAATTTTTTGCACAGAAGCTCTTTGAAAGCAGAAGTTATACTTTGCCTTTCTCTGTATCCCCAACACTTAGCACAGTGCCTTCCCCTTTCTTTTGGGCTTATACCTCCAAGGGCAGTTATAATTTAACACTGACTCAAATACTTCACAGTAGCAATTGCACAGGGAAAATTCCTTCAATTTAGCAAGCCCCCCTGGAAAATTGGGCTCTGTTCTGTGTTAGTGACCTGTATAACAGCCCTACCTTTTTTCATTTTAAGTGCTACTGATGTGGTTCCTAGGGAGGATGTAGCAATAACACTAAGGCTACCTGGTCTAAACCCTAAGGCCATCTGGCCTTGGGAGTGCTATAGTTCCACAAATTATGCTGGCTGTCAGATAACAATCTCTTCCTTAGTAATAACAAAGTTTTTGAGACAATCTAAGCCATGGAATTCGATAATGGGGTACAACTCATCTCAAAACCATAGAATTCATTACTAAGACCACTCCTCAGTTCTACCTCTTAAGCCATAAAATTTCTATTCCTGTAGCACCTTGCCTCTTCTGTTGTCTCAGGGAGGGTGAAAAGGTGACAAAGTTTACCTAGTTAGGAGGGAACTATCCCAAGAATTTTCGACCAGATGTCCCCAGTCAAGGAAAGTTTGCTGAGTATGAAGCTCCTGATGACCCGACAAGCCTTCCTGGGTGCTTGGGGTGTCCCAGCTATAGAATAGAAGTAGAATGGGGCTTATTTTGACAAGGAGAGGGTAAAGCCAGGGGAGACCAGATTCTCTCCGTATGGGCCATCAAATGTCAGGATTCAGACCCCAGAAAAGTTGGGGTTCCAGATCAGTGTTGAGGGAGATGTCTCAAAAGAATTTGGAGACTTGGCTCCATCTCTTAAGTCAAGGGGCAAAGTTTATTTTTTTAATTTTTTTATTAATACTTTTTATTTGCAAAACATATATATGGGTAATTCTTCAACATTAACCCTTACAAAGCTTTCTGTTACAAATTTTTCCCCCCTATTCCCCACTCCTCCCCTAGATGGCAGGATATCCACTATATGTTAATTATGTTAAAATACTTAAGAAATCAAATATATTTATACTTATTTCCACACATCATTTTTGTGCAGGAGAAATCGTATCTACAAGAAAGAATAATCAGAGAAAGGCAACACAATGTAAGCAAACATCAATAGAGAGCATGAAAATGATATGTTGTGGTCCACATTTCACATCCCTCTCTCTGGGTGTATATGGCTTTCTTCACTGAACAATTGGAACTGGTTTGAAGCATTTCATTGTTGAAGAGAGTCATGTCCATCAGAATTGATCATCATATAGTATTGTTGTTGCCATGAAAAATGATCTCCTGGTTCTGCTCATTTCACTCAGCATCAGTTCATGCAAGTTTCTCCAGGCCTCTCTGAAATTGTCCTGCTGGTCGTTTCTCACAGAACAATAATATTCCATAATATTCATATACCATAATTTATTCAACCACTCTCTAATTGATGGGCATCCATTCAGTTTCCAGTTTCTAGCCACTACAAAAAGGGCTGCCACAAACATTCTTGCACATGTGGAGCCCTTTCCTTCCTTTAAGATCTCTTTGGGATATAAGCCCAATAGAAACACTGCTGGGTCAAAGGGTATGCATAGTTTGATAACTTTTTGAGCATAGCTCCAAATTGCTCTCCAGAATGGTTGGATCCGTTCACAGTTCCACCAACAATGCATCAGTGTCCCAGCCTTCCCACATCCCCTCCAACACCTGTCATTATCCTTTCCTGTCATTTTAGCTAATCTGACAGGTGTGTAGTGGTACCTCAGAGTTGTCTTAATTTGCATTTCTTTGATCAATAGTGATTTGGAGCACCTTTTCATATGATTATAAATAGTTTTAATTTCTTCATCTGAAAATTGTCTGTTCATATCCTTTGACCATTTATCAATTGAAGAATGGCTTGAATTCTTATAAATATGAGACAATTCTCTATATATCTTAGAGATGAGACCTTTATCAGAACCCTTAAATGTAAAGATGATTTCCCAATTTGATGCTTCCCTCCTAATCTTGTCTGCATTAGTTTTGTTTGTACAGAAACTTTTTTTTCCATTTTTTTTTTTTTTTTTTTTTGCTTTTTTTGCTGAGGCAATTGGGGTTAAGTAACTTGCCCAGGGTCACACAGCTAGGGAATGTTAAGTGTCTGAGACCAAATTTGAACTCAGGTCCTCCTGACTTCAGGGCTGGTGCTCTATCCACTGCGCCACCTAGCTGCCCCTTTTTCCATTTTTTTTTTTAAATTTTATTTTTTTTGTACAGAAACTTTTTAAGTTAATATAATCAAAATTATCTATCTGGTGTTCATTTAATAGTTCCAAATCTTCTTTGGACATAAATTTATTCTATCTCCACAGGTCTGAGAGGTAAACTATCCTATGTTCCTCTAATTTGCTTACAAAATCACTCTTTATATCTAGATCATGAACCCATTTAGATCTTATCTTGGTATGCGGTGTTAGGTGTGGGTCCAGCCTTAATTTCTTCCACACTAGTTTCCAATTTTCCCAGCAGTTTTTGCCAAGTAGTGAGTACTTATCCCAAAAGCTGGGGTCTTTGGGTTTATCAAACACTAAATTGCTAACGTTATTACCTAGATTGTCCTGATATCCTATCCTATGCCACTGATCGACCACTCTGTTTCTCAGCCAGTACCAAATGGTTTTGATGACCGCTGCTTTATAATATAGTTTTAGATCTGGTACAGCAAGGCCACCTTCATCTGTCTTTTTTTTCATTAATTAAGGGGCAAAATTTATTATAATTTTAATGCCAGTTAAAATGGACCGAGTTCCAAAGGAATTTAGCAAAGAAATAGGAACGAGAAGATAAATTCATAGGAAAAAGAGAGACCTGGTGCTTCATGTCACTGATATGCTAATTTTTTGGCTTAGAGGTGAATTCGAGGAGTGACCTGGCACGTACCTCATTATTGTCTCAGAAACTTTGTTGTCACTGATTACCAGATTGCTATCTGACAGTTAGCATTAGCATTATTTGTACAACTACTGTATTCCCAAGGCCAGGTATCCTTAGAATTATTGCTACATCTTCCCTGGGAGCAGCTAAACGACATCAGTACTGTGAATTGCACTAGATGAGCCTGCATGAATGAATTGATATTTGTAGCATAGATTTCATTGCATTATATTTTTTCTAAAACCTATTTGGTTTTTACCTTGTATCCAAACTGGACTATCAGAGACCAAACCTAGAAGGAACCAAGGCACTTTGCTATGCATTCCCTGGGATCATTTAAGCCTTGACTTCATCCTGACCATTTTTGGCCTTTCAGTACAGTGGTAGGGGGTAGGAGGTAGGAGGTTTTCATTGAGAACTACATAATTTAATATATTCTACCATTATTATCTATGGAAAAGATGTCAGATGATTATCCTATTGTTCCATTCATGACTGCCCTGTTCCACTTACTATCTTTGTGACTTTCCAGACCATAATGTGTTTCCCTGGCCACCAACAAAACAATTTGCCTCAATTATGTAGTTTTCTCTCATTATAATGTAAACTTCTTGAGAACAGAGACTGTTGCTTTTATTTATGCATGCCCAGTATTTAGCATTGTGCTTGGGATATATAATAAGCTCTTTAAAAAGGCCTTCTTCCTTTCCAGTTTTTTCTTCCTTTCTTTTTTTTCTTTCCTTCTTCTCTCCCTCCCTTTCTTATTCATTCATTCACCATATTTCTCAGAATATGCGTAGGGATTTTTAAAAAGATAATATATTCAATCACAATGCTCTCATGATAAAAATAGTATCATTATTAATTTTAAAATAAGAGCTAAAGGATTTCTGTACCACTAAAAGATACTTTTTTTGGGGGGGGGGAGCTGAGGCTATTGGGGTTAAGTGACTTGCCCAGGATCACACAGCTAGACAGTGTTAAGTGTCTGAAATTAGATTTGAACTCAGGTCCTCCTGACTTCAGGGCTGGTGCTCTATCCACTGCGCCACCTAGCTGCCCCTAAAGTTACATTCTTTAAAAAAAAATTATTTTCATCTCATTTAAAAATTTTTAATTTTGTATTACATATATGATGTGTACATAAATCTACATTTATTGGAGGTATATGCTCAAAAATTTTTACTGATAGAATGAGCTAACAAAAAGAACATTTTATTTAAAAAGCAGTTAATAGACCATCCAAAGCAGTAGCTGATCCTCAAATAATTTATTTTTTATTTACAGATTATTGTATTACTTTAGAAGATAGAACCTATGATTTCATGAGAAAACTCCCTCCACCAATACAGATTGTCACCTCAGCAAATTACAATATTAGAGAGTTGCCCAGAGCACTGAGGGGTTAAGTGACTTCCCCAGGGTCACACAGTCATTATGGGTCAGAAGCAAGATTTGAAACTAGGTCTACCTGATTCTGAGGTCAACTTTCTATTTACTACTCCATGCTGCCCATCTTGTATTATTTTAATAATCATAATAACATGATTTTATAGTTTGTTAATTAGTTATGTTCTGATAGTTAATACTTAAGTAAACCTGTGATCTGATCAATCTGGGTACATACTGTCTAAATGGATACAGAATGCAACCTTTTTATCTGGTATGATTCTTCCTTATGGATTTTTATAAATCCACCCAACATATTGGAAACCTTCCTCTGATTTGTTTAGTATCTTAAGGTATACCACTGTAGCATTCAGATTTTGTTAATATTAAGATTTGTTGATTTAATATTAAAATAATTATTATCACTATGGGACAAGACATTGCTGGTGAGGTAAATTCTATTATTGGAGATTGATACCTACTCTGTGACTTGTTGATTTAGAAGGTGGCTTGAGTACTTACTGATTGAGAATCAGTGTCTTGCCCAGTCTCTCAGCCAGGACATGCAAGCTTTCCATTTTCTATAATTAAAATTATGCTTGCTTTAAAAACACAGGTAACATTAAAATTAGTTCCAACTGATTGTTGGGTCAGGTGGTATAGAAATATATTTTCAGTTGGCAGGGAAGCTAGTCTAGGACAAAAAAATTGTGATGAATAATCTATATACTAATACTCGAGCTAAATGTAATTCTGTGTCTTTGTCAAATGGAAAAGAGCAACTGCTTTTATGTGGTTTGAGTGAAAGAAGAGAAAATTGTTGTGATTCCCTTATGGTAAGTGAATGCTGGAATTGGGAAATTCAGCAGTATATTGCCGAGTGAAATAATTCTGATGTGTAGCAAATTTCAGTAGTCAGAGCTCTTCTTTGAGTTTGTAGACTAGACTCTATTAGATCTCCATAAACTTTCCATGACAGATTATTTCATTGTTATGAGTAGTCTCTTCATTGATGCAGCTCAAAAACCCTTCACAACTCAAAGAAGGTCATTGAGCTTTGCTGATCATCCTGTACCCAACCTGGTAATTCCTCTAAACCTACTATGGTCCTTAGCCAGAAAACATAACAAGACTCAGGATTTTTGCAGCATAATTTTTTCTTGAGTTTGTATTCTGCTCAATCGGGATTGAGAATTGGGATTCCTTCATCATACTGCAATAAAGTCTCAAAGTAGGATTTTAGTGAAAGATTAAAAATCTTAAAAATGATAGGTCCTGTGCAAGTAGAATTTCATGGTAGTAAATGTCTGGGTGACTTAATGTACACATTCATCTTCTCATTGCCATAAGGAGGCCTCAGAGGGAAATTAGGTAAAAAGTTTCTGATTGGAATGAAGACAAATGGTAAGATCAATTAGAGGAAAATTTGAAAAACATTACAAATGAGTATAATAGGCATTCCATATTGTAATGGAAGTGTAGTTATCCCTTCCATGTTGTAGGAGTTAAGGGTGATCTGTAAAATAGTTTGACTTTTAACTTTTTATGCCAAGCCATCATATAAACCCCAATGGTAAATATCTTGATGTGGAAAGGATAATTGTATTCCTTAAATAAGAAGATAGCAAGGTATAGATGAAAGGGCCTGGAGTACCAGGAGAAGACTTGCTTGACCCTTTCCCTCACTTAACAGTATGAGATTATGGAAATCTCACTTCTGCATTTTTTCTCTCACCTGTCACATGGGAGTAATAATATCTGCTTTAGCTCATTGTTGTTAGGAATATCAGATGAGATAATAAATGTAAATGAACTTAAAATATCATTTTAAAAAGGGATACTTAGCATGGAACCCAGATGAAAGAGTAGCTCAAGGGTAAAAATTTACAGCATTATCTCAAAGAGAGAAGACACTTTGATTCTACATTACTGTTTCTGGTTCTTTAAATAGATAATAGAAATGGGACACTAATTAGTTTATTGTAACTTAAAAGAACATTTCTCTAAATATTAACTTCCTTTACTCTAATTTTATATTTATTAGCCTTCTGATCTTATGTTTTATTTTGAATAGATTCATTAATCACTTTCTACTCAAAATATATTTTTTGTTTTATAGAATAGAATAACTTTCTGCTTATTGCCTAATCTTATGAGTATTTGATTAGTATGGGTTTTGATTACCAGGGTGAATTGTTCAGTCCTAATTGAACTGAGAGAATCCAGTCTGAGAATCCTGGTATAATCCAAAGGTAACAGTAAATGTTTCAGGCCATCTAAATAGTTTGGTTATATTGAAGAGTACATTTAAATTAAGAAAAAAATTTTAAGGATTGCTTTTGTAACATGTAACTTATACAAGGTGTTTTTGAAAACAAATATAACCATAACTTGTAAGTATATTCTGCTTTTTCCCTTTTTCAGCATTCCAAGAGGTTTTGTGTTTTTGTGGAAAAGAGAAGTGTGTCCATAAAGCTGTTCCAATGACGGAGCTATCCGCACCCTTACCCTACTTCCAGAATGCACAGATGACAGAAGATAGCCATATGAGCAATACAGTACGAAGCCAGGTATAGTGAAAATTTTTCCTTTAATTCTTTCAGCTGTTTTTCATCAGATTGTAAATTCATCTCTCATGTAGGCTTTCACATGCCCTGAGGGAACTAAGAGAAGCAGGGGATGGAGGGAGCCAGCTTGCCTGTTACTACCCTTTCTTACAGCTTATGATACTCCAACAGCATAAAATCATAGCCAGCCTTGAGCTATGTAGTGGTGCTACTTCTGCAGACCTGCTATTGTAATCATTGTGTGCCATTTTTGTGTCTCCCTACTTTTGGTTACTTATTCTCTAACCACAAAATTTCAGGATTGAAGCTCTTGCCATAGGGAGTGCATGGGTTGTGTGACTTCTGTTCTAGACTTTGTTCTCCCTGTGATAATGACTTCAGTTTTAAGGTTTTCTCATTTATAAAACACTGTCTCCCTTTATTTAAAAGACTACAGAACAGTCCCTATGATGAGAGTAGATGTTTTTGCAACTTTGAGGAAGCATTTTACCAGTCCAAATGATAGCCTCTATCACTGCCATAACTTTAGCAAGATGGCCTTAGGAGGCAATGTAGTCTACAAACTAAGATGACCTTAGGAGCTTGTTAAGAGGTGAAGGATGAATAAATGAGTGAAAAAAAAAAAAAACATTTATCAAGCACTTATGTGACACACAGTGTGCAAAGCACCATGTGCAGAGCACCAGGAATACAGAAATAGAAACTCAAACATTCCATATTCTCAAGGAGCTTACTTCCTAATAGGAAGAGAGAGCACCTTTTGGAGGAGTGTTGATCAGGGAAAGGAGTTTTGATTAAGAAAATAACAAGAATATTGAATTGATCTATAGAACCTTTACCAACAGTAATACTATTGTAAAGTGATTTTCATTAAATACAGAATTTACTATGACTTCCCTACTTAGTAAATTCTAATGATTCCCTGTTGCCTCTAAGATAAAAAATAAATTTCTCTCTTTAGCTTTTAAATTCCTCTGTAACCTAGTGCTAACTTTTTTACTCCATACTCAGTGATCCAGCCAAATATATTCCTTCCCTCTGCTTTTGCTCTGGCTATCTCCCACGTCTGGCATGCACCCTTCTGCTTATTAGAGTCCCTCTCTTCCTTTAAGAAGCAACTCAACACCCTCTTCTGCAGTAAGCCTTTTCTGCCTCCCACTTCTGTCCCCTAATCTGCTAGTGCCTCCTCCCAATTACCTTGTATATATTTTTATTTATTCATTTTATTTGTATCTATTTTTATTTATTCCCCCATTAGAACATAAGTTTCTTTGAAGTAGGGGCTTTTCATTCTTTGTACTTGTACAAAGTACAAATTCAAAATGTGAATTGGGGTCTGTGGCCTCTTGATATAATGTGCTAGATAAGTTTGCATTTACTTAGACCCTAATCAAGATGGTTGGGACCATGGATGGGAGTTTCATGAATAAATGAATTCAGAAGATGGAGAGTGATGTATTGTACATCCTTCTCCTTACCATACAGAGGAAAGGAGGGAAGAAGTATTAAGTAAATGCCAGTGATTTATAAATGTGAACTCCTTCAGTCCTCACAGTAATCCTGGGAGTGAGTGCTGTTATTTTGTCTTATCATGGGTACTATATGTTTTATGCTTTTTTTGTATCTTCCATAGCACCCAGCCCAATGCTTAGTCAAAAATTTCTTGTTGTGACTGATACTATGGTAATTAAAACCTTCAATAAAATACGTTTTTTGTGAAGACCAAATCTAGGATAAGCTGGAAAGCTATCTAACTTCTTTATTCTATTTCATTCTCATGATATGCTGGAAATGGAAGGCATCATCTTTTAAATCACAAGCCTAAGCTTCCTTCTCTTCTCTCCAAACTTGCCATTTGTTTCCTTTTAGTTCAGCAAAAATTGATTAGATATTTGTTACATGCAATGGACTAGCCTAGGTTCTGGATATACAAAGATGAAATTGGAAATGGGTTTTTTGTGGAGTTAGAAACAACATGAACACAATGTAAATTGAAATGAAGACTAGTGGCTGGAACGATTGCAGACACTGATATAAGAAGTCATGGTTGAGCTGAACCTTGAATGAAGATTGTGAGAAGGGAGCTACTGTGTTCCACAGCTGGGCAGTGACCTGCCTAAAGATATACACAGAGACAACAAATGTCAGTGCTAAATTTAGGGAAGAACAAGCAAATCGTCTAGTAGACTCTGTACTTACAGGTAAGAGAGGAATATAAATGTTTAAGGCTTTTGTTAATAGTTGATTCTGAGTGTCAGTAACAAGCATTGGCTCATTTCCTGGCTGTAAGAATAAACAAGGGACCTGATAATGTCATTGAAGTTAAGAACTAACTCTCTTTATATCTAAACTCCAGTATCCACTGGAAGATGAGAAAGGTGTACTGTATTCCTTACAATTTTATAAGAATAAGAATATAATGAAGGCAAGTGAAGAGACATCTGATCTTGAAATCAGTAAGACCTAGGTTCAAATATTGCTTCTCACATATATTAGCTTTATGACCATGGGTGATTCACTTAACCACTTAGTGTCCTTGTTAACTATTCAGGATTATCAATTAATAGTCATATTGCTGATCTGGAGTGATATAGGTTCCACACACTGGGAGTTTTCCTACATTGATACAGTCACACATCTGTACCATCAAAACTCCATACAAATCATACATATTACATCCATATTATTAAAGTCTTACTCTGAAACACTGTTTTTATGTGAAGGTGACTCTGAGTTCTCAAAGGCTTTGCCAAGAGAGTACATGTTTTTAACGCCTTGGAAATACTTTGAATATGAGCTTTCATCTTTCATCAAAGGACAGGTTTGTGAAGCTTCATCCTTAGAAGTTTGGCCACTTCTAATCACTAAGTGATTTATTTTTTCTTTTCTGTATTGAGAAGAGAAATATCCACACTGATTTTTGAAATTGAAGAACATAACACGTGTTCCTGAATGATGTCTATTGTGTTCCACTTTCACCTTTAGAATTTATTGTTTGTCACATGTCCCTAAATAGCTTAATACAGACCCTGATGTTCCAGTGTTAAAGTAAGCCAGACTGTCCAACATGTAAAAACTAACAAAGCTTGTGCCTTTTTTAAGTTATTGACAGGGAAATTTAAAAAAAATTTGTCATTATAAATAAAAAGTTAGAGTGGATATCATATTGTCTGTCTTTAAGCCTTCTTACTTTCTCTTTAGGGGACTGCCCTCAATTGACTATTTTTTTTTCCTTAATAGTATTTTATTTTTCCAAATACATGTAAAGATAGTTTTCAATGTTCATTTTTGTAAGACTTTGTATTCCAATTTTTTTCTTTTTCCTTCCCTTACCTCTCCTCTCTCCAAAAACAGCAAGGAATATGATGTAGGTTAAACATGCGCCATGCTTTTAAACAAATTTCCATATTTGGCCTGTTGTACAAGAAAAATCATATCAAAAGGGAAAAAATGATGAAGAAAAAGCAAACAAACAAAAAAAGGTGAAAATACTGTGCTTTGATCCCTAATCAATCTCCATAGTTTTTTCTCTGGCTGCAGATGGCATTTTTTATCCTAAGTCTCTCAATTAACTATTAAATTTATTGTGTTAGATAATGAACATGAATGCTATTGTTGCCATATTAAATGCCGTAGTTGAAATTATTCACTCTAGAAACTATAGTTTCTAAACTTGTGTATGCTGATGTTAAACCTTTAGCTAAGTCTTTTAATTTTTGTGTAGACCTATCAGTGTGACATGCTTAAAGAGCAAGGTGAAAAATCTATTCCATTGCTTTTGTGTCACCCAGAGTCTTTAACCATCCTTTTATCGAATAATACATAGGTAGGATTACAGTGCTTCCAGTTTGCCCTCTACCTCCTATAAAGAAGTTTCATGTGGCATGCCTGTGTAGCTTGTAAACAGTTGTTAAGTCTATCTGGGAAGATGGGAGACTAGTAGGTAGAAAGGTTAATGGTTTGATTGTCAGAGCAAAGTTTTTTATGTATTTTTAAGTTAAGAAAAAATTAAGATTTTTTTCCCTGAACTTCTTTATATATTTGGTTTAAGTACCAAATTTTTTTGTCAAATGCTTTTTCTATTGAAAAAATCACATAAGGGGGCAGGTAGGTGATGCAGTGGATAGAGCACCCCTCAAGTTAGGAAGACTTGAACCTAGCATGTGTTGTTTTACATTCAGTTTCCATAGTTCTTTCTGGATACATTTAGTGTTTTCTATTCAAAGTTTATTAGGATTGTCTTGGATCATTGAACCACTGAGAAGAGCCAAGTCTCTTGTAGTTGATCATTGTACAATTTTGCTATCATTTTGTACAATGTTTTCCTGGTTGTGCTTGGGGTTCCTTCTTTTAAAAAAACCCTTATTTTAAGGAGTGAGGAAAGAAGAAATAATGAGAAATCTTGGAAAATTGAAACAAATAGCTAACTTATAAGGTCGAATGGTGTATTTGTAGGATGATAACTTTGGAGAGAGAGAATAATGGTGTGACTCTACATTGATTGAATTATAACCAGAGCCCCAATTAGTTGCTGAAAGTGATTAAAAATATTATTATTATTTTGCTACAACTATAAATGACTATTTTCCCTTTGTCGTTGGCATTATTAAATTAAAAAGCCAGGTTCTTCAGAGGTATAAGCTACAAATTGCAAATGTTAGATTGTAGAGATCTTGATAATTTTGTAGATAATTTTTGTAGACATTTTAAAACTCAAGACTATACACTATTAACAATTTGTAAATGTTCAGTAATATTTTAACCAATTATTTCAGCGGCTTAAAAATGTTATCCTTAATCATCTTTACATTTAAGGGTTCTGATAAAGGTCTCATCTCTAAAATATATAGAGAATTGTCTCATATTTATAAAAATTCAAGCCATTCTCCAATCAATAAATGGTCAAAGGATATGAACAGACAATTTTCAGAGGATGAAATTAAAACTATTTATAGTCATATGAAAAGGTGCTCCAAATCACTGTTGATCAGAGAAATGCAAATCAAGACAACCCTGAGGTACCACTTCACACCTGTCAGATTGGCTAAAATGACAGGAAAAGTTAATGATGAATGTTGGAGGGGATGTGGGAGGGCTGGGACACTGATGCATTGTTGGTGGAGCTGTGAACGGATACAGCCATTCTGGAGAACAATTTGGAGCTATGCTCAAAAAGTTATCAAACTGTGTATACCCTTTGACCCAGCAGCATTTCTATTGGGCTTATATCCCAAAGAAATCATAAAGGAAGGAAAAGACCCCACATGTGCAAGAATGTTTGTGGCAGCCCTTTTTGTAGTGGCTAGAAACTGGAAATTGAATAGATGCCCTTCAATTGGAGAATGGCTGAATAAATTATGGTATATGAATATTATGGAATATTGTTGTTCTGTAAGAAATGACCAGCAAGATGATTTCAGAGAGGCCTGGAGAGACTTACATGAACTGATGCTGAGTGAAATGAGCAGAACCAGGAGATCATTATACACGGCAACAACAGTACTATATGACGATCAATTCTGATGGACATGGCTCTCTTCAACAATGAAATGTTTCAAACCACCTCCAATTGTTCACTGAAGAAAGCCATATACACCCAGAGAGAGGGATGTGAAATGTGGACCACAACATAACATTCTCATACTCCTTGATTGATGTTTGCTTACATTGTGTTTCCTTTATCTGATACATCGTTTGTGTAGATAAGATTTTTCTTGCACAACAATGATAAGTTTGGAAATATGTGTACATAAAAATGTTATTCTTTCCTAAAATTATTAAAATGGACACTTTAAGAAAGTCAGTGTCTTTTACAATTCTCTGTTGTAGAAACAGATTGTTTTTAATGAATAAATGTTTTAAATTTTTCATTTGACATGTAAGATTTTTATTTAGGATTCTATTCTAGAACAAAGAATATCTCAACTCTAAAGGCTGATCAAACTGCTTTCTGTATAGAGAATGTATAAACTTTTTTAAAGATTGATTTAACCCCTACTAATTTTATTAAATGTCTACTACATGCTAGGCATGTAAAGGCAAAAATGAAACAATCCTTGTTTTCAAGGAGGCAAAGCAACATGTGCACAAATGAGTGAGTACAAAATATTTAGAAAATAGTTTCAAAGTCTTTTTTGAGGGGCAAGGGAAGTACTAACAACTGGAGAAATCAGGAGGGAATTAGCAGTTAGGAGCAGCCTGATGGTAGTGGAAAGGGGAATGGATTCATTGTCAGAGTACCAAAGTCCAAATCCTATTTCTGTTGCTGATAACTCTTCCTCTTGGGCTATTTGTTTCACTACTGTGGTCTCATCTTCCTCATCCAAAAAAATGAGGAAGTGACTTGTGGGGTCACTTCCAGTTCTACATCTGTGAAGGACTTTTATAGGAAGTGGCACTTGAACTGAATCTTTAAGGAACTAGGGAGTCCAGAAAGTGGCCATAAGAAGGGAGAACAGTCTGGTCATGGTGTATAAGCCTGTTCAGAGTAAGGGAGCTGGCAAATGGAATGTTGTAATTAGGGAATATCAAAAGGAGAACCTTGTAGCTGGAAGATGGTGTGTGTGAAGGAGGAGGGATGTAAAACCAATTTGGAAGATAGTATCATAGACCTATAATTGTAAGACTCCTTAGGAGCCACCTAATCTAATTCTGGCCCTTTACAATTGAAGAAATTGAGACCCTAGAAGTGAAGTGATTTCCCCCAAACTTGAGATGTGGGGTTTAAAATCAGGTCCTCTGATTCCAGGACCTGTACTTTTTGCACTGTACCATAGGCTGGAGCCAAATTTTGAAGGCCTTTAAACATCAGAAAAATGTATTTTATGTTAGAAGCAATAGGGAACCACAACACTTCTTGAATAGGATAGTGACAGTGTCAGACTTGTATAAATGATATAGAGAGAATGGTTTAGAGAGAGGAGAGAATTTAGACAAGGAAACATGTTGGGTTATTGCTTTGCCCAAGGGAGAAGTTTTGAGGGCCCGAACCAGGGCAGTAGGCAAGTTTTAAAGAAGGACAGATGCTAGAGATAGGATGGAGAAAAAATTGACGCAACTTTTCTATGGTTGGGTATGTGGGATGAAGGAGAATAAGAAGTCAAGGACAACTCCAAAGTTGAGAATCTGGATGACTTATTGGAAGCGTGGTCAAAAATAAGAAATTGGAAGGGTAAGGAGTACAGAAAAAGACATTGACTTCTGTTTTGGATGTCTTAAGTTTGAGGTGCTTATGGGACATCTAGGTAAAGGTGTCTAATTGCAGTTAATGATGTGGGCCTAGTGCTCAAGAGAAATGAGGGTGGGATGTGTAAATGTGGGAGTCATTTGCATATATAACAATGCAGAGATAGAAGTTAATGAAATTGTTTAAGAGATTTGGGGGGAGAAAGGAAGAGGAAGAGAGTGAATGTACACTCAGGACAGAGCTCTGGGGTATCTACAGGGTTGTGACATGGATGTTGATTCTGTGAAAAACAGAAGGCTTTCATTTTTATAGATAAGAGGTGAAACTTGGAAAGAGTAGTCAAGAAAATAGGGAGAGAAGAAAATAATTGGGTTAGATTTGGAGTGGGGTGGAAAAGGGTAACCACTAGCATCAGGTGCTACAGAGCTCAGGAGAGGATTTTAGTCAAGTGCTAAAGTTAGGTTACAATGGGGTTGAGTAGTTGAAGTTGAAAAAGGGGAAGTAATGTGGTTTTGTGGCTTTTTCTAAGAATTTGGTTATGAATATACATTAAAATAACTTAAAGGGAGGAAAAGGATCAAATGAAATTTGTGGATTTTTTTTTTTTTTTTTTTTAAGGATTGGAATTTGGACACATTTCTAGGCAACAGGGAAGGAGCAAGTAGACAAAAATTGAAATCGGAGTGATAGAGTAGGATGGGGCAAGTTTTTGGTGATTAGGAGATAGGATCAGATAAATAAAACATCTAAAATCCTCAGCTACAATTTAAATATCATATAATTTCTGCTTCTCACAGCATGAGGGCATTGGGGAAATGACCCATGGGCTCCTACTCTGTCACTCCCTCAGCAGAATGAAAAGGGAATTGAGAAAGGGGACAAAAGTGAATTGTCCTCTTTCATAAGGAAAATGACTAAAACCTTGAGCCCTGGGAGTCCTGATATCATAAACAAATTTGCCAACAGGCCTTAAATAATTCCTCAAATATCCCCTCCCTGTCTGAAATGATATCATTTGTATTGTGAAAAGTCATTTCTTTTAATCCTAAAGTCATTAGAAATGAGTCATTTCTTTCCTTTTACTTATGTTTTCAGTTTTTGCTTCTGAAATGGTCACTACAACAGTATGGTATTTGCTCTAAAATTAATTGATACTTTTAGTCCTCAATTACTGTCATTCCTTGAGCGTCAGCAGCATCCACATCTTACTATGTTTACGGCTCTATCATTGCCCCCCATTTATTTACTTCAGGATTTATATGTGCTTTTGTTAAGAAGAGTAAAGTAATATTTCTCTTATTTTACTAACTTCAGAAATTAAAGGGTTTGTAACAGGTTCATACTGAAAATTTAAGATTGAGACCCTACTGGAAAGGTGGGAAAAGGTCATAAAGAAAATAGCTAATCTGGTAGTCAGGATGATTAGGAGTTGTTGTGTATATAGTAAAGATTTCTTTGATAAGAAGAGGACAAACGGGGGATGCTGGAGCTACCTCATACCATGAGCTCATTGTTAAATTTTGGAAGTTATTTATACCTCAGAAACTGACAATTACCCATGCACATAAGGGGTATGTAGTTGTTTTGTTGATTGACTGTATTTCAGTAAGTGATGGAGAATAAAACTGATTAAACTTAAAGCTGTATCATGAGTACATTTTGTCCCTCTCTGAGATACACTTTTTAAACATTTACCTGCATACTCCTGAGTATAAGATTAATAATAATAAAAGAGCAAAAAGAAGACAAATATTCTTGACTTCTCAGGGCTCAAACAATACTCAAATTGAAGTGAAACAAAGAGAGGAATGCTGGCTTTTCTTTCAGTGGAAGATAATGGTTTGGGAGGAGTTGGGGGTCTACTTCTCAGTGACAGTAGTTGCTTTAGAACGCCATGCTTTTTCTTTGACAGGTTCCCTCCCTTGCCAACCATAACCACTCTGCAGAAGTAGGCTGTTGGAAAATTTCAGTTTTCCAGAATGGGAAAAGGTTTAGAAAAGTGGCTAAAAGGAAGTCTGGGGGTCATATTGTATGAAAATACAACACTGAATAGGAGAGAGAATTTTTTGTTTTTATTTTTTAAGGGTAAGCTCAACCAAGCTTTCCCCATCCAAATCCCTGAAGTAGTTTTTGGAGAAGAGGGTTATATTAAAAGGTTATTATGAAGGGTGTTTAGAGTTTGGAAAATTCATTCTCTGCCTTTTTCTTCAAGTCCCTTGCTTTGTCTTAATCATCTGCAATATATAGTCCCTATCTAGTCAGATAAGAACAGGTTAAGTTAGTATTTCTCATGGGAAATTTGAAGAATGGCTGAGTTACATTTCCAAGGAATAGCAAGCATGACTCAGTTCTAGATAATTCCTCCCATTTCTTTCTCAAACCAAAATACAGTGTTTGAAGTGGGGGAAAAGAGGAACAGGAATAGTTACCAGACTCTAAAGTCAGGGAAGCTAGGAATTCACATATTCTCTAAAACCTTATTAGCTCGGTGACTTTGGGCAAGTGACGCAACCTCTTTGTCTTAGCTTCCTCATTTAGAAAATGAGGAAAGCAGTACTGCCTCTCTTATAAGTTGTTGTCAAGGTTCAAATGAAAAAATGTGGTTAGGATATTTTTATTAAGGAAGCATGTTAAGTATTATTATGGTGCTTATCTCACATTCTCCAAAAGCAAAATTATAAAACCGATATCCATTATACAATCCCGTTTTATTTAGCTGTATCTAGAATATCATTCTGCAACAATTTTTAATTTCTGTTTTAGAAATATTTGTCCTAACTAAACAATAACTGTAGCAATCTAATGTTTGATAAACCCAAACACCGAATTTTTTGGGATAAGAACTCACTATTTGACAAAAACCGCTGGGGAAATTGGAAACTAGTATGGCAGAAACTAGACATTGACCCACACCTAATACCACATACCAAGATATGGTCAAAATGGGTTCATGATTTAGACATAAAGAGTGATATTATAAGCAAATTAGAGGAACATATTATAGTTTACCTCTCAGACCTGTGGAGAAGGAAGGAATTTTTGTCCAAAGAAGAACTGGAACTCTTAATTGAATACCAGATAGATAATTTTGATTATATTAAGTTAAAAAGTTTTTGTAGAAACAAAACTAGTTGCAAACAAGATTAGGAGGGAAGCAATAAATTGGGAAATCATCTTTACATTTAAGGGTTCTGATAAAGGCCTCATTTCTAAAATATATGAGAATTGACTCATAAGAATTCAAGCCACTCTCCAATCGATAAATGGTCAAAGGATATGAACAGACAATTTTCAGATGATGAAATTGAAACTTTCTAGTCATTTGAAAAAGTGCTCCAAATTACTGTTGATCAGAGAAATGCAAATTAAGACAACTCTGAGATACCACCACACACCTGTCAGATTGACTAAAATGACAGGAAAAGATAATGATGAATGTTGGAGGGGATGCGGGAAAACCGGAACACTGATACATTGTTGGTGGAACTGTGAACGGATCCAACCATTCTGGAGAGCAGTTTGGAACTATGCTCAAGGAGTTATCAAACTGTGCATACCCTTTGACCCAGCAGTGTTTCTATTGGGCCTATATCTCAAAGAGATCTTAAAGGAAGGAAAGGGCCCCACATGTGCAAGAATGTTTGTGGCAGCCCTTTTTGTAGTTGCTAGAAACTGGAAACTGGATGGATGCCCATCAGTTGGAGAATGGCTGAATAAACTATGGTATATGAATGTCATGGAATATTATTGTTCTGTAAGAAACGACCAGCAGGATGATTTCAGAAAGGCCTGGAGAGACTTGCATGAACTGATGCTGAGTGAAATGAGCAGAACCAGGAGATCATTTTTCACGGCAACAACAATACTATATGATGATCAATTCTGATGGACATGACTCTCTTCAACAATGAGATGTTTCAAACCAGTTCCAGTTGTTCAGTGATGAAGAAAGTCATACACCCAGAGAGAGGCCTGTGGGAACTGAGTGTGGACCACAGCATAGCATTTTCATGTTTTCTATTGATGTTTGCCTGCATTATGTTTTCCTTCTCAGGTTTTGTTTTCTTTGTTTTTTTCTTGTAGATGAGATTTTTCTTGTACAGCAAGATAGCTGTATAAATATGTATACACAGTTTCGATTTGTCAAGTATTTTAACATAATTAACATGTATTAGACTTCCTGCCATCTAGGGAAGGGGGTAGGAGGGAAGGAGGAAAAAATTTGTAACAGAAAGTTTTGCAAGGGTCAATGTTGAAAAATTACCCATGCATATGTTTTGCAAATAAAAAGTTTTAATAAAATTAAATTTAAAAAAAAGAAATATTTGTCCTTAATATTATGGCATTAAAGATCTACTCCATGTCCTTATATTGTAGGTAATCCTCAGAAGGGTGTGCTAGCAGGGAATAAATTGGAGCTATGTGACACAGTGAATAGAGCATGGGGCCTACAATTCATATGCAGCCTCTGAAACTAACTTCGTGACTGTGGGCAAGTCACTTATCTTCTTACCTTTCTGCTTCAGGTTCTTCATCTGCCTTCCAGGGTTGTAAAACTCAAGAGAGATAATATAGAACATATATAAAGCACTTTGTAAACCTTAAAGTACTATTGTTGTTTGTTGTTTTTCAGTCATTTTTTGGGCATGTCCCATTCTTTGTGACCTCATTTGGGTTTTTCTTGGTAAAGATTGATTTGTCATTTCCTTCTCCAACTCATTTTGTGGATGAGGAAATTGAAGCAAACAGTTAAATAACTTGCCTAGGGATACATAGTTAAATGACTTTGCCTAGGATAAATGTCTGAAGCCAGATTTGAATCTCAGGTAGATGTCTTCTTTCAGAATTATTCTACAATACAACTGAATTTTGTACTGTGTTATATAATACCCACTTTGAGAGTGATATAAACAAAATGCTATAGAAGTTGTAGGTAAAGTGATAAAGGAAGGCAAGATGGATTCCATAGGATGAGAATTTCAGTAGGCAGGAATAGGATGGGGAGCATATTTGACCACAAGAATGGCCTGGCCACAAGAAATATGAAGAAGAGACACAACACATTTAAAGAATGAGTGAGTAATCTAGTTTGGCTAGACCTTTTAAACTCCAAATCTCTTTAAGAGTTTTCTTATCACTGATGCTTGTTATCATTTTGTTAACACTAGTTCTTTTAACTTCATGACAACCTTACTAAGAATGTGTTTTATTGAAAAAGGCTTGTTTGTGTTTTTCAGAATGATGGCAGGGAAAGACAGCGCCATGAACATAGTGAACGGCGGCGGCATGGTAACCCTGAGTCAGAGACCAATGGACAACCCCAGGGTGGCACAAGGCAGGTGGTGGAACATGATGATGAAGAAGATGAAGAGTTGACTTTAAAATATGGTGCCAAACATGTGATCATGCTGTTTGTGCCAGTTACTCTCTGCATGGTTGTGGTTGTGGCCACCATCAAATCTGTCAGCTTTTATACCCGGAAGGATGGACAATTGTATGTATGATATAATTTATTTTATTATTCTCTAAAACAGGGAGGTTTTTTAAAGACTCTATTATGACTTTTAGAGGCCTCCTGTAATAAAGGTGACTGTAATAAAGATAGTCTTCCTCTGATGTTCAAAAGCAAATTATTTCTTGATAAAAGGAAGGGATGTTTTGGATCCCAGTTGAAGAAATGTTTTGAGTGAAATGGGGAGGCTGTATTGGAAATCTTGAAAATATTTTTGCTGACATTAGTCACTACAAGATTAACCTTTATTTTCTTGTGCAAGGTGTCAGAGGAAGAAAGGTTTGGAGGAAGTGGCTTGAAAGGAGTATCATGAGGATAATAATTAATCAAGGGATAAAACTTGAGGATTTCTACTCTAGAGAATTCTCTTGCCAAGTAAAATGAATCTCTGGTGCCTTGTAATAGTATCTCAGTATTTAATTTAATTTTCAGTCATGAAAACAAGTACTTTTTTTTAGAGGTGAAAATCAAGAATTAAATCCATTTGATCAACCTTAGCTTGTTTATAGTGTAAATCTATTTGTTTTATTTATAACAAGTGAATGAAGATGATTTGATTTAGGTAGATGCCTATAGAGAATCCACTAGGTGGAGCCAATATCTTGCTTGAAATCATAGCTTTGAAAATCATTCTCTTTTTAAAGATTGTGTTAAAAAAATTACTAGAATAAATGAGTAGGGAGAATGTTAATTTCTAAAATTAACTTAAAAAATATAATCTCATTTTGTATCATGGGTAGAGGAAGACATAATTATATTGGTTTGGGATATACTCTGATACAGCAATGAACTTTTGTTTTCTTTTAGAATTTATACTCCATTTACTGAAGACACAGAAACTGTAGGGCAGAGGGCACTACATTCCATTCTGAATGCTGCCATTATGATCAGTGTTATTGTGGTTATGACCATCCTCTTGGTGGTACTTTATAAATACAGGTGCTATAAGGTGAGTTGAAGAGCATGAAAACCTGATTTAATGTCAATGACATTTTTAAAAAATGAGTGTTTCCTTCCAAACTTGCCAGTTTGTCTTTTGCTTATCTCCATTTTAGACCAGGAGAAGTTGTCATAAGTTGTTTGTTGTTTTTTTTGTTGTTGTTGGTTTGTTTTTTGGGTTTTTTTTTAAGCTAATTTAAATTTTTCATTGATAGGTTTTGTTTTTATATCACTCTTATTTTTGAATATGTTCTTCCTTCCTTGACTGACCAGCAAACTATCCCTTATAACAAAAAACTAAAAAGAAAAAGGGGAAAAAGCATTCCATAAAATTTAATAGTTCAGCAATTTGACAGTATATCTATCTACAATACTCACACTCTCTTACTCTTTAAATAAGGGATGCAGTTCCATTTTCTCATCTTTTCTTTGAGGCCAACTTTGCACATTATAATTTCATGAATTCTTCCTGGCTTCTCTCCCCCTCCCCCAACTTACTTATTTTGAATGACTTGATTTTTTTTTTTTCCTCAGTAGTATTTTATTTTATTTTATTTTATTTTATTTTATTTATTTATTTATTTTGCTGAGGCAATTGGGGTTAAGTGACTTGTCTAGGGTCATAGCTAAGAAGTGTTAAGTGTCTGAGACCAGATTTGAACTCAGGTCCTCCTGACTTCAGAGCTGATTCTCTATCCACTGGGCCACTTAGCTGCCTCCAAAGATAGTTTTTGACATTAATTTTTGTAGGACTGTTCTAAATTTTCTTCTTTCTTCTCTCCTTCCCAAGACAGCAAGCAATCTGATATAGATTAAACATATACTATTCTTTTAAACATATTTCCATATTTGTCATATTGTGCAAGAAAAATCAAACCAAAGAGAAAAAAACACTATAAAGAAAAAAGCAGTGGTGCAGTGGATAGAGCACCAGCCCTGAAGTCAGGAGGACCTGAGTTCAAATCTGGTCTGACACTTAACATTTCCTAGCTGTGTGACCCTGGGCAAGTCACTTAACCCCAATTGCCTCAGCCAAAAAAAAAAAATGGTAAAAATAGTATGCTTTGATCCACTCTCAGTCTTGAAGCTCTCTTTGCATACTGATGGCATGTTCCATCCCAAGTCTAATGGAAATTTCTTGAAATCACCAAATTGCTGAGAAGAGCCAAATCCATTAACATGTGTTCTTTCCATTTATATTGTTGTCATTGTATATGTTATTTTGACTTCATTCTACATTAGTTCATCTAATGAATCTGCCATTCTTCTTCAATGAAGCACAATACATTGATCCTTTCTAACAGCATAATTATATCATATTATGTTGATGTGCCACAATTTGTTTAGCCATTCCATAATTAATATATATCTACTTTGTGTCCAATTCATTAAGTGTGGACATTATAGTCACCTTTTTTTTTAAAAAAAATTTTTATTAATACTTTTTATTTGCAAAACATATATATGGGTAATTCTTCAACATTAACCCTTACAAAGCTTTCTGTTACAAATTTCCCCCCCCTACTCCCCACCCTTCCCCTAGATGGCAGGATATCCACTACATGTTAATTATGTTAAAATACTTGACAAATCGAATATATGTATACATATTTCCACACATCATTTTTGTGCAGGAAAAATCTTATCTACAAGAAAGAATAATCAGATAAAGGAAATACAATGCTAGCAAACATCAATAGAGAGCATGAAAATGATATGTTGTGGTCCACATTTCACATCCCTCTCTCTGGGTGTATATGGCTTTCTTCACTGAACAATTGGAACTGGTTTTGAAGCATTTCATTGTTGAAGAGAGCCATGTCCATCAGAATTGATCATCATATAATATTGTTGTTGCCGTGAATAATGATCTCCTGGTTCTGCTCACTTCTATAGTCACCTTCTTAACAGAATTCCTTATAGCTAACCAAACTAGTGGGATCAGTTCACAGCTTATCAATAGTGTATTAGCGTTCTCATCTTTCTGAAGCCCCTATTTTATTTCCGTTTGTTCTTTCCCAGTTTTCTGAATGTGAAGTGAAATCTAAAAGTTCTTTTAATTTGTATTTTTTTTTTTTGTTATGGTTAGTCTGGAGCAATATTACCCCATTGTTTATGTTATTTGCAATTTTTTTCAGAACTGTTATTCTGAAGTTGGAAAAAAAAATAGAGGGTTATCTCTGTTTATTGACCTGATTAAGCAGAGGAGATAACTTTACTGAATGACTGTACTGTCTCTTTATTTGCAGATGAAGAAAATTTAAGAGAGTTGTGGCTTTAGGTTGATTTGGAGAGGGAGGGAGCCATCCAAATCTTTGTTTCTCTTGCATTAGTTCTGTCTCCTTATAAATTTGCATGTAGTTGTTTGCCTGGAACCAATCACTATTTGCATTTCTCACCTCTTTTTGTGACACTGTATCTGAATTATATTCTGCCTTTTCTAGTCTTTATGTATTTCATATCTTGATCTTTGCAATTAAGGCTACTAGGTGGGGCAGCAGGTAGTCTGATCACCTTGGGCTCACTTAGCTTCTGCTGACCTCAGTTTCCTCAACTGTAAAAAGGAGATAATATTAGTGCTTACTTTACAAGGTTCTTATGAAGATTAAATGTTTTATTTGTAAAATACTTAGCATAGTGCTTAAGCACTATGTAAATGCTAGCTATTATTGTTATTATTAATTTTATAGCAAAGTTCTCTCTTTTACCTTTTTATGTGTTCTGTGATGTTGAACTTTGGATTCATTTCCTTCTGTTTTAAACATATTCTGTTTAAACAGAAGGAAATGTCTTTTAATGTTTTTAGGTGGGCTTCCTCCATTTCATCATAACTTAGGTCCCTAAACCTTGATTTCCTTTCTTATCTCACCACAGAAATAATTCCTGTTGAGGCATTTAGTGACTTCTCTTTATAAAATGTCTTTCTTCTCATATCACTTGATTTTCTGTCTTTGACATTCCATTCTCTTCTTGACAGTCAAGAGAAACTACTTTTTCTGCCCCTTCTGTTACTACTCAACACCTTCTGTTCTTCGTCTTCTACCTACCTCTTCTTTCTCTCCTACCTGAGTTGTCTTTTGTCTTTTATGTTCCTTTTAATACTTCTTCAAGTGTACCATACTTTTTCACAGTTTAAATTACTAATGGCTCCTAAATCATCATCTCTAGCCTGGTCCCATCACATTCTCACTCACATACTCCTTATTTTCTATAGGTAATCTCTTCTTAGATAACTGCTAATATCTAAAGCTCATATGGAGATTGAACTCACTATCTTTTCTTTTCTCAACTCTTAACCACTTTCCAGTTTCTTAGTTATTGTCAGCTAACAGTCTTTATTAGTTACCTTCAATTTCTCCATGCTCTTTACCATTCACATCACCAAAGCCTATCACTTCTTTCTCTGTTCTCAGAGTCCCCTTATCAGACCCCACATTTTTCATATTTGAACTTATATATTATGTCAACTAACTTTCTTGAAAGCCTACAGATACTCTCTTTTAAATTTACTTTATTAAGAACAAAAATAATTATGTAAAAGAAAATTTTGGTCCTGTCACATTTCTCAAATTTTGCAATGCTTTCTAGTTCTCTTTTCAGTCAAAAACTTCATAATGATGATCTTAAGGGCTCTTTTCAGTTTGCTTTTATATATTTAACTACTGTCATCATGAATCATTTGAATCACACAAACCAGAAATTGAGAAATTTAGACATCAGTATATGACTGGGGAATAGGGAGGAAGAGTAGGTCCAACAATTGCAGCAGAGGATGAATTGGCATGCTTTGGTAATCATTTGGCTGTGTATGATGAAGATAAAATTTAAGAACAGCTTTTTTTTTTTTCCTAAACTTTTCAACAAAATTTTATTTTGTCTGTAATGGAACTACTGTTTTAAGTACTGGGATACAAAGACAAAATGAAATGGATTTTGCTTTCATGTTCCACTGAATAGTAAAGGTGATAGTTTTATTTATTTATTTAAAAAATATTATAAAACTCATTTTCAAAACACATGCATAATTCTCAACATTTAGCCTCGCAAAACCTTGTGTTCCAATTTTTTTTCTTCCACCTCCTCCCCTAATTGGCAAGTAATCCAATATATGTTAAACATGTTCAAGAATAGCTTATCTTTATGATTAACTGGGACCATATACCCTATTCTACCATCAAACTAGTATTTAGAGTGATGCTGTGATATCACAGAGGCCACATTTCTCAGTTTAAAAAACACTAATTTAGCATATCCCTATCTCACCTTATTCTCATTACATGAGATAATTATATGCAAAAGTACTTTTTTTTTTTTGCTTTTTTTTTTGCTGAGGCAATTGAGGTTAAGTGACTTGCCCAGGGTCACACAGCTAGGGAATGTTAAGTGTCTGAGACCAGATTTGAACTCAGGTCTTCCTGACTTCAGGGCTGGTGTTCTATCCACTGTGCCACCTAGCTGCCCCTGCAAAAGTACTTTTTAAATTATAAAGTACTTTACATATGTAAGGAGTTGTTTATTAATAATGAAATCATTGTGGTTCACAAGAAATGCTAGGCCAGTCTATTGTATCTATAGTCAGCTTCTCTTGGCACCATACAATATAAATAGCTTATAGCAACGTATAATCATTCCTAACTTCAGCCAAGTAATAGGTTGGTCATTAGCATTAGGTGGTCAAAGTGCACTATAATCTATATGCCACTGCATATATGGGTGCATATAATTTACTGCCTATCTTGATTAAGATACATTGTTCAAATTAAAATGAAATCCTTGCCCATGCTGAGTATCCAAGTAAAATGACCCTCTTATTGAAAAGATAAGGATTGTTCATAGAGAAATTATGACTAGAAAAGAAGGTAGTCTAATCACATAGCATAGGTTGGTTACATAGTAAGCTCTTTTTTGTATCTCCAATTCTTAGCACAGTATCTAACACATGATAGGTGCTTAACAAATGTTCGTTGATTAATTTGAAGGATGACTGATAACCCATGTGCACCTGGATATCTGTGCATTTTCAAGAGACCAAGAGGAAGGTCTATCCAATATATTGAGTGTCAGATTTACAAGAGAATATGAGGAGGAAGCATACAGTATATGGCTGCATTACAGTCTGGATCATTACAATATGTCCTCTATCATTAAGATCACAGGTTTAATGTCAACAACAATACTATATGATGATCAACTCTGATGGTCATGGTTCTCTGCAACAAGGAAATGTCTCAAACCAGTTCCAATTGTTCAGTGAAGAAAGCCATATACACCCAGAGAGAGGGATATGAAATGTGGACCACAACATAACATTTTCATGCTCTCTATTGATGTTTGCTTGCAATGTGTTTCCTTTCTCTGATTTTTTTTTCTTGTAGATAGGATTTTTCTTGCACAACAACTTGTCAAGTATTTTATCATTATTAACATGTAATGGACTTCCTACCATCCAGGGGAGGGGTGGGGACTGGGGATAAAATTTGGAATGGAAAGCTTTGTAAAGATCAATATTGAGGAACTACCCATACATATGTTATACAAATAAAAAGCTTTAATAATAAAAAAAAAAAGATCACAGGTTTATTGGGGTATTGGATGAATAAGAATTCCTTGCCATTAAAATAGTATCACCAACTTTCTTGTGTGTGGCTATGGGAGACTTGTGAAACCTGCAGATAATTTAAAAATTCATTTATTCTAATCATTTTAATGCTTGGTGCTGCTATTATAGCTTTTAATTTATTAATTTTTTTTTAATTTTTTTTTATTTTTAATAAAGCTTTTTATTTGCAAAACATATGAGTGACCTTTCAACATTGACCTTTGCAAAAAAACCTTTTTTTTCCCAAGCTTTTCCTTTCCCTCCCCCCGCCCCCCACCCCTAGATGACAGGTAATCCATGCTAGATAGGATAAATTATATGACAAATACAATACATGT
>JAJPUD010001880.1:0-55389 GCA_023553655.1 Myrmecobius fasciatus
AAATAGAAAAAAATGCAGGATATATTTCATTCAGCTGGCCCTACAACCTGAAATATTTTTGGCTCCTCCAGATTTCTTGTAGATTTTGAACACGTGGATACATTATTTATTTTCAAAACAGTATTTTCTTATTTTGTTTTGTTATATTACTGACATATCCTGCCCTTGAGGGCTATACTGACATGGGCAGCAAGTTTCATTATAGTTAATCATGAAATGTTTGATTTTGAAGGAACTAAGATATAGTCTAGTGAAATGAGCATTGGACCAGCAGTTGGGAAGCCTACTTTCTAGTGCTACCTTTCTAAAAATTTGCTCTCTAACTTGACTCTGGACAAAGTTGTTTTGCACCTCAGTTTTCTTATATGTGAAATGGAGATGATAATGCTCACAAGGTTGTCACAAGAATAGAGTGAAAATTACTTCAGAATATATAAAGAACTATATGAGTGTGTGGAATTATTATCTAAATTAGAATGACCACCTTAAGAGGGAGCATGTATTTATTAAGCACCTAGTGTGTGCCAAGCACTATGCTAAGCAGTTTTATAAATATCTCATTTGATCCTCACAACAATCCTTTGAGATAGATATTATTATTCCCATTTTATACCTGAGGAACTGAGGCAAAGATAAATTCACTAGCTAAGGTCACAGCTTTTGTGCACATGACTTCTTGACTTCCTAGTCCAGTGATCTATCCATTGTCCTACCAGATGCCCTTTCTAAAATTACAGTTATTGTTTATACTACTCATCTCTACTATAAAAATAAGAGCTTAATTCCTTTAACATTCGCATAAACATTTCCCAGAATGCTTTTGTTGCTATCCTTTGAATCTTCTGTCTTTCTACAATGTCCTATCTGAGTTTAAACAGAGTGATTCCTTTAAAATGGGACTGAGTTAATTAAGATGGTATATGAATAGAAGTAGATCAGTGTTGAAAAAGAAAATGTTCAGAAGTTCTCTACTTTGGATCAGATTATGTTATAAGAAAAGAGTGCTTTTTGTCTCCTTGGTTATAATAATAGTTATATAGTACTTATTCTGGGCCAGCCAGTCTGTTAAGCCCTTTGCAATTATTATCTCATTTGATCCTCACAACAATCCTAGAGATAGGTGCTACTATTATTTCTATTTTACATAGGATAAGAGGAAACTGAGGCAAACAGAAATTATGTGACTTTGAAGAAGCTATCAACTGTAAAAACCAGGAGGAATCTTGTCTCTCCTAATTTATTTTCCTTTTTCTTAAAGCCAATAGGTCTCTAGTCCTCTGGAAATTCTCAAAGCGATCTCTGAAGGTAACTCCACATACCTTCTGGTACCCGAATCTCTGAGGATATAAATACACATTTAGTTGGTTGAGGGGCTGAATGGTATCATAGAAATAACATTGGTCTTTGAGTTAAGGGAACGAGGTTTAAATTCTGGTTCTGACATTTAATAGTTGGGTGACCATGGGTGAATCAGTGAATCTCTTTGAGATGCAGTTGCCTGTTTTCCTCAAGGCCTCAAGGCCTCTATTCCCTCAAGGTTTCTATTATAATAAACATTAAAAGTGTTCCATATTTACAAGTTATTATTTCATACTTTTATTAGTGAGGAGAATATTACAAGGATTTTGTACTCAGAATCTATGTACTATAGCTATATCTAGTTTTTTGTTCATTTGTTTTTTGTTTGTTGCTATTATTAGACTGGAGGAATAGGAGGAGGTTGTTATTAAGCACAGCTAGCTAGCTTCAGGGAGATTGATAGTGCCTTCCAGAACTAATGTTATCCTCATTCTTTGCTCCCATCCTTCTTTAAATGACTCTTCTGTCCCTCACTCCCAAAAAGGATTTCCTCAAGAGGATGGGAGACACTATAGAATCACAGAATCTTTTACATAAAGATCCAAGGGATCTCGATGATCTTCTAAATTATCTTCTGTCTACCGTAGGATAATGCTTTGCTGGGATTTTTTTAATGAGATATGGATATAAATACAATCTTTTCCTTGTGAAAGGAATCAACTACATGTTACCAACTCCATCAATAATGAACCATACCTTTCCTTATGGATCAAGTTTTGGTAATTTTCTACAAGCCATTATCATAGTGGGAGCAAAAAAGTAATTTAGGCAACATTATTAAGAGTTATTTAATCAAGGATGTCAGTGAAAGAAAAGGCAGTCTTAAAAGCAGAAATTGCTAGACTTTTTATATTTCTCCCCAGTCTTCCATCATGCATTGTCCTTAAAGATCCAAGCCTGTGTTAATTAGCCATTCGTGAGAAGCCAAAGATTGATGAATGGAAAAGTACTCCTTTTTATGAGGAATGATTTTTTTTTAATTTTAATTTTAATTTCTTTAATTTTATTTTTTTAAATTTTATTTGGATAACATATGTGTGGGTAATTCTTCAACAATAACCCTTACATAGCTTTCCGTTACAAATTTTCCCCCAACTCCCCTCCCCTCCCCTAGATGGCAGGATATCCTCTACATGTTAATTATGTTAAAATATTGGTAAATCGAATATATGTATACATATTTCCAAACTTGTCATTGTTGTGCAAGAAAAATCTTGTCTACACAAACGATATATCAGATAAAGGAAACACAATGTAAGCAAACATCAATCAAGGAGTATGAGAATGTTATGTTGTGGTCCACATTTCACATCCCTATGAGGAATGATTTTTAAATGAAATAAATATCTTTGATTATCCAAAGATGAGAGCTTGGGAAATTTTGGTTTTCTAAATTGAGGCACCATGTTCCAAAATGCTGATCTAGACATCCATTCTGAACTAGAGGCCAAAGCATTTTTTTTCAAGGACTGGTAAAGTATTTTCAATATAGATTTTATTCCACTCCTTCCCTCTCCCTCCTTCATATTAGCTAAGTGGGAGTCATTTTTGTTACCATTAGCTTCTTCACAGTTATTTTTATGCTAACATATTTCCCACATCCTACTCCCCATGCTTTCTCCTAATAGCCTCCCACTCCTCATATGCTTAACTAATTCCCTTGCCTTTTTCAAATAACCCCAAGCCCTATTTACCTAGTTTAATTGGAATTAGGATGTATATTATTTATGGCTCCTCCCATCCAAAGTTGTCTTCGCCTTTTATTGAGTTTAATTAAATAAATAATTCTTTCAACAACTAGTTACTTTGCTTTCTGTATACTAAATGCTTATAGATTATAAGATTTTTTTAAAAGGCACTTTACTGTCTTCTCGTAAAATGCAAATTCTTTTTGGTCATGATGGCACAGATTTGTCATCCCTGCTGCTACAGAAATTGAGGTTGGTGAATTACTAGAGCTTTGGAGTTCTGAGCAGCTGTTTTAGCATTCATATTTATTCTAGCACTGGTATGATATATAATATGATATATATGATACAATGTGATGTATAATATAATATATAGCATAATTCATCTGAATGCTTAAGGAGGGATTAACCAGTTCTAACTAAGCAAGTCAAAGTTTCCATGATGATCAAGAGTGGGATTAGGCCTATGAGTGATTGCTGCTCTTGTAGCCTGGACAAGATAGGGAAAATCAAAAGCCAAAAAACCCCCAAAAAACAAAAAAACAAAACAAAAAAACCCAGGCATTTTAGGCTCTCTTTTCTTGTATATTCTGCTTTAGTTTGAATTCCCAAGAAATTTATGATTGCTCAACAAACAGAGCTTTTGAAACTTATAAAATAATATTTGGCAACTTCTTTCACTATTTAAAATCTTCAGATTTGACCAACATTTCAAAGTCTTCCATGGCAGATGCCCTAGAGTTTCTTTCTCCTTTTTTTTGCAACATGAACTACATATTTAACACATTTTTGTGGTCATGATAGAATACAGTGGAAAACACAGGGTTGAATGTTGATACCCTTTTAAAAAATGTCAGTAATTCTTAAAATGAATATTGTTACATTCTAGTACATTGAAATAAGAATAAAGATTCAACTTTGTGAAGATAGCTTTGAAGTCCCAAGTTCTATATGAATTGCATGACCTTGGGAAGATAATGTAAAAGTTCCCCATACTCAGAATATCTGCTTTTCAGTAATTTTGTCTTCCTTTAAGGTTCAATTCAGGTACCATGTCTTCCATAAAGCTTTCTCTAATCTTCTCACATGTTAGTATTCTCGTTCTCTTTAATTTTCCTTGTACTCTATGACTTAGGGTTAGCAATTCTTTGACTCCCATTCAATCCTTACTCTGTTCCCCACATTCACTTCAGGGAAGTTTGAAAAATTTGCATTTACAAAAGAAACTACGGAGAGCTACATGAAAATTAGATTACAAAGCATACCTTACTCCCAAGATTGTTCAACTTATTAATAATTTTTAATGTAAAACAAAAGCTACAGAAAAAGGCAGGTGGTTGTTTTCTATTTTCTAGACTCTTTATTACGTGAATCAATCAGTAGGGCATTTGGCTTTGGTGCTAAGTTTGAGCCAGTGAAATACCTTGCTGTCTCCCTTAGGAAAAGGTGGCCCCAAATGGAATTTAGTAGTATAGATTTCATTGATACTAAGAGGAGAAAATTGTCATCATCATTCTCATTACTGTCAGATTTTTCCAGTGACTTGCAAATTCATTAGGGTGTAACTAGATTACTAAATATTCCCCCACTGTCTTAAAAAAATTCATCTTCAAAAAAGCTGAACTTGAAGGAATAATTTAAGTAGTAAAGTGAATAGAATGCTGGTCTTGGATTCATGAAGTCCTGAATTTCCAAAACCTGCCTATGATTCTTAATTTTCGGGGTGAACCTAGACAAGTCATTTCATCTCTAAGAACCTTATTTTTCTCTTCCCTAAAATAAAGACATTGGATTTTAAGGTTCTTCCCTGCCAGTTCTAAATCTCTGATCTAAGTACTGGACATATCAGTTTTGTTTCTTCACTATTTTATATTTTGCCTTATTAAACCTAGTCAATTGGCCAGCTTGTTGGTCTTCCTGAAATCTATAACATTTCAAAATTTGTCACACTCCACAGCATTTCTATCTATTAGAAACAGAAAGTACATTAAAAAGCCTCTGATCTAGGGCTTCTTAATTGGGTTCCACAGACCACCATGACGCTATAGATAGATTTTGGGTGGGTGTGACTTAAGATGAGGGGGAAAATGCATTTTTAATTTTATTAAACTTTTACTGAAAGTTTGCATTTCCTTCCATTATGAATTTGAAAAATATTAATATGAGAAGGGGACCATTAGCTTGACCAAACTCCTCCAGCTAGAGGAGTTCATGACACAAAAAAGATGAGGAAGCCTTTATCTAACCTAATCCCTCTTATTTTATAGATGAGACACCAGAGCTAGAATGATGAAGTGATTTCCCTGAATAAATGACAGATCTAGAACTACAATTTAGACTAGATTTTTTGATTCTTAATATAAAGCTCTTCTTCCTCCCTCCCTCTTTCCTTCCCTCCTTTCTTCCTCCCTTATTCTTTCCTTCCTTCTTTCTTCTTCATTTCTTTCTTCCTTCTTCTTTACCTCCCTTCCTCTTTCATTCCTTCTTGCTCTCCTTCTTTCTTCCTTCTTTTCCTCCCTCCCCCTTTTTCCTTCCTTCCTTCCTTCCTTCCTTCCTTCCTTCCTTCCTTCCTTCCCTCCCTTTCTCCCCCCCTTCTTCTTTCCATCCATCATTCCTTGGAGGCAATTGGGTTATGGGACTTATCCAGATCATATAGCTAGTAAGTGTCTAAGGTCAGATTTGAATTCAGGTCTTCCTGATTCCAAGGCAGTGGTCTATCTCTGTGCCACTTAACTACCCCAACACAAAGTTCTTTCAGTCAATTAACAAACATTTATTAAATATCGACTAGATGCTAGACATCGTGGTGGCAAATACAAAGAATGAACAAATTCAATGTGATTTTATCTCTATGAGTACTCACTCATCCCTAATGCAAATCTAAATCTCTCTCTACCTCTAGTAGGTAGTCATTTCTCATGAAGAAACTCTCCAGAATTAATTAGGCTAGTCTTTGGGTGACTGATATATTATTAGGCCTGAACTTGACACCTTTCTAACTTGCTAGGAATTGTTGAAACTTGAAATTTATGAACATAGTTCTTAGAGAACTCGGGGTCTTCTCCATGCTCTAATGAGTTTTCAGAGTGAGATTTTAATGGAGGGCTCTGTAAGGTTCTACCTTCAAAATCAAATCAAAATAAAACAAAACCAAAAAAACCTCCTTATCAGCTGAAATCCTTCCTTGTCCAGGGTCTTTGCCTTGATTGAATTTTACTTTGCATCATGTAAGTATGTATAATGTGTTATCTCCCATGTTAGATACCAAATTCTTGGAAGGTATGTGCCATAGGGTGGCTTTGATTGTTTTTTTTGTCTTTGTACCCTGAGCCCCTTTCATAGTACCTTGTTTAAAAAAAAGTTATTAAATTTAATTTCCATTCATACTGCATGGTTCAATCTTATATTGTTGTGGTGGTGGTATTGAATTTTGTCTGACTTTCCATGATCCCCATTGAGATTTGACAATGATAGTGGAGTGGTCTGCCATTTCCTTCTTCAGCTCATGATACAAATGAGAAAACTGAGGCAAACATTAAAATTACTTGCCCATGGTTACACAGATGTAAGTGTCTGAGGCCAGATTTGAACTCATGAAGAGGAATCTTACTGACTCCAGGTCCACTACTATATCCCTGCACCACCAAGGTGTCTGCAATCTAGCTGCTCAATTCCATATTACCACTATCTAAACAATATTACAGTAGCTTTCCAACTTATATCCCTTCCCTCTTCCTTCAGTTTTCCAATCCTTTAGGCATATAAACTGATTAATCTTCCTAAAGCACAACTGATCACTCCTATAATCACAAAGCTTCAGTAGCTTCTGATCATCTATTAAATAAGTATAATCTATCCATTATTCAAGACCTTTCATTATCTGCTCAAAACTACCTTCCCAGAATAATCTCCCACAGTTCCCTTACCTGTGCTCCAACTAGGCTGAACAACTCAAAACTACTTTCCTAACATTCTCTATGAATTCTTACCCATTTAGAAGTCTGGTTACATCTTTCCTGTTCCTGGCTCTTGCCCTTACTAGCTGTATAACCTTAGACTTCTTCTCTTTGACCTTCCTTTTCCTCCCTGGTAAAATGGGAATGGTAAAGCTCTGAAAATTAAAGAAGAAACTTCCAAATCATCCCCAGGCTTGTAGGGGGAAGATAGAAGGGGAAGGATTAGCAAGCTTTTCAGTGGCCATAGTGCTTTATGCAGCTGTCTCAGGAGCTCCACCTTGTGGAATCCTTTGCTGATGTACCTCAAAAAGCTGGTTCTTGAATATTACATTGGAATACTAGATCATCAAGTGTGCCTTTTGCAGTCTCATATTTCTGACCAAAGAACCAGTTTTCATGGGATGCAGTTTCCTTATTCAAGAATGAGTGGTGAGTAGAGCTCACTTACAGGTCACTAGAAATAAACAATGGAAAGGTACATGTAGCCAAGGTATAAAATTCTAGATAAATACAAAAATATTAGCCACATATATTATTAATTTTCTGATTTTAACTGAGATAAAACAACCCTTTTCCTACCTGACAAAGTGATGATTTTTCTTAATTTTGTAGTTGCTATAACATTACAACAAAGCATGTTGAGTTGAATATTTCTGTATTGTTCTCTCAGTATCCTAGGATATAGTTTGTCCAGGCTGGTTACTTAAGCTCATTAAAGTCTGCTAGAGACTGCTTAACCATTGGTTTCTTAGAGGTTTTCTTTATTAATAATTCTTTTTTCTTCTTTTCTTCTGATTCCAATTCTGATTCTGATTCTTCTGATTATTCTCTTTGGAAGAAAAAGAAGAAGCAAAATAAGATTTGAATAGTTTATTAATATCATCCAATTTAGGGGATCTTTCCCTCTTTTAATCATATTTGTTCCCAATATAACTTTGCCTTCAATCTTATCATGTCGATTTCAATCATCAATCTCTCTTTATCACTCAAAATCAGGTCCAGAATAACAATTTTCCTTGTTTCTTCTATTCCACTTAAAGAATGGAATTTTCCCCCATTTTTCTTTATTCTGTTTTCTCCTCTATCTCTGTCTCTTTCTATCTCTCTCTCTCCCAGAGGGATCTTTCCTTATTTCTAGTTTTCATCTTTTTTTCTTTCTCTTCAACTTGAAAAGGAAAATAAAAAAACAAAATTCTTGCAACAAATATGTGTGCAAACAAAACCCTCACCTTGGCATGTTCAAAAAATGTATGTCTTGTTCTGCATTTTGAGTATTATCTTTCTGATAGGAGATAGATTATATGTTTCATCATTGGTACTCTAAAATCCATGGTTGTCATTGCGTTGAGTAGAATTAAGTCTTTACAGAATTGTCATTGTATGACCTGTTTTCTTGGTTTTATTCTCTTCATTCGGCATCAGTCCTTATAATTCTTCCCAGATTTCCCTAAAACCATTCCTTTCATCATTTCTTGCAATTGATACAGAGGGATAGAATTGTCCTTGAAGCTGACTGTCAACAAAGGCCTATTTTCATTTTTATAGGGGTTAAGAGAAGTTAAATAACTTATCTCATCCTCACATAACTAGTTTCAAACCAAGAGCTAAACCTTAGGATAGTGCTCTAAGCACTGTTTGTTCCACTTTAACTAGATTAATTATACTATTAAATATATAAGTACTTGAAGACTTGAGTGTTGAATTAACCTATCAGCTAGCATAAAGAAAAATGGCCCTTAAATGCTATGAGAGTCTTTGATAGAGAGGCAGACTATGTGAAATATATGGTGTGGAGGGTATATACAGTAGGAAAGAAAAACCTCTTTTGGAGTGAAATATTATGGGGAAGGTATATTGCAACCTACAAAGTGTAATATGACTTTGAGATGTTATTACTGGACATCCTGACTAAGGACTTTGGAGGTTAACTTTCTTTTAAACCATTCTACCTTGAAAAAGAAAAAGGGAAAATAAAAATAAAAATGTTGCTCTTTTCCTTTTCTTCAGTGCATAAAAGAAATCGAAATGAATGGCTGAGTCCCAGTGGACAGAGTGCTAGCTTGTTATGCCCTTTCTCAGTACTCAGTGTGCCCTGTGCCTTCTGTACCCAAGGAAACAGACATTGAATTGTGAAATGGATGTGTAGAGTGTTTAAAACTCATCATTATGTAACCCCCAAAACCAAGGTCAGACTGATATGTGAGCTCATGGTAATGACAGGAATTAATCAAATGACGGAAGTCATTTATAGAGATGGAGAATTTGCAAAGTAGGTCAGTTTCTGCAAGGCCAAGAATACACTGAATTTTTTTTTCTTTTAGTTATTTAGGCTCTTTGATCCATAAACATGCCATTACATATGCTAGAAATTGCTTTTACATCATTTTAAATAACAAAACATTCACCTTTAAGCTAAGAGCAGCTTATAATCAAACATATTCAGGGAAAATAAATCTAAACTGTCACAACAGCATTTCCTTTTCCTATGAAAAGACAGCTCTATAGATGTAGTCAACTAGACCATATACTCCATGAATGTAGGAATCATGTCTTATTCTTCTTTATGTATTCTCGCACTAAAAAATAAATAAAATATGATATCTAATATGGTGTTTAGCACTGGAAGGTGCTTAATAGGTACCAATGAACCAATAAATGCAAATTTACCTTCATACATTTTCATTTTATTATTATTATATATAATATTATTATTGCCCAGAATATTATCACATATTAGTTATTTATTTTATAAACATAGAAGGTACTTAATATTTGCTTGTTGAATTGAATTGGTTACTTTATCCATTATTTTTCCAATGGCAGAATCAAGTATAATGCCATAGTTGAGTTTAACAGATCCTTTTATCATGTGCAGAGTATTTAAAAATATAAAAACCTAATTAAATCAAGACCCAATTGTTATGTAGGAATATAACCTGGAAAATGGTGACACATGGTTTGACATATTTCGAATCTTTAACTCTTTGACAAGTTATTTTTATTTTGTAGGATTTTGAACTCAACAATGAGCTAAAGATGAATGTCCTAAATTTGCTGGAGGAAGTCTTAAGAGACCCAGACCTTCTACCCCAAGAAAGGAAAGCCACAGCCAATATATTGAGGTAAAGGCATTGCAAGGAGTCATTTTGTTTCATTGATTATATATTGTGCTTTCTTGCAAACCATATTATTATACCAAGGTAAGTCTATCCCCTCAAACATCACAAACTCTAGGATCAGAAAAAATAGCTACTCTATATATAGAATTTTAAAGAGTATGAAATGTTTTACATATGTTATCTCATTTTAATTGGTACTAGTAGATTAACTGATGACAAGAATACACCACACCGGGCTATAATAGTGCTTATTCCTTAACAAAAACTGTCATCAACATCTCTGTCTTTGGGGATTTCTGTTGTAATAATAATGACTGTCATTTGTGCCAACTTTGTGCTAAGCACTGTGCTAAGTGCCTTTTAAAAATATTGTCTCTTTTGATTCTTACAATCCTGCAAAATATCCCATTTTATAGATGGGGGAACTGAGACAATTGAAGTTAAATGACTTGCTGATGGTCACACAGCTAGAAAGAATTAGAGATTAGAAATGAAATTAGGTCCTCATGACTCAATGATTGGCAGTTTACCCATTACACTCTTTAGCTGTCTAAGACTGTTTTTGTAATATTAGGAATTATATAATATTGCATAACTTTTTCAAAGTAAGAGTCTGAATGGAACAGGTAGAAGTTAGCTAATCACAGCATTAGTTAATCATAGAGATCTCTGGGATCAGTGGAGCCTCTCACATCTGCCAGTCAGAATATTTCTATTGTTCTTAAAAATGACTGGAGAAGGCAATTCCTTTTGTAAATCATTTGTAAAACTCATTTTAATATTCACCCACCCTTGTTATAATGGGTCATAATCTAAATCCCTTTTTTTGTATTATTTTAATTGATTGTCACCTCTCTCCTCAGTGGTGTCAGTCTCATTACTTAATAACAGTAAGTCACATTTTTGTAAATACTTTGTTTCATAAAGTCCTTTTCTCCCAACTATTTTGAAAGAAAAGTAGTTAGAAGTATTTTTTTTTTCAATTTTGCAAATGAGGAAACAGGCTCAGAGAGGCTATGTAATTTCACCCTAGTCAGATACCTAAAAAGTGTCAGAATTGGTACTGGAACTGAGGTCTCTGATTCTCAGGTGAAGTCGTACAGTTCTTGTAGATGTCTTTAATCTCCTTTTCCTTTTCCTTCTTCTGCTTCCATTAGTATTTATATTTTGCTTTGAGGTTTGCAAAGCACTTTGCAGGTACTACCTCACTTAACAACCCTGTGAGTTAGGTGCTATTATTATCTTCATTTAAAAGTGAGGAAATTGATTCTGCCAGAGATTAATTTACTTGCCCAGGGTTATCCTGCTAGTTAATAAGTGTCTGAAGCTGGATTTGTCATCCTGGAGGCAGCTAAGTGGCCAAGTAGATGGAGTATGAGGCCTGGAGTCCTCATCTTCCTCAATTCAAAGCTTGACCTCAGTCATTTACCAGATGTGTGAACTTGGATGAGTCGCTTAAATCTGTTTCTTCATCTGTAAAATGAGCTGGAGAAGGAAATGACCAGCCAAAGATACTAGAATAGTGTCTTTGCCAAGAAAACCCCGAAGAGGATCATAAAGGGTCATACATGACTGAAAAATGATTGAATCTCTTCCTGACTCCAGATCCAGTCTTCTATCCACTGCATCACTTAGCTGCCCAGACAGTATGCCATGTTTCTTCTCAAGAGTCCTTAAAAGTGCCATAAGTCTATAATGGCAGCACCATTGGTGTGTTTACAATGGACTTGGAAAGAGGTGATGAAACTTGTTATTTGGGAGGCAGTTTTACAAGTGTACCATGAGTTTGAAGCGGTCTGGTTTTTTGCTTCAAAATCTTTTAAACATGAATAAGCAATCTGTGTCTATGAACACACAATGTGTGTGCCCTCGCCAGAAGTGCTACTTTGTGCTTATTATGTCAGCATTTTTATTTGCTCTTCTTGCACTATTTTAGAGTCCTGGAGAGCACGGGAGATAAGTTCAGTGTGAACTGAAGTGATTCTCGATGATATATGACAGGGAATTACAAGGTCACCAGAAAATCTCACTGCAGAATCACAGGACAGCCTGATGGTGTTCATGCTGTAACAAGGTCCCTGAGCTAGCCCCAGCAGGTAGTGCCAATGATGAAGAAGAGGCTGAAGGGCCAAATTCTGAGTCTCTAAAGAATTCACACTCTTTTCTCTGACCCTTTGCCTAAAACAGCACTCTGACCAGAGAAACTGGCTAGAAATGAAAGGAGACCTTTTACCTCTGAATTACATGGCCAGGCTTGATGGGGCTAAACTGACAGATCAGAAACACCAGCCTTAAAGGTAGCAGCAGCTAAGAGACTTGTTGGAGCAATCATGACTGACCTCTCCTGACTTCTTCTTGGCTTGGCTCCAAGAAAACTTTGTAGCACTGACCCTTACTGTGAGGAACCTTGTTTCTTTTCTATCCCTCAGACTCCCTTAAGTTGTAAAATGTTGCCCTCTCATCTGTGGCTGCCTTGTACCTTTATTAAATCTTGCTACTGTTTCCCTTGCTCAATACCAGCTCCCCCCCTTATTTCCTGAGCACCAACTCAGTCTGCCTGACTATCCAGTTTGACTTTAATTTCTTGACAATTAGTCATCAAGCATTTATCAAGCACTTATTAAGTGTTAGTCACTGGTTAGTTGATAGATCTTATAGACATACTGCAGTGGTATTTTCATTCAAATCCTGCTAAGATGTAAAAAACTTACATCAGCACAAGTCCCCTATTGTTCCATTGTTTTCAGGATAATATTCCAGACTTTAAGAAATGAAGCTTTGAATTCATTTATTGAAGGATTATATCTGTGAAGGAATGATCCCCCTTAGGGTGCCAGTATGATGGTTAAGAGTGGAAAAGTGGTATGGTTAAATGGATAGTAAGACTGAAAGAATACAGATTTGATTTTAATGCCTTTTAATTCATTTCATCCTCCTGGTTTGTTTCCTCATTTGCTGAAAATATTCTCTTATTATCATTCTAAGTATAAAAAAGGTTTAATAATATACTAAAACTGTAGTTAGGATATTTGGAATTAGCTCTCCTCTGTGGGGACTGGGGAAATGTGAAGAATGAATAATCTGAGCTGAGAAGAGTTTAATCTCTGCCATGCTGAAGTTATCTCTCAGCTAGAAAACAGTAACTTGAGATATGACTTCAAAGGGAATTCAAACTCTCTGAACCTACTTCTGGCCACTGGAAGGAGCTGATGTGATACAGACAGCTCCTTGGAAGGAATGTACCTGTCAACAAGACCATGTAGACCCATTTGAACTAAGTCCAGATGCTAACTGAGAATTGCCAATGAAATTTTGAAGGGTAGAATCAGACTTAATGTTCACATAATTGATATGCTTCAGGTAAATGCACAAGGTCAAGAATTCCAAGGACTCAGAACTTAGAAAGATGTCCAAGACAGATGAAGGATGCTGCTACATGGTCTGGTCCAGGACAGGCTTCCTATTTTATCCAAAACAGGAACAGGTGAAGTTATATGCACTCCCTCATCCAGAGGATCAGGAACCAAGGCCAGAACTCTGAGTAGAAATACAGCAAAACTCAATAAAGATGCAGCAAAGATTGCCTGGGGAAAATACTATTAAGAGTTAATTCTAAGAAAGATTTGATCATCTCATTATACTTGGCAGATCAAAAAAATTTGTCAAAATCTACAATAGGCCACAATCCTCACTAATCATCAATTATCTACCCTCTGAATCAACATAAAGTTGAAGTGAGAAAAAGAAACCAGAAATAAATATCCTATGGTGCAGTAGGCTATAAATGCTCTTGAAATCAGGAGGACTCATCTTCTTGAGTTCAAATTCAGACATTTACTAGCTTTGTGACTCTGGGCAAGTTACTTAACTCTATCTTAATTTCCTAATCTGTAAAATGATCTGGAATGATAAATGTGGAAATATGTTTAGAAGAATTGTATGTGTTTAATCTATATTGGATTACTTGCTGTCCAGGGGAAGGGAAAGTGAGGAGAAAAATGTGGAACAGAAGGTTTTGCAAAAATGAATGTTGAAAATTATCTTGCATGTATTTTGAAAAATAAAAAGCTATTAGAATAAAAATATATAATCAAACAACAAAGAATATAAAGGGACAATAAGATTTCCCTTCATATACACTTGGGGAACAAGCTCTCAAGGATAACTTTATACCAGTAAGGGAAGAACAAAGGCAGAGAATATGTATGGAGAAGCTATGCTAAGGAGAGATGTATGACCACAGGACACACACACACACACACACACACACATATATCCAAGGAACTTCCTATCTTCTATGGTACAAGGCTTCTGATGCCCTTTAGTTAGGTTATCATTTTGTTATCACCATTTAGTGATGTTATTTATACCCATCTTCTCCAGGGTCCATGCTACTTGTTGTGCTTACTTATCTGTTCTTTGCTGCCATCTATTGAATTTCCAACTCTTTAGAGTCAAATACTCATTCTCTATTCCCCTCAACCAAATGATGGAGGTGAGACTGAAATTTTGCAAAATATCTTGGAATTTACTAGCTAGAATTTAAACCCAAATCACTCTAGTTCTCACTGATTGACCAACAATAAAACTGACCCAAGTCCCATTTGGTCATTGCCTGAGCCCTGATTGGCTCAGAGTACATGTAAATAGCAATTTGTTTCTGTTTTGGCCAGAAACCCTGAAGGTCTTCCCTTCCAAAGTTAATATATATATATATATATATTGCCTAGGTAAAAGAAGTCATTCTTGCCTCATTTATCACCTAGCTTTAATTACTAATTGGGTGTTGCTTCAGTCAGACTGAAACCTGTTAAAGATATTAGTTTAAAAAGGCTAAGGTCTCCCCACTATATCCAGAGCCAACTCCAATTGTCCTGATCTATATCTGGCCATGGGACCCAGATCACTCCTGAAAAGAAAATGAGGCTGGTGTCTTTGCACAGGCCTCCCTCACTTAAATCTGATTCACTTGCATGTCATGGTCCTCTTTGAGAATGAAAGTCAAACAATAATAAGTCACTCTACCTTGTAAACATTTTTTCCCAATCTTTTTCACTTGGTTCTAATATTTCTTATTGTGAAATCTTGTGAAATCACTGAATTATTTTTTGCTTCATTTTATTTTTATGAATCATCTTTCCTAGGATAAGGTTTTCCACCTTCTAAGTCATTCCTCCATCTTTTTTTTTCTCTTCAGGAGCTCTGATTTCACTTATCACTTGCTTTCATTTTTTTCTAGGTTCTAGTTTTGGAATCTTCGTGGTCACTCCTTCTTTTCTCTGAGGCCTCCCTGGTACTTGTGGAATTATTTTCTTCTTTTCATTTCACCTCATGAACTTCTCTTTACCCATACTATTTCTTTGTTGTTTGGGGGCATTTTCTTCTATGTATTTATATCTCCAACTTCATTTTCTGAATTGGGTTTTTTGTTAGATTCAGATCAGATCTTCTCCCTTCTGAACTTATAGTTAGGGCTGACTCTGCTGCTATAGATAATCTAAATCTTGTGGCTAAGACTATCCATCACTATCTTCTGGGACCATCTTCTAGTAGCCTAAGATAGTTTGGGCATAATATAGATTTTTGCTATTTTTATCATCATGATCATCATCATTGCCATCTGAGGAAAATGTCATATGAAATTCTACATCTGTTCTGAGGAGCAAATGTCTATTGTACTTTTATTTTATATAACTTATCTACTAGCAAAACATACTGTTTTCTGACATTTGCGTTGTACTTATCTTTTTTTTATAAAGCTTTTTATTTACAAAACACATGAGTGATTTTTCTACATTGACCTTTGCAAAAACTTTTTTTCCCAAGCTTTTCCCCTCCTTCCCCCCACCCCCACCCCTAGATGACAGGTAATCTAATACATGCTAAATAGGATAAATTATATGACAAATACAATACATGTATACATATCTATACAGTTATCTTACTGCACAAGAAACATCAGATCTAGAAAGAGAAGAAGAAAAAACAACCTAAGAAGGAAAACAAAATGCATGGAAATATTCACAGAAAGCATTAAAATGCTGTGTTGTGGTTCACACTCAGTTCCCACAGGCCTCTCTCTGGATGTATATGACTATCTTCATCTCTGAACAATAGGAACTAGTTTGAATCACATCATTGTTGAAGAGAACCACGTCCATCAGAATTGATCATCTTATAGTCTTGTTGCTGTGTATAATGTTCTCTTGGTTCTGCTGACTTCACTCAGCATCAGTTCATGCAAGTCTCTCCAGGCCTCTCTGAAATCCTCCTGTTGGTCGTTTCTTTTTATGTTTCTCTTGTGTTCTGTGTTTGTAGATCAAATTTTTTGTTCAGTTCTGGTCTTTTCAGTAGAAATAGGTGAAATTCTCCTATATCATTGAATTACCATCTTCTTCCCTGGAAGATAATGCTCATTCTAGCTGGGTAACTTATTCTTGGCTGTAATCCAAGTTCCTTTGCCCTTCAGAATATCTGATTCCAGGCCCTTCGATCCTTCAAAGTAGAAGCTGCTAGGTCCTGTGTGATCCTAATTGTGGCTCCTCGATATTTAAATTGTTTCTTTCTGGCTTCTCATAATATCTTTTCCTTGCTATGATAGTTCTGGAATTTAGCCACGATATTTCTGAGGGACTGTGTTGTACTTATCTAACATAAAAGCAGGACACATACTGAAGTTTCCATCTAAATTGTATTTAAAGTATTAAGATTATTTCCAAGACTTTTAGATTAACCTTTAAAAAGTACTAGATCTTCTTAACCATCCAGTGCATTATCACAGGTGGGGAAGGAACAATTACCTGTACAAGCAGGTGAGCAGCACATAAAAACAGGGAGAACTCAGGCTAGTTTGAGCCCAGAGGGAGAACTATAGCAGAGCAATGTAGCACTAGAGAGCTGGATTAAATGTTTATATTCTAATAAGTTGTCCCTGGGGAAAAAATTGTGCTTTAGGTTATGTTGAGTGCTGCCTGAAGTTTTTGAACACTTTGAACACAAAAATTATTTCTGGGAAATGATTACTCCTAATCATGGTGTCAACAATAGTCATTTCCTTGATGCTTTCTTAAACCTTTCTCTCTACATGTGAAATACCTGGGGCCTTGACAACAAGGAAATATTTATTTCTTAGATTTCCATATGCTCTTAGATCAGAAATTTCTATTCTGGGGTCTATGAAGTTCTAAAAATATTTTGAGAAGTTAATATATTTTGATTTTTCGAAGTCAATATATTTCAATTTCAGTATTTCAGTATAACTGGTCTCCATGGTAATCCTATTTAATGTATTTTAAAACATTACTCTGAGAAGGGGTCCATAGACTCTACTAGACTTCCATAGTGGTTCATGATTCAAAAAAAGGTTAAGAACTCTGAGGTAGTGTATCTGATAAGTTTCAAATGTAATGCAGGCAGATCTTCCACTTTCTTGATTCAGGGGAACTAATAATCATACCTAGTGTCCAGGTTCTGAGATACCACTCATAATATAATGTTAGAAGTCCAGGTCTCAGTTTCCCATTGAAAACTTGAAACCCAAGATTGCTAGAGAGGACATAAAGTATTCTTAGATCTCTCTCAGACACTTTGAAAATTTTCCACATAAAATAAAGTAGGATGACACAGAAAGATTTAATATTATTAACAGTGAGCATATAAATAGATGTCATCAGTGAAAATCCTTCCCCAAAATTACAACATAAAAGGAGGAATTATTATTATTATTTTGTATGTTTAAAGAAAAAGTATTCTTCATTTCAATTTGGGCTTTGTTAAATATTGGATAAGGGTAATCAATAATGGCCACATGGTATCTGGTCAGTGCTGCTGATTCTGGCTGACCAAGTCTTGAGTCAGGGAGAACAAGTAGAATCAATAGGGAAAACAGAGGCAATCCCTAGAATGGGTTCAGATGCTGAAGCTGTGGCTATTGGCTATGCATCTGATATCAGTTGCTTACTGTATATAGAACAGTAGGTTTTAATCTTTGCCAGAAGATGATTGTAGGTAAGCCTATTCCTTAATTAATTAGGTGAAGAAACTTTCATTCTTCAGAAGGAAAAAGAAGCCTCCTGGTTTCTCTGTCTTTTTTCAAGTCTCATCTCAGATTTCATCTTCTTCAAGAAGCCTTTTCTGCAATTTTTCCTTATTTCTATTACCTCACAGTTAATGGCTCCCCTCTAAGATTTTGTTGTTGTTGTTCAGTCTTTCAGTCATGTTCAATTCTTTATGATCCCATGGATCATAGGAAATGGCATACCCTCTGATATTACTTTTCATCTATACTACATATATCTATTATATGTATATATATATATAGGTTTTTGCATGTTGTTTCCCCTATTAGAGGAAACTCCTCTATTATTAATAATATTATTAAGCTCCCTGAGGGCAGGGACCATATTTTTGCCTTTCTTTATATCCCCAAATACTTAGCACAGTAAGTGTCACATAGTAAATATTTAATAAATACTTGTTGACTTGAGCAAAGAAATAAGATTTATGAATTTAAACAAATTCAAATCAAAGTACTTCATGTATATTAGTTAAATTCAACTATGAAAAAAATAGCATGGAATGCTAACAATTGAAGAAGACATCGAATATCACATGGTACTAAGACAAAAGCTATTACTTATTAATAATAACAATACAGTTAAAACAGCTTTTCTAGTGAATTTTTCCATGTTCAAGGTTGATTAGTCCATTGTCAAGCTCTGAAAATCAAAAAAAATCAGGATTCATATAGCAATAACAATGATAACTTAATCATGGCAGTCTCTCCACAACTTACATAATAATCATTGATTTTCCATTGCTAATCACACTTGTTATTCAGCAACTGTGAATACAAGTTTGGGCAAACTAGGAAGTATAATCAGCAGATGAGAGAGTGAATAGAGATCCCTTTGCAAGACCTTCACATTTATAGAAATACTGAAGGAGAGAGTGTTCGGTATTAATCGCTAAATCTTTCAGTCTATCTGGGAGATCTATTAATATTTAAAAAGCACAGAGAACAGACTGACTTTTAAAAGATGCCTATCTACTGTAGATTAAGATTCAGTTAAAGGATTGCTGCAAAATTTTGCAAGGCCCAACTTGGAATTAATAAGACCATTTGAGGCAGCTAGATGATACAGTCAAAAGAGCATTGAAGTCAGCAACTATAGAATATAAATCCATCTTTAGAGACATATTAACTGTATCATCCTAGATAAATCACTTAATCCCTGGTTGCCCAATTTCCTCACATGGAAAGAGTAGAAAACAATAGTACCTCCTTCTCAGGGGTGTTCAAGAAGATAAAATGAGATAATATTTGTAAAGAAATTTGGAAACTTCAAAGTGCCACATAAATGGAAGGTATTATTTTGAATATGAAAATGAATATTTCAATTTAGTTATTATTCAAATAGTTCAGTAATATTCAAAATATTATTTTGATTATATAAATTATTAATAGACAAGCTTATAGGACTATAATAAACTTCAAATCTATTGGGATAAGAGAATATTGGGAGCCTACATATAATAGAAACTTAAATTTTTGTCCCACTCTAATGTAAAAAAAGAGCATCACCACAGAATCATAATAAAATTTAGACATAGAAATCATAGTCCAATTCTCTTATTTTATAATTGAACAAATAAGAACACAGAGAAGTTGATTTGTCCAAGTTTACATAGTTAATCAAAACAGAAATAAAGATTTGAAAACAGTTCTTCTGACTCAAAAACTAGAGCTTTCTACTAAATTTTGCTGCTTTCTTCACTAGTGAATGGTTGTGGAGTAATAAACTTCTTTCCATAAGTCATCTTTGACACTTTCATTATATTTTGCCTTTTCTCTGGGGTTAAATAAGGGTTACTGTAAATTAGATACCGTTACCTTGAATGCTTACATGGGCACCAGGACTCTTTTGCCCACATCATTGGAGACCTAGACATGAGATATATTCTGATATTTTCATAAGAAATATGGATAGGGATAAAATAAATCAGATTCTGAATTCTTAGGGAAATTCTGGGTGGAGAGACACAAGCCAAAGGGAACAATATTGAAGCAGCTCCTGAGATTGAATCTAGTTCCCATAAACCCAGAATTTGGCAATCTGAGCCACAGATTACAATAGAGGGTGTCTCAAAAGTTTTAGTGTGGTTTTAGATTTGAATGGAATTTTGGAACACCCTGTTTATTTTTCTATCCTCCAGCCAAAATGGCCCAGAGAACAAACCTGGCACCTTTGGAGAACATTTCCCCTTTGAATATCAAAACTTATTCTCATGCTTGATACCTTTGCCCTAGGTCCATACCAAAATTTCCCCAATATCCTACTACTTGGTATAATTATACCTTGGTCATATGGAGAATTTAGCTCAACCAATTAGGTTTTTTTTTAAAAAAAAAGAATACATTTCTTAAGTCATTCAATATCATATTCTACCTGAGACACTTGATAAGAGTAGAAATCATCTTTAACCTATTCAGACAAATTTCTGCTATTTTCCCTGTGCTGCTAAGAACTGTTAAGTTTTTTATCAGATTCTTCAATATCAAAGATAATGGAACCATCATCTTATATCATAATCTTGGAAATGCTTGCAGAGGAGATGGAAATTGTAATAATGAGAACTTGGTCTTCAAATTTATCTTTGATCTCATTGATCTGTCAATTTCCTCTAGCACTACAGTTCATAGCACATCCATACTTAGTTCAGTGCCTGTTCCCTTCTTCCTCTGTACTTTCCCCGTGCTCTCATGTAAATTCTCCATGGAAGGTCCATCCATTGTGCTGAGGCTTTCCTCAATTTCTTCAGACATCTTGAAGATATCTCTAGATATCCACCTGTTATTCCTCACCCTTAACCACATTATTGGTCCATCTCTTTCTGTCTTCAATGATATCCTTTACTCCTTTTCTGCCTTGAAATTTCTAAAAAATATATATTTCACTCTCATGGGTTATATATTGTTTATGCTTATATCAAGTATCTCTCCATTTCTTCCCCATTTGATAATCAACTTTAATTCTTTAAATAGTTCTTGTCTCCTGCTATGCAGTAACACTAGTAAAATAGTATTATTAAAAAGATGGACCTTTCTGTTCATGGGAATCTTGGGATTGTTAAGTTTTTCATTTTCCTGAAGGCCAAGTACCTGCTTCTCTCTTATTTAACTCTGGCTTTACTCATAATCCATCTCTACTGTTTCTCCCTGATATGCATTCTAAGGGACAAAGTCAGTAGGTTATCAGTACAATGCATGTTATAACCTAAGTAAAGATATTCTTTATCCACTTGGTCTTTCATGAGTGGACGATCAGGCTAAACTCTTTTGAGTAGTTACAGATGTTCCTAGGCTTGATGGAACCCATATAATATCATCTATAAATAGGAGCAAGCTAAAAGGTCTCGCCATTCACAGAAACTCCTCCTTTAATTTGAATCCTATGTCCTTTCCATCATAGCCACCTTTGGCAAGAATACATTTCTTGGTTTTATGTTTATGATCAAAAGGTCATTGAACAAGGATTTTTTTTCTGTTGTTATATTGTTCAAATAATCCTGAATTATTTTGTTTCATGAATTAGACACATCTTGTTGGAAAAGCCTACATTTTGCTCTGCCAAACCAAAACCAAAAAAAAAAGAGTAAGAGTGGGATCTTCAATTCTCTATATCTTTCAGTCAGTTACAAAATGTTAAAAATGAGTTCCATTATTGAATATTGCTTGTTAAAGTCTCTTTGTTCCCTACTAATCATCAAAAATGTCCTCAATTTGTATTGTTATTGTTTAATGGTTTTAGTCATATCCAACTCTCCATGACCATATTTGGGGTTTTCTTGACAAAGATACCGGAGTAGTTTGCTAATTCCTTCTCCAGCTCATTTTACAGAAACTTAGGCAACAGGTGAAATGACTTGCCCAGGTTCACAGATTTGATAAGTGTCTGAGGTCAGCTTTGAACTGAGAAAGAAGAGCCAAATTTGAATTCAGGTTTTCCTGAATCCAGGGCCCATGTTCTATCCATAATTCTCTAGGGAGAGCTCACAGGGAACCTTCTGGAGGTATGTTTTTAGGCCTGAAACATCACTAGGTCAACTGGCAGACACCCAATTTTATTCTGCACCTGCATCAACTTTAAGCACCATGTCATTATTGTTGCTCATTAGTCTCAGATTCCCCATTATCACAGACCAAAGAGACTGTTATCTGACATCCAGGAATATTTGTGGCCTTAGCATCCTGGTCATATAGAAGTATATTATTTTTAACTAGATCACTCCCAAGGCCAGGTAATCTTAGGGATTATTGCTACATCCTCTCTAAGAGCTACATCACATTAGATCCTTTGAATTTTTTTGCGTGTTGAGTATGTGCTGGATACTGGAGATTCATACAAAAAAGGAGCTTATATTCTGCTAGAGACATAAGGGGGGAAGGAAGAGCAATAATTTGTACCCAGCTAAGTAAATATAAACTATATACAATATAAATTTATGGGGTTAGATCACTAGCAACTGGGGGAACCAATAAAAGATTATAAAAGGTAGCTCCTGAGCTACATATTTCAGGAGGTAAAATTTAATGGAGAACATTCTAGGCAGGAGGGGACAGCCTGAGCAAAGAAGCAGATTTGGAGATTGGAGATGAAATGTCATATATGAGGAACAGCCAGTTTGGCTGGAACATTAAGTACATGAGGAGGAATACTATGTAATCAGCCTGGAGAAAAGGTTGAAGCCAGATTGTGTGATGGGCTTTAAATGCTAAGTAGAGTAGTTTGTATTTAATTCTAGAGGCTTAATGCAACCACTGAAGCTTCTTGAATAGGGAAGTGGCAGTCAGACCTATGGTGTCATGATATCAATTTGGCAGCTGTGTGGAAAATGCACTGAAGTGGAAAAAGATTGGAGCCAAGGGCAGTAATTATGAGGCTACTAGAGTTAATCCAGGTGAGAAGTGATAAGGGTCAAACTATAGTGTTGTCCATGTGAGTGGAGAGGAAGAGACAGATGCAAAAGATTTGGTGGAACTAGCATGAACAAGAATTAACAAGTGATTGTCAGAGATACCCTGGGACTTAGGAGGCACATAAGGGATGGATATGTGGATCTTGGAGTCATCTGTGTAGAACTCATCAGAGTCGAACCTGCAGCAGCTGATGAGGTTGCCAAGAGTCATTGGAGAAAATAGAAAGGAGTTCATACCCACACAGAGCAGGCAAGACAAGCATGGTGATATGGCAAACACTCCTGGGCAGGATCAGTCATAGCAACAGGAAGAGAACAGAAGAAAAAAGCAGTTTCATAAAAAAACAAGAAGGGAGAGAGCATATTGGATAAGTGAGGTATAAACGGTGTGAGATAATGAAGATAGTTCAGGAAGAATGAGGCCTTTGGATTTAACAGTGTATTATTGGTGGCTTTGGAAAGAGCCATTTCAGACAAATTAGGTCAGAAGTCAGAATGCAGAGCACTGGGAAATAGAAAAAAGAAAAATAGAGACTAAGGAATAAGGTTCGGAAAGGGGGAAAGAAAGGACTATGGCTTGGGGGGACTTGGGGGCACTTTTGTACATCACTTTGTGTAGTCATGTTGTGTGAAAAGCTGTTTTGGCTTCTTTCTCAAAGGCTGCTCTTTGTCAGTGAAATGACACTTTTTAATTCAACAATTTTACCCATATTTGATTTAACATGTCCTAATTTTTCATTCTCTGATTTAGAATTGCTTTTTAATGACCTTGCATCGGGCCATCAAAAACTACTCAAAATACTCAAAAAAAAAAAAAAACCAAACCCTACAAAAAGACCTCGTCTTTTAGTAATTGTGCTTAAAATAATCCAGTAATTTCCATTATAGGCAATATATTAATTCATTTTTATTTAGCCACTGTATATAGAAGGAGCACCTTAGACTTATGGCCTTAGTTGACAGTGGAAGTCCATTTGCTTCCTGATCACAGTCTAATTGGGATGAAACTTTATCATGGCTCAGCTCATTCCAATCTGGATGACTTGGAAAATAAAATAATTCCTCATATATCTTTTTAAGTCAGATAGAGTTCTCCTTCCACTGAGCAAACATTGGTCAGTTCTTTATGGTTGTTTTGACCTTTCCATCCATTTAGACTGAGAGTAGCAAGTGCATATAAGTGGCAGCTAAGTGACACAATTGATAAGAGTGCCAGTTCTGGAGTTGGGAAAACTCATCTTCCTGAGTTCAAATCTGTCCTCAGACACTTACCAGCTGGGTGAAACCGGACAAGTCAGTGTATCCTATTTGCCTCAGTTTCTTCAACTGTAAAATGAGCTGGAGAAGGAAATGGCAAACCCTTCTGGTGTCTTTGCTATGAAAACCCCAAATGAGGGTGTGAAAAGTCAGATATGACTGAAATGACTGAACAACAAAGCAAGTACAATTTTAAATGTTTTTGGAGATATGGTAACCTTTGATAATAGCCAAACTTGTATATATTGCACTGATTAAACCAGAGAAGGTATCCAGTATGGTAGAACAACCACATAATGCTTGAATTCTATTCCCAGTTTTCCCACTAAGCAGTTAGGTAAATTTCATAGTACCTATACAGGATAGCAAAAGTAAATACACAAGAAAGCTCATGAGCAATTCTAAATAGAGGTGGGCCCCAGTTATTATGGTTCTGGATATCTCTTCAGAGGGGTCCACATACAAGGGGATGTGTTCCAGTTGATATAAATACATCATGACAATTTTGGAGACTTAGGAGGAGGAAGTTCACTTTATGATAAAATAATCTCAATTTGAATGTTACTGCTTTTGTTTGGGTTATAAGTCTAACTTTTAGGACATGCATCTATTTCTGGGAAGGTTAGATCTATCTGCAGGTATTAGTCATACCTGCAATATTTGGCTACTATAGGTTACAAAAACACTTAGTGAATGCTAATTCATCTAAGCAATGGCGATTAGCAGAGAGTGTAACAAAGAACTCCCATAAAAGATGTGCCTTTTCTCATCCATATGGTAAAATTTGATGGCTTATGGTACTCCGAATAGCATTGTTTTAGCTCATAGTTATTACTATGACATATAATAACATATATAATTATATATAGGAAAAGAAAAACAGAATATAAATTACATCATATATAATCACATATAATTTATATAACATTGCATATGTTAAATTATCCATTGCATATAATTATATAATCACATACTCTATATAATTTTATATAAATTATATAATATATAATTGTAAAATGTAAAAATAGTTATTATTTTTAAAAAGTTAGGGTCATGTATTTAGATCTGGAAGGGTCCTATGAGGCCAGTGAAACCAACTCTTTCATTTTACAAGTGAGGAATCTGAGAAAAAGTTAAGTGATTTGCCTAGTTATTTAATGTAAGTAACTGAGGCAGAATTTGAACCCAGATCTTTGCAACTCCTACTTTAGAACCCTCTCCACCATATTATGCTCTTGTTATGGAAAGTATGGAAACGGAGCCCTACTTTGTTAACAGAGAGTTAAAAGCTGAGTAATAGGCTAGGAAAATGAGCAAATAACAGAAAAAGATTCTGACCATGACTATGGGTGACAAGGAAGATCAAAGCATATAATCAAAATATAACAAAGTCAAAGTTATATCCAAAACCTCCAAGAAAAATAAGAATTGATCTAAGACCATGGAAGAGATCAAAAAGGATTTTGAAAATCAAGTAAGAGAAGTAGAGGAAATGCTGGGGAGAGAAATGATAGTGATGCAAAAGAAAATACAAAAAACCAATGAGGAGAGCAGTGTCTTAAAAAACAAAATTTACCAAATGGAAAAGGAAGTACAAAAGTTCACTGAGGAAAATAATTCCTTAAAAATTAAGTTTGAGCAAATAGGAGCTAATGACTTTAGGAGAAATCAAGAAACAATAAAAAAATTAAAAATTGAAAATAATGTGATATCTCATTAAAAAAAACAACTGATCTGGAAAATAGATCCAAAAAAGATAATTTCTAAGTTATTGATCTATAACTCCAAGATACCATTTCACTCCTCTCAGATTGGCTAAGATGACAGGAAAAGATAATAATAAATGTTGGATGGGAAAACTGGAAGATTAATTCATTGTTGGTGGAATTGTGAATTGATCCAACCACTATGGAGAGCAATTTGGAATTGTGCCCAAAAGGCTATCAAATTGTACACACTCTTTGATCCTGAAATATTTCTATTGGGTCTGTATCCCAAAGAGTTCACAAAAAAGGGAAAAGGACCCACATGTGCAAAAATGTTTGTAGCAGCCTTTTTTGTAGTGGCAAGGAACTGGAAAGTGAGTAGATACTTATCAGTTGGGAAATGCCTGAATAAGATTTTGTATATTAATGTAATGTAATATTAGTTTTCTATAAAAAATGATGAGCAGACTTATTTCAGAAAAGCTTGAATAGACTTACATGGTGATGCTAAGTGAAGTGAGTCAGCCAAAAGAACATTGTACATAGCAACAGCAAGATTATGTGATCATCAACTGTGAAGGACTTGGTTTTTTCCAACAATGAGGTGATTCAAAGCAAAAAAAAAAATTAATAGATTTGTGATAGATAGAATCATTTGCTTCCAGAGAGAGAACTTTGGAGATTGAATGTGAATTAATGCATAGTATTTTTACCTTGTTATTGTTTGGTTTTTTCTTGTGTTTTTTTACTTTCATCTTTTGATTTGATTTTTCTTGCACAGCATGACAAATATGGAAATATGTTTAGAAGAATTGCATATATTTAAACTATATTGGATTGCTTGCTGTCTGTGGGAGGGGTTGAAATGAAGGGAGGGAAAATGGTTTGGAACAAAAGGTTTTGCAAGGATGATTTTTAAAAAAAACTTTTTATTTTCAAAATACATACATGGATAATTTTTGACATTTACCTCTACAAAACTCTGTGTTCTAATTTTTCCCTCCCTTCCCCTAGCCCTTCCCTCAGTTGGCACGTGATACAATATATGTTAAACATATGTAATTCCTCTATACATATTTCCACAAATATCATGCTGCCCCAGAAAAATCAGGTCAAAAAGAAAAAAATGAGAAAGAAAACAAAATACAAGCAAACAACAACAAAAAGAGTGAAACTATTATGTTGTGGTCCACGTCGCTGGGTGCAGATGACTTTCTTCATCACAAGATCATTGTAACTGGTCTGAATCACCTCATTGTTGATGAGAGCCACATCCATCAGAATTGATCATTATATAATCTTGCTGTTGCCATATATAATGATCTCCTAGTTCTGCTCATTTCACTTAGCATCAGCTCATGGAAATCTCTCCAGGATTCTTTGAAATCTTCCTGCTGATCATTTCTTATAGAACAATAATATTCCATAACATTCATATACCATAAATTGTTCAGCCATTCTTCAACTGATGGGCATTCACTCAGTTTCCAATTTTTTATCACTAAAAAAATGGCTTCCACAAACATTTTTGTACATGTGGGTCCCTTTCCCTCCTTTATGATCTCTTTAGGATACAGACCCAGTAGAAACACTGCTGGATCAAAGGATATGTACAGTTTGATAGCCCTTTGGGCATAATTCCAAATTGCTCTCCAAATGGGTGAATCAGTTCACAACTCCCCCAACAATATATTAGTGTCCCAGTTTTCCCACATCCCCTTCAACATTTGTCATTATCTTTTTCTGTCATTTTAGCCAATCTGAGAGGTGTGTAGTGATACCTCAGAGTTGTCTTAATTTGCATTTCTCTGATCAATAATGATTTAGAGCACCTTTTCATATGACTAGAGATGGTTTTAATTTCTCCATCTGAAAATTGCCTGGTCATAGCCTTTGAGCATTCATCAACTGGAGAATAGCTTGAATTCTTTTAAATTAGAGTAATTTCTCTATATATTTAGAAATGAGGGCTTTATCAGAACACTGCAAGGGTGAATTTTAAAAACTCTCTTCATATATATCTTGAAAATAAAAAGCTATTATTTAAAAATAATGTTATGAACCCCTCCAAAAAAACCAAATAAAATAAAATTATTGGTCTACCTGAAAACTATGATCCAAAAAAACTCTAGACTTCATCTTTCAAGAATTATTGAAGAAAACTGCCCTGATATTCATTATGGAAATTATGAGCTAAAACAATGCTATTTGGAGACCCATAAGACATCAAAGTTTGTCATATGGATAAGAAAAAGCACATCTTCTATGAAATTTCTCTATCACATGCTCTGCTAATCATTATTTATATGAATTACCACCTGAGTGGTTCAATGGATAGCAGGCTGGATCTGGAGTTAGAAAAGTTTATGTACCTGAGTTCAAATTTAGCCTCTGACACTTACTGTGTGACCCTGGACAAGTTACTAAACCCTATTTGTCTCAGTTTCCTCATCTGTAAAATGACCTGGAGAAACAAATGGCAAATCATTCCAATATCTTTACCAAGAAAATCCTTCATAGCATTACAGAGAGAGAGACAACTTAAACAACTAACCAACACATCAATAAAACCAATTTCTGTTGAGTAGCACTTTGTTTTACCCAAATTCAAGAAGCTTAAATTTACATACCTTTCAACATAGGGCAGTAAATTTAAATTCTTTAAATTCTTTTCACTCTTGTCCATAATTAAAAATCTATTTTATGTAGAATATTTTGGGGTATTTTTAGGGCCCTCTCTCAAGATGATCAAGATGATACTCACCTCAAGATGGAGGATATAATCCAAATGGTAAGTGTACCCACATTTTTATTCCATCAATTTAAGTTAAGTCTCTGAGCATAACCTATTACTACTAAGTAATCATTGAGTCAACATTTAAGTGCATGCTCTTTGAAGAGACTTTACATCACTGTTGGGGATATTGTTTCAATGTGTTAAGAAGTTTTTTTTTTTCTCCTTATCTTTTTCAGTAGGAGGGGCAGGAGAGAGGTTTTAAAATTTACAAAGTGCTTTCTCTTTTTTAATTAATTTTTTTCAATTAACAAGCATGCATTTTAATTGGAAAAAAATCAATTAAAAAAAGATAAAACTCTTTGTAAACCTTGTACCTTCTCTAAATATGAGGTGCTGTTTATGTCTGATTCTCTGAGATGAACTTGTCACCATCTCTAATGCTGCCTCAGAGTTGAATTATGCTCAGTGATCATTGTGGGGTTTGAAGATTTTGAGCTTTTAAAAACCTACTTATTAAAGAAATGGAAGCTGAGAGATAATGTTGTGCCATAGTAGAAGTAAAATATAATGGTGTACCATCAGTAGTGACCAAATAAATTAAAACACAGTCTGGGACGATGGAAGATACACTGTCACTGGAAACAAAAGACTTGGATTTAAATTATGAGTGATCTATTACTATTATAAATCCAGCTCAGTTATTTAACCTCTTTAGATCTCAGTTTCTATACCTGTAAAATGCCCTGGTTGTACTAAATGAGCTTTGAGGTCCCTTTTGGCTAAAGTTCTGTGATCCAATATTAAGATTAAAGAAGCATACATATGATTACTATTGGATTTCTCTTGATTTCTTGCAGGCTGACTGTCCTAAAGCAGAGTGCTTTGAAACCTTGTCAGCCATGGAACTTGCTGAACAGATCACCCTGTTAGATCACATAGTGTTCAGGAGCATCCCCTATGAGTAAGTGCCCACCATCACTACCCAAGAACCTCTAGAATGGCTCTTTTGGTGGCCAGCCTTTTCTTTAGTTGTTTGAGAGATCAGTGCTGATATGCCTGGGTAACAACAGTAGAAGCAGATTTAAATGTCAACTTCATTATGCTGAAGTGTATTTCAAGCCTCTTTATGTTTGTAAGATGCTGACCATGAGGGTCTCCAGGCTATTCTGTGTCATCCTGTATGCTGTTGCCATGTATACCCCTAGATTTTACAATCCACAGCAGTTTTTCCTTAGTTTTTTGGGCCAACAGCCTCTTCCCTTTTTCTTACTTGCATCACTGCAAGAATTTCTCTAGTTCTGAATCCTGCCTTGCACCAAAGTAAAACAAACCAATAAACAAAAAAGATAGACGTGGAGGTGGAGCAGAGAATGGGTTAGAGCAGTCCGGTCAATTCAAATTTCAAATACAAATAAAATTCAAATACAAAAAGGGGCCACTAATCCCTACCTAGGGATCCCTACAGGCCATATGTTGACTTAGTTTTAAAATGTAATATCACCTATGTGTTACTGGGTTTTTTATCTTGTTAAATAGTTCCCAATTACATTTTAATTTGGTTTGGTCTGCACTAGGCAGCATGTCTGAGACTTTTGGTTTAAGGGATATTTTCATTTTGTAGCCATTGGCGCCAAGTATTGGGAAAGTTGCTTCTGAGAAAAATGTGAATGAGCTCATAAGCTTAGAAACAACAAACAATCTAGACCCGACTGGAAGAACCTTGACTTCGGGCAAATAAGACACAGGGTGATTTCAGTCCAATGATGCACAGTTCTTCCAGATTTAGCATATCCTGATGTTGATACAGCACCCACTCTGGCCCTCCTTTACCAACTCCTATTCATCCTGATACCTCATGTACCTAAAGAGGAGCTATTTCTCCTTTAGGATTCTAGGAGTAATCTTGAGAAGTTGGTTTTCTACTCCTGTAACTCACAAGCCCTCACTGATTACCAGCTGCCAGTCTTAACTGTCTTTTAGAAAGGAATATTTATTAAGATTCTCTAGTAAAAACACCCTTCCCTAAGCCTGTGACCCACTCTTGTACACAAAAAACACCTGGGGAAAATGAGTTCAAGCTTAGAAAATGCATGTGATAGACGAGTACCTCAAAGTTCCTGACCCAAAGTTTCTGTAGGGGTAATGAAGAGATAATGGGTCTAGAGTCGAGTAGAATTGAGGTCAAATTTGGTTTCAGATGACTAGTATCTAAGTCATCCTGGTAAATTTGCTTTATCCATGTTTTCTTCAGTTTCCTCAGCTGTGAAATGGGGAGCTTCACAGTCCATACCTCCCAGGATAATCATGGGGATCAGATGAGATCTTTAATATTTGTAAAAAGCACTTAGCACAGAGCTCAGTGCTATATAAATACTTATTCTCTTTTTCTCTAGATTACTGGAAATCTTTTTTCTCCCTTTATGAAGTCTTCATGAAGTTTCCCTTTAGTATGTGTTGATTTCTATAGAATTCTAAAGCTGTCTATTTTTTGTGTCTAGTTCATCTTTAAGCATATCTCTTGATTCCCAGTATAGATGCTGCCATCTGTTACTGTTGTTCCATTGGTGCTGATGGGAAAGTCCAATTCTCCCAACTTTCCAAATGTTACAAGGCTTTCCCTCAATGGCAAATGGGCAAGAGGAAAGAGTTTGCCAACTTCCCCCTCAATGATTTCTTCTCAAGAGTTATCCTGCTATTATAATGCCAATTTACAAATTGGCTTGCTATTTTATCCAAGCCTCACAGGGAATGACTAATCCTTTGTATTTAAATACATGATATTTCTTTCTTTTGTGGCATTATCCATTTTCATTCAGGTCATACATAGTTTACTCCATTGATTGATTCCATAACTCAATCAAATGGTTGTTTTCCCTAATAAAGGTATCAGGATATCGAACATCTTCTCAGTAGTATTAATTGGGTTTGAGGTATATGAGTCATTCCTCTAACAAACAAGAGAAAAAGATAATAAAATACTGCTCCTAGTTGACAATTTTTTGACACTGTTCCCAGTCTTGGGAATTCAGACTAAGTCTCTGACTTATCTAAAACTTAGTTGCATGGGAATAATTTTGGTTTCTGGGATAATACTTGTTTTCTCTATCCACTTATTTATTTTTTATTTGTCTTTTCTGGCAATCAGAGATATATCTATAGTGATCCTAGGACAGAGAAAGTTCCAAACATTTGTATAAAAATGAGAAATCAAAAAAATCCTTCTCTTAATGACCCTGGCAGGCAAAACTTGAACAATTATAGCTATGGCTATTATTAATTATTATTAGAAATCATCTAAGATATTCCATAAAACTGAAATGTGGCATCTTCAATGCCTAGAATTGCTTAATATTATTAATTTAATTTTATTAATGTAATCTTATTTAATGTATATTTAATATTATTAAAATTAATAAAAAATTGACTTTATAAACTTTAAGGCACTATATAAATATGTACTAGTATCATCATGATTTTCATAGCTACCATTATTCTTAACCTAATTGACGTTAGCTGTTTTTGTTTGTTCCTCAAACTTTCAGAGAATTTCTTGGGCAGGGTTGGATGAAATTGGATAAAAATGAAAGAACACCCTACATTATGAAAACCAGCCAGCACTTTAATGATGTGAGTAATCATAAAAAGTAAAAGACTTTTTGTTACATTCCAGGAATGTGAATGTCAGGGTATAAACTTTCCTCTTTAAAACAAATGCTTTATTTTTTTTTAATCCAGAAGTTATGGAATATTAAAGCTAACTTTAAAATCCTCCAAGGACACAAAAAGTTTCATGTCTAAGTGTCTAGCATTTTGATGCTACCCAGTTGTGACCAAGTAAAAAGTTCCAAATTGAATTCAAAATTCTTGCTACGTCAATGAGACATTGGTAATGCATCTCTCTTCATCAAAATGCGAAGAGCAACATGTGACCTCATTTATCATCATTTAAAAAATCTATTAGTCTGGATAATTTTTCATTTCTGGTCCACCTTTTACCTTTGTATTCAACCATTATTCCCATTTTCCAGATGAGGAAAAAAGAAGCAAATAGAGGTTAAGTTAAATGATTTTCTAGGAAGTGTCTGAGAGTCTGAACTCATGTATTCCTCATTCTCAATTCTTTGTCCTCTGCACCTCCCTGCATCAAAATGAAACATTCTAGAAGTATTATTGCTTCTACTTGCATTTAACAAAGAATTAAAGAATAGTACTTGTAGCTTTTTAAGTGTTTTTAAAGTTACCACTTTTGTAAGCCACAAGTCAAAAGTTAAAAGGCAAGAGAAATAGAAGATTATCATATCATAAATTTTCAGAGCTAGGAGAAACTCAGAGAGGTCATCAGCTAACTTGTGTCTAAACAGGATTACCCTCTGAGGCATCCTCCACAAGTGCCTTTGGTTAAAAAAAATCTGGTATTCCAAGATGGTCCATTCCATTTTTGAACAATTCTCATTTTTAGGAAGGCACTTTTTGTTTTTTGTTTTGTTTTAAATTTTTTCCTAAATGAAGTTGAAATCTGTCCCTTTGCATCCTTCACCTCCTGGTTCTTCCCTGCATAGTCAGGCAGAGCATATCCCCTTCATGTGACTGCCCTTCACCTGCTTGAACACAATTCTTCTGTCCATCCTCCCCCCAATTCTCCTTTTCTCTAGGCTAAACTTTTTCAGTTTTACTGAACTGATGCTTTCATGATTTGTTTTTAAATCCCTCTCAGCATCCTGAGAGCTTCCAGCCTGACAAGATCCTTCCTTAGAGGCATCTGGGTGGCATAGTGGAGAAAGCACAGAGCTTAGAAGCTCTGAGAAGACCTCAAATTTGACCTTAGACTCTTACCAGCTGTGTGATTATGGGGACATCACTTAACTGCTGCCTGCTTCAGTTTCCTCAGCTGCAAACTGAAGAGCATAAAAGTACCTACCTCTCAGGATTGTTATGAGGGTCAAATGAGATATTTGTAAAAGTGCTTAGCACAATGCCCAACATATGGGTGCTTAGTGCTTATTCTCTTCCTAATATAATGCTCTTGGACAGGCAAGACTCTGGACAGTCTAGTGGTTCATGTTCAGAAGAGGAACAAAATTAGAGATTGATAGGTCAGCCAGCATTTAACAAAAAGCTTACCAAAAAAGCAAAGAGTTCTGACCATAGATAGCTATTATGGAGACAGAGAAGAACAGAACCAAAACCCTGCAAATACTAAAAGCAAACCACCTCCAGATAAAGCCTCAGAGGGGGATATGAACTATCTCCATCTCACAAGGCTCTCTTGAAAAAATTCAAAACGAATCTTAAAAGAGAGAAGAAAAATGGGGAAATGAAATAAGAGCTTTGCAGGAGAGGTTGGAAAAGGAAACAGAAATTGGCTAAAGAAAACAACTTTTAAAAATGGATTTGGCAAAATGGAAAAAAGAAAACAACTCCTTGAAAAATAGAATGAGTGAAATGGAAAAAGAGAACAACTCCTTAAAAACAGAATTGGTAAAATGGAAAAAAAAATTCTAATGAACAAAATAACTTATTTAAAAGTTCAATTCACCAAATTCAAAAGGAAATTTTTAAAAGCTAACTGAAGAAAATAATTCCCTAGAAATTAGAAGTGGACAAATGGAAGTGAATGACCCAATAAAATATCAAGAATCAGTCAAAGCCAAAAAATAGAAGAAAAACAACTGACTTAGAAAATAGATCTAGAAGAAAAAATCTAATAATTATCAGATTACCTTAAAATCATGATGGAAAAAAAAGAGCCTGGATAACATCTTTCAAGAAATCATCAAGAAAAAACTGTACTGATATCCTTGAACCAGAGGGTAAAATAGTCATTGAAAAAAGTCACCAATCACCCCTGAAAGAGACCTCAAAATGAAAACTTCCAGGAATGTTGTAGCTAAATTACAAAATTATCAGATTAAGAAGAAAATATTGCAAGCAATTAGAAAGAAACAATTGAAATATCGAGGAGCCACAGTCAGGATTACCCAGGATCTAGCAACTTCCACTTTAAAGGATTGAAGAGCCTGAAATGTGATAATCTGGAGTAAAAAGGAGCTTGGATTGCAGCCAAGAATCAACTACTCTGCAAAACTAAGCATTATATTTCAGAGGGAAAGATGAACATTCAATGAAATAGGGTATTTTCAACTATTTTTGATAAAAAAGACAAGAGCTGAACAGAAAATTTGATCTTCAAATACAGAATTTAGGAGAAGCATAAAAAGGTGTAAAAAGAAGAAAAAACTGTTTTTAAAGGTTGAAATATTTAAATCCCTACATGGGAAATGATGTGTGTAATTCTTGAGAACTGTACATTTGTTAAGGATAAACTTATAGGATGTAGGTATAAGTTGCTTTTAATGTGATGATATTTAAAAAAAAGAGAGAGAGAAATTGGGGTGGAACAAAAAGAGGCTTAGTTAGCAATAGCATGGATAGGATATTCAGAAAGGATACAGCATTTCTTCATTTTGGCAAAACTGCCAGCCCTCAGATTTGCCATAATGATGTGTCTGAAGACATTACCTCCCTTTCCCATTCCTCATTCACTATGCTTTTGTACTTAGGTGACTAAGAAGCTACATCAATGATTTTAGCCTTAATTCCCTAGACCAGCTGACCCTTGAAGACATTTATATTGCCTTTTAGGGGAAAAAAGCTTCATGAACATAACAGGGACCTTGGTAGCTACTGCCTCTATCATATCTGGGATTTCCAGAATTGAGCATAGTACTCCAGGGGCAGCTACTTGGTGCCTGAAGTCAGGAAGGCTCATGTTCCTGAAGTCAAATCTAGCCTCAGACACTTACTAGATAAATGTCCCTGGGCAAATCACTTAACTCTATCAGTTTCTTTATCTGTGAAATGAGCTGGAAAAAGAAATGACAAACCTCTCCTTATCTTTGCTAAGAAAACCCCAAATGGAGTCATAACTATTTGGACACAACTGAAATAAATAAATAACAACAGCTGAAAATATGATCTTATCAGAAAAATGATCGTCTCCCACATTCTGGATGTTATGTTTCTTTCTCCTAATATATTTTAAGAACAAATAAACTCTTGTGGCTGACCTGTCATATGTAAATTTATGCTTAATTTGCAGTCTTCTGTCAACTGAGAAATCACTCTCCAATGGTACTTTTTAAAAACATGTATTACTGTGATAATTGAAGTTCATTGATGGACTTCAAGACCTTTTTGGATTGTCAAAAGAATTAAATTGTTTACTATCCAGTTCAATTCAACAATATTAATTGGTCACTTTGTACAAGATACCACGCTAAACAATGGATATGTGATGATTACTATTTTGGCATAAGCATATTTTATCCTATTCTAATTTTCTGACAAGTGGGACTATGTATGCCATATGAGTAACAAAACTATTCCATTCACTGGCCCTGCAGAGAATTCTCTCTACTCTAGAGATGCATGAGATTTCATTAGTTAATTTTTGTAGGGAGCTTAAATGCCAGCAGAAATTTGTATCGAGAGTGGTATTATCAAGACATTTGCCATTTTCCTTCAATTGTCTGTGTTAAATAATATGTGTGTTTTTCCCAAATGCTTCTCTAAGTCTGATTTCTTGGCTTTCTGTGCTAGATGAGTAATCTTGTGGCTTCCCAGATAATGAATTATGCTGATGTCAGCTCCCGTGCTAATTCCATTGAGAAATGGGTTGCTGTTGCAGATATCTGTCGATGCATGCACAACTACAATGGAGTATTAGAAATCACCTCAGCCTTAAATAGAAGTGCAATCTATAGGCTGAAGAAAACTTGGGCCAAAGTCTCTAAACAGGTGAGAAAATATCAGCTGCAAGTATCATTCCAAAGATGATTTTCTCTTTTATAAAAATTGTTTAATAATAGCTTTTTATTTTGAAAATATATGCAAAGATAGTTTTCAGTATTCATTCTTGCAAAGCCTTGTGTTCCGAATATTTCTCCCTCTCTTCCTCTCACTCTCTCCCCTAGACAGCAAGTAATCCAGTATGTGTTAAATATGTGCAATTCTTCTATACATATTTCCACATTTATTATGCTGAATAAGAAAAAGCAGATGAAAAAGGAAAAACAAATGAGAAATTAAAAACACAAGCAACAACAATCCACATTCAGTTCCCACAGTCCTCTTTCTGAATGAAGATGGCTCTCTCCATCACAAGTTTATTTGAATTGACCTGAATCACCTCATTGTCTAAAATAGCCATGAGCTCTCTTCAACAATGAAATGCTTCAAACCACCTCCAAATGTTCACTGAAGAAAGCCATATACACCCAGAGAAAGGGATGTGAAATGTGGACCACAACATAACATTCTCATACTCCTTGATTTATGTTTGCTTACATTGTGTTTCCTTTATCTGATATATCTTTTGTATAGATAAGATTTTTCTTGCACAGCAATGATAAGTTTGGAAATATGTATACATATATTCGATTTGCCAATATTTTAACATAATTAACATGTAGTGGATATCCTGCCATCTAGGGGAGGGGTGGGGAGTTGAGGGGAAAATTTGTAACAGAAAGCTATGTAATGGTTATTGTTGAAGAATTACCCACACATATGTTATGCAAATAAAATAAAATAATTAATTAATTAAACAATTAATTAATTAATTAAAAAATAAAAGAGCCATGAGGTGACTTTCTCTTAAGAGGTGGAGGTCACTAAACTGCATGCCAAGATAAATACTGCTAATTAGGAAATCATTTAATAAAATTGGCAGTGCAGTTGCCAAAGTGAGGTGCCCACTTGGACAATTATTGTGTTGTTCACACTAATTAATTTCTTCTGTTCATTTCTAAACCAATAATTTTAAGAAAAATAATTTAAGCCAAAATATTTATTAAAATATTTGGGAAAGAAAGCCTAACTTGTTTGGTTGTCAGATTGGAATAGCTTTCTACAAACCCATGGGTCTAGATAGGTTTCCAGAAAACTCATTTTGCTGCTGCTAGTTTGGATTTCTCCCCAATTAATAAGCATCTGCTTTCTTTATTCTTTCCCTTTCCCTCAGGGGAAGGGAGTAAGAGGGGGGAGAAAAAGCAAAGCCCTTGCAAAAATATGTACAATCTAGTAAAATAAATTCTCACATTGGTTATGTCCAAAAATGACTCTTACTCTTCTTATCTAGCCCATCCATCCCTTCAACTTCGGAAAATAGGTACTGTTTCATCATGAGTCCCTTGAATCATGATTGATTATTCCATTGATCAGAATTCTTGGGTGTTTTTATTAAGATTGTTTATTTTTAGTATTGTTATAGTATTACACATTGTTTTCTGGTTCTGTTAACATCACTTCATTAGTTAAACATGAGATTCAAGGGATATTCCAGATTGTACCACTTTTCCATTTGTATAGATTTCTCTTATGCTTTCCAATTACATCCAATTACATCCCTTCTGCCATTCTTTTTTCTTTCCTAGTGTATCCTTTCCTCTCTTACTTTCTACTCAGCTCTGATCTTTCCATCAGGAATATTTGGATGTTCTCTTGTTCATTAAAGTTCCATTTTCTCCCTGTAGGATTATACTCATTTTTTGGTTGGGTAAATTATTCTCAATTGCAAGCCTTTATCTTTTGCTTTTTGGAAGACCATATTGCTCTCTTGAATGCTTTATAGTGGTAGCTACTTATTTTTCTAAGATTCTAATTGTTATTATTCCTTGGTATTTGAACGTTTTTTTTCAAGTTCCTTTGACCTAGAAGCTCTGGGTTTTGGTCATGACATTTATAGGACTTCATTTTGGATTTCCTTCAGGCAGTGACCAATGCCCTCTGATTCTAAGCTATCTATACAATTTTCTTTCAAGATTTCTTGAAATATAATATCCATGCTCTTTATTTTTCAGATAGTGCAATGATTCTTAAATGATCTCTTCTTGGTTTATTTTTATGTCAGTTTTTTAAAATAAGAGATAGTTTATTTGGTAAGAGTTCTAATTGTTTTTGACTTTGTTTTTTATATTTCCTCTGTTTGTTCCACTAGAATTTTCATGGAGTATATTAGTTATGTTAACTTTTGTACCTCTCATGCTAAGCTGTTAATTCTCTTTTCTATTTTTAATTATATTTTTTAAATCAAATTTTATTTATTAAATATTATTAAATATTAAATATTATTTATGTTTATTTATTAAATTTATTTTGTTTGAAAAATAGAGTAAGAAAAAAAAGAAATAAAAAACAAAATAAAGCAAAACAAAAAAGATTATCATATGCCCAACAGAATATCAGGAAGAATTCCAAATATATAACAACAAATTGCCAGATGAAGAAATTATATTCATGAATGTCCACATTTTCTTTACTTTCTTGTAATTGTTCTTTGGTTTTCTGCTACACACCTTATTTACTTTATCCGCCCCCCCCACTTTCATCCACCCACCCCCAAGCAAGCTACAGTTAAGAAAAGATTTATTTATGTATAAATATGTAGATACATACATACATACACACACTCACACATCCTATATCCATACATGTGTCTTTCCTATCCCTGCTGACTCTTTAATTAAATTCTGCTCCCTAACTTACTTTATTATTACTTAACCTCCCCTCACCCAAGGATACCTTCTTTGACTTCTTCCCTTACCCTTTGCTTCCCCATCTGCCCATCCCTTCCCCCTTATTTCTTCATAGATTTTGGAGGATGCTATACCTTTCATAGCATATGTGTAGTGTTGTCTATTGAACCCATTTCTGATGTGAATAGTTTTTCAGAGCTATGAGCCCTCCTCCTCCATCTAATGCCTCTGTGTCTATTCTTCTGTACCTCACTTGTATAACATGATTACTATTTTTACCTTAATTCTGCTAATCTTTCTTTTGAGCTATCCTATTGTTGATGTGAATCTTAAAGATACACATAAATTTAAAAAAAAAACATAAATAATTTCTCTATGTTTAAACAGTTTGTCCATGTTAAATGCCTTAAAATTGACCTTTCATATTGGCTCTTATATGCTAATTTTTCTGTTAAGTACAGGTTTAGTTGATAGAAAGTCCTGAAAATCTGCAAGTTTGTTTAATGTCCCTTTTTTTGGCTACAGGTCTAGCTCTTTTGATTGTAAGTAGATATGATTCCAAGACCTGTGGTCTTTTATAGTAGTTGCTGATAAGTCTTGTACAATTCTAATTGTAGCTCCAGCTTATTTGAATTTTTTTTTTTTGATTCTTGCAAAATTTTCTCTTTGAATTGGGGTTTTTGAAATTTGGCAATAATATTCCTTTCTATAAAGGATCTCTTTGAGGTGGTGATCAGTGGATTTTTTTTTCTATTTCTACTTTCCTCTCATGTTCTATCACTCCAGGAAAATTTTCTTGTATTATTTCCCTCATTATTTTGTCAAGGTTCTATTTTTGAAAAGAACTTTCTGGTAGTGCAGTTATTCTTTTTTTTTCTCTTCTTGATCTATTCTCCACATTTGTTGTTTTTCTTATATGTTTCACATTCTGTCCTATTTTCTTTCTCATTCTTTACAATCTGTTTTGTTATTTCTTGGTCTCATAGCTTTACTAGTTTCTCCTTGCCCAGTTCTAATTTTCAAAGAATTATTTTCATCTTTGAGACTGTACCTTCTTTTCTAGTTGATTAACATTTTTTTAATAATCTTGTTTTTCTTGGATACTTTTTATTTTTCTTTTTAGTTTTTTTCTCAATGTCTCTCATTTGATTTTAAAATTCTTTTTTTTTGAGTTCTATAAATTCTCTCTGGGCAGGGAGCCATTTCATGTTACTTTTTGGAGTAGAAACTTCCTTTACTGAAGTGTCCTCCTCGGTAGCTGAATTCTGGTCTTCCCTGTTCCCATAATATGTTTCAATGGTGGGGTTCTTTCTTCTTTGCTGGTTCATTTATTTTTTAATGAGATATTAATGTAAGCATCTCTAATAGTGGGGAGGGTAGATAGTGCTTCAAGCTTCCCTTCAGCTTTCCTCTCTCACCAGGAACCCAAACCAAGAGTTCCACCCTCCTGCAAGTACCCACTGCCAATAGCATCCCTGTCCCCTTACCTCTGCATTCATCAGATACTGGTCCCTCTCACCCAGGGCAGCATCTCAGCAGCACAGCTGGGCCTGTCATTCCTAATCAGTGAAGTTCCCTCAGTCTTCCCTGACTCAGACCCCAACTCCCTAAACAGTCCAGTAGATGAAAGTCTCTGTGGTTCTTGCTGAGGCTCCTGCCATACCCAGCTAGCCTGAGGGTTCCCCAGTTAATGTTTCTGTGGATTTAGCCCAAAGGTGTTTGCACTTCAGACAGGTTAATACCCAGCCCAGGGTCTTTTCAAATCTCAGGTTGCATCAAGAGGATCCCTATTCTTTCCCAAGTCTTCTTGATTTTTCGTTAGTCTATGAAAGCCCCAAAGCTCAAATTTGTTCTATTTTTGGAAGAAATCTACCACCATCTTCCCAGAATCCTCCCCTCTCTCTTTTCAAATCTCTTTTTAGCTTTCATTTCTTTGTTATTTCTTTCCTCAATCTCTCTCATTTTGATAGTTTTAAAATCTGTTTTTGACATTTGCATTATTTCTTCTAAGGATTCAAAATGATCTTGTAGACAATCTTTGTTTTTCTTTAAGAATATTCATAGGTGTTTTGAAGTTATTTTTCTCTTTTGAGTTTGTGTCGTGGACATCACAGGCCTTAAAAAAACACAACAACTCTTTTTTTCTTTATTATTTTTAAAGCTTTTAATTTTTAAGATAGATAGATAGATAGATAGATAGATAGATAGATAGATAGATAGATAGTTTTCAACATTCACTCTTGCAAAATCTTGAGTTCCAATTTTTTTCCCTCCCTTCTCCCCACTCCCTCCCCTGGTAACAAGTTATCAAATATATGTTAAACATGTGTAATTCTTCTATACATATTTCCACAATTACCATGCTGCCCAAGAAAAATCAGATCAAAAAGGAAAAAAAAGTTAGAAGGAAAACAAAAAGCAAGCAAACAACAACAAAATAAGTGAAAATACTATATTATGATCCACTACCAGTCCCCACAATCCTTTCTCTGAATGCAGATAGCTCTCTCCATCACTAATCTGTTGGAACTGGCCTGAATCACCTCACTGAACAAAAATTCATTCTTTCAGTAGTCAGTAGTTGCTTGCTTGGCTGGCAGTTCTAAGGGCTATCTGTGGTCCTGGCCACTTTAGAAAACTCTTTTACTATTGACCTGGCTGGATAGAGAATGAAGATGATCAACTCTGCACTACTGGTCTTACATCTAACCGGAGTCTACAATCCTGGCTCACCTCTTTTCCAAAGATAGCCTACTATAGTTTCTTCTGTTTCTCAGGCACTGTTAGGTCCTATACTCTTTTCAGATCATTGTTAGAACAACTGTGGGGGGAAATGGGCCATTCTACCACCTTCATTAATCTTCCCCCAATCTGGTTCTTTATTAACAAACACAATGAAGTAAAAACAAATCCAAACCAGCAGCAGTACATCTGCTTTCTCTTAAATCTAAGATTGGAATGTGCCAAAGGGAAAGGGTAAATGTCATTGAGTAGGTAGAAATTGTCTCAGTTTTTCTCTCTTTTACTTCTCACAGTTTTGTTAGTCTGATCCCAAAGCATCATGGTTGCTTTTTAAAGGTTATTTTTATCCTTTTTTTTCTCTCTCTTATTTCTCAATCTTTTTTAGAATACTTTTAAACTTTGTCATTAGAATGATTAATTTTATTTTTTAAAAATAATGTTTAAATAATAAATAATTTTAAATAATCTAATTATTTGTTTATTATTAAAATAATTTAAATAAAAATAATTTTAAAATAATATTCAAGTAGCATTTCCCCAATTAAATGTAAAAAACTATTTTAATGTTCATTCCTTTTTTAAAATTTTGAGTTCCAAATTCTACCCTTCCCTTCCTTTTCTCCTTCCTCCCTGAAACAGTAAGCAATCTGATAGATTATACTAGTGCAATAATGTAAAACATTTCCATATTAGTCATTTTGTGCAAGAAAACTAGAACAAAAAAAATGAAAATTAAAATAGTGTACTTCAGTCTGTATTCAGACAACATCAGTTCTTTCCCTGGTTGTGGATAAAATTTTTCATTATGAAATGGGATTTTCTTGGATCATGTTTTGATGAGAATAGCTAAGTAATTCATAGTTCTTCATCATACGATATTGCTGTCACTGTGAATAGTATTCTCATGATTCTGCTCACTTCACTTTGTATCAGTTCATGTAAGTCTTCCCAGGTTTTTCTGAACTCATCTTACTTGTCATTTCTTATAACATTGTATTCCATTACATTTCTATACCACAACTTGTTCAACTACTCCAATATTAGTGGGCATCCCCTCAATTTCCAATTCATAGCTACCACAAAAAGAGTTGTTATCAATGTTTTTTTTTTCACACACGTCCTTTTCCTATTAAAAAGAATCTTGAGAAGATGTGCAGTGGTATAGTTGGATCAAAGGGTATGCACAGTTTTATAGACCTTTCAGCATAATTCCGAATAGTGCAATTCATATTAACAAATGTTTGGTGAACACTTTCCATGTGAAAGAACTGTGGGGAAATAAAATATAGGTACATGCATATCTAATATATATATATATACCTATATTATATGTTTATATTTATATAGTATAGGTATATATATATATACACATATGTATTTTTATTAAGACATGGTTCTAGACCTCATGAAGTTTGCCATATTGTTGACTTAAACCATGACCAATATGCAAATGCATGAAATTCTGAATTGTATATAAATTCACCAAGTATGTATGTGCTAGGTGCTCGGAATAGAAATATCACGAATGAAACTATTTATTCATCTAGAGCTTACATTCTTATAGGAGAGACAACAAGGACTTATATAAGTGTAGAATAAATTTAAAGAAAATAAGTAAAAGATGGTTTGAGAGACAGGCACTAGCAGCTAGGGTGAGCAAAGGCTTCCTGCAGAAGGTGGTAACTGAGCTGAGCCTTGAAGGAAGAAGCGGATTCTTTTAGGCAGAGGTGGCTCAAGAATGCTTCTGATGAAGAGGAAGGAGAATCTGACAAAATCAAATTCTACAAACTACTACTGTGCAGGTGCCTGGGAAGATAGAGAAATTGGACATGGGTCCTGCCCTCCTATTATTGAATACGTTGTTCTAAAATTTTGAAGGTTCTGCTGACAAATTTGGTCATTAAACAAAACAGGCAATGGTTCATTAGCGGGCTTGGTATGTACCCTCAACTGCCACTGACAGAGACTGGACTCTGGACCAATGTGATGTCTGTCAGCATTTCCAAATGGAATGGGTTCATATCAGCTCAGAGAACTCTCTTTTAGCTATTCCTGAAAAATATAGACAAAAATCCTTGCTTAGATCAGATACCATAATAATGTGTAGAACTCTACAATAGGTTATAGTTCACTGATGAATATAAGTGATCATGGGGCAGTTGGGTGATACAATGGATAGAGCAGTGGGTCTTGGGTTAGGAAGACTCATCTTTGTGAGTTCAAATATGGCTTCAGACACTAGCTGTGTGACCCTGAGCAAATCACTTAACCCTGCTAACATCAGTTTCCTCATCTGTAAAATGAGCTAGAGAAGGAAACGGGAAAAAACTCTATGATCTTTGCCAAGAAAACCCTAAATGAGGTTACAAAAAATTGAACATGACTAAAAACAGCTAAACTACAATTTAAATAATGACAGTTATGAAAAAATTTGGTCTGTATTTAACAAATAGGAAACAACTATTATGTGCTGAGCACTTGGGATACAAAAATAGATAATAGGCATATAGGTCTTGCTCTTCAGAAACCTACAGGGAGAAAAGAATTACTTTATTTCCTAGGCTAGCGTAATAGCAAAATAATTGGATTTTCTGCTGGGCCCCTTTAAGGAATGGCCATGCTCCAAATGGTACATCCTGAAAAGTCTACTAAATTATGTGTCAGAAAGATTTGAGTTCAAATTCTGAATCAGATGCTTAATAACTCCATGACTTTAGGCAAATCATTTGATGTATCTTTGGGCCTCAGTTTCCTCAGGGTAGGGCATTCATTCATTATCATTTTTTTGTTATTACTATATTTAATTTAGTCACATCCAACTCTTTGTGATCCTACTTGAGATTTTCTTGGCAAAGACACTGGACTGGTTTGCTATTTCCTTCTCCATCTCATTTTACAGATGAGGAAACTGAAGCAAATAGGGTTAAGTGACTTACTTAGGATCATATAGCTAGTAAATGTCTAAGGCTGGATTTGAACTCAGATCCTCCTGATTCCAAGCCTGATCCACACACATCCACTGTGTCACCTTTGTGCCCCATTGGTCCCTTTAATCTCTAAATGTATGAACCTATGAACTCTCAGGTACTTCACAGCTTTGAATCCCATTTTTCTCCAGAACTCCTGAAAGCACTTCAACTCATCAACCAATCAAATTTGCTGTGTTAGAATTTCAATTTCCCACACGTCCCCCTCTCTCTTTAAGGTAACTATCTCTCAGGATGCTCTTGTCTCCATGCAGAGTGAATAATACTACACTGTGGCTTATGTTTTTGTTGTTCATGGTATCACTACCCAATGTCTGCTTCTTTCTGAAACAGAATTTTCTGTGCTTTCTGTCATTTGGCAACTGATGCTCTAAAACTAACTGCTGCAGAAGGATTTATGGGTTGTTAATATTTTTCTTTTTAGACAAAAGCTCTTATGGACAAACTTCAGAAGATTGTATCTTCAGAAGGAAGATTTAAAAATCTCCGAGAAACACTCAAAAAGTATGTTTTCTTAATCAGTAAAATTATCCACAGAGTGCAGAAACACATCACATATTAAGAATGAGAGATGGTTTTAATGTTGCTTTCAAAATGATTGTTTTCATTGAAACCACATAGTTATTTTTAACAATCTAGCTCAGTGGAATTTGTTTTTAGTCCACAGGTTTAAAGTTTCATTGAATCAATAGCAAGTTTCTTTTCATATTTCTTACATGTATAACCAATGACAAGTATTTTAATAAATAACTTATATGCCAGGTATTGTGTCATGTCCTGGAGATTCAGAGGCAAAAATTTAGCATTCTTTGTCCTCAAGAAATTTATGTTCTATTGAAAGAGACAACATTAATATATGTAACTATAGACAAAATATGACCAGCAAATACAAGTTAATTAGGGGAAGGGGAACAGCTTCCAAATGCTGTTGTTCCCTTTCCCCTAATTAATCCTAATTAAGTCTTTACTTAATGCCAAAAGACCTCCCCTGAGTTGAGTTTTGAAGGAAGTAGGTTTTGAAAGAGAAAAAGGTAGGAGTTGGATGGGATATTGCATTCTAGTTATAAGGAGGTAGCCGGAACAAAGGCTTCAAGACAAAAGATTGAGTTTTATATGTGAAGAATCTCAAGAAAAAAATTGCGGAATTGTAGCCTGTGGGATTGGAAAGACTGGAAAGGTAGTTTTGAACCACTGGAGTTTATTGAGTAAAGGTAAGATGGCCAAACATTAATAAATGAGAAAACTGAGGCTTGGGAAAATTAAGATTTGGCCAAGGTCTCGGAGTTAGTAACCCAACACAGGACTATTTGATGACTCTGGAACAATATCAGAGATAAGAAATGAATGGCAGCATGGTATAGTGAATAGAGCTGACTTCCTAGCCAAGAAACCTTGGGTCTGAGTCCTGCATCTGACACCTACTGTTTGTGAGACCCTGGTTGAGTCAGTTAGGACTATAAATTTCTAAGATTATAAATCACAGAGAAGGTAGTAACCTGCCTTGGTAGAGGGAGTTATCTCCATTTAAAAAAGAGAAATGATTAATAAAAGAAAATGCTAGTATTAGGAGATCAAGTGCGCTTGTCCCCTAAACAGCATAAAGAAAATAAATTCTGACCAAAAATAGGACACTAGGTTTCTCTATCAACTAAAGATATTTAAAGATCACTGAAAGAGGGGGGAACCAAACAAACAAACACGTGGCCTGTGGTGCCTTACTTGATGATTACCCTAAAGCTGTTGATTTTTCTGTAATAAAGACTGGGCCACATCTAGTCTTACACAAATTTCAGAGTTTCCTTAAATGAAGGTGGCTCAGTAAAAGGCTAGGCTTGAGTTTCCAATTCTGCCTCTGATATTTACCAGTTGTGTAACTATGGAGAAACAAGTTAATCTCTCTCTACATTTTAGATTTCTCATCTATAAAATAGGCATTTTATTTTTTATTTTTTCAATAGTATGCAAAGATAGTTTTCAACATTCACCTTTGCAAAATTTGTGTTCCAAATTTTTCTCCCTCCCTTCCTGAGCCCCCTCCCCAAGACAGCAATCAATCTACTATAATAACTGTATAATTACAGGGTTGTTATGAAAAATCAAATGGAAATGTATGTGGAGTGTTCTACAAGTTTTAAAGTGATATATAAATGTATAAATGTTTATTATCATGAAAAATACCTATTTTTGTTAACTATAGAATAAAATCAATGTGTTAGATAACTAAGAGTAACATATCTTCTTCTGCCCCCAGCAATTGTAACCCCCCTGCAGTCCCTTATCTTGGAATGTATCTAACTGATCTGGCATTTATTGAAGAAGGAACACCAAATTTTACTGAGGAAGGCCTTGTCAATTTTTCAAAAATGAGAATGGTAAGTGACTAACTTAAAAAAAATTTCTTGTGTGACTTCCTAGTGCATTAAAAAAGTACTTTTACTAACACAGAATTTCTGAGTAGAGTTCAAAATGCACTAAATAAAAGTTGAAAATAGTGAAAACACCATTAGTATTCGGTTTCTGAGATGATAGAAACCTGAGCATCTTCAAGCTGGTTTCATTAGCTGAAAGAGTTGTAAAGAATTAGACAGTGACACTCAAACTAGTGGTCTGTTTTTTATTCATTTCAGAGATGTCCAACTCCCTATGACCCCATTTAGGGTATTCTTGGCAAAGATACTGGAATGATTTACAATTTCCTTCTCCAATTCATTTTGCAGATAGGGAAACTGAAGCAATCTGGGTAAATGATTGACTTAGAGTCCCACAATTAATAAATATCTGGAGCCAGATTTCAATTCAGAAAAATGAGCCTTATGGACTCCACGCCCAGAACTCTGTGCACTATATTGTCACCTAGTGCCCAAGCTAGTAGTTTATGGGAATGAAAACCCCAATATTAGCTGTCCTCTGGACATATGTGCCTTCACATATAGATGGCATTGGAGCTTAGTGTAAATATTGACAGCAGTGGTTCATCTGGAAGAACAGAGAGGGAAAGTGTAGCCTTCTAGCTTCCCTCTGTGTATAATGTATGTACATATATGTTCACATGTGTATTTGTACATATATGTCTGTGTGTAATATGCTCACACATATACATTCACAGGCTCATTTATCTTATTGACTTTGACAGATTTCAAAGATTCTTTGTTTAAGCTCCCATCTTTCCTTTGCCTTTTCTGTTACCCAGTATTCTCTTAGATCTTTCAAACCCCAAGTTAGAAATATAAACAGATACACTGCTTTTTAAATGGAAAGGGGGGAAGAAAAAGAAGAAGATAGAAATGAAAACAAGGAATATATAAAGATATACTCAGAGTCTGTTGTTTTTCAGCTTCCTTTCCCATCTAGAGCTTGGGCTGTATATCTGTGCTAGCTACTCCCCTGAGACAGATGCCATGCAATGGTGCTGAAGGTGTATAGATCAGTAAAGAAGAAAATAGGGGCCATAGACAGAAAAAGAACTATAAGACCATCATCTTGGTAGATGGAATAACTGTCTGCTCTAGAAAAGCAGCCACAAACAAAGGATTTCCCCCCCGCAGAATTTGTAGAGAGTAAAATTTAAAGTTCCTTTATTTTTATTTCCTTGCTAGATCTCACACATTATCAGGGAGATACGCCAATTCCAGCAGACTTCCTACAGGATAGATCACCAGCCAAAGGTAATATGGTACTGCTCAATAGAGAAACTGTGCTTGAAACTAGACCCCAGCTCCAGAAGATTTGGACTGACCTGTATGCTTCATTGGGCCTTCTTCCATAAGATAGTGACAGATCCCAGGAGATATTCTGTGAGGTGACAAAAAGGTTGCATTCCTCATGGTAAATACCACAGGCTTCTGTATATTGGATGCCACCTTGTACCTATATCAATAAAGGTACAAAGGTGTTCTCAAACACCTGAAGTTGAAATGTCATCATATTTAGCCTACACATGAATTTTATATATTTGCCTCAAAGTCTATCCATCCTAGCAAAGTATTTATCCTTTTATTATCTTTTATATTATATAGAAATTTAACTATTTTAGAAATATTTCATGTCACACCTTGGCTGTGTGACATTTAAAAAGTTGTAGAGATATAGTTTTTGGATAATTAATCATCTGATTAATCATGCTGGTATATAATTTATAAAAGGATCGGTAGTACTCTCAAATGCCAAAAACCCTTCATGGAACCCACTCAGCATTTATATCCCATTAGGGTAGAAATCAACTCTGATTGGTATTTGAGTTTCAGATTCTAATCACTCAGTCTTGATCAAAAAGACTTATCTATACCCATATTACCCTGTCTAGGGTAATGTAGACTGGTGGTTCTCAAACTTTTGTACTCAGTATGCCTTTATGCTATTAAAAATTATTTATGATCTGTCCAAAAAGGTTTTGTTTATGTGAGTTATATTTATAGATATTTACTGTATTAGAAATAAAAAGTAATTTTGAATTTGTAGACCTCTGAAAGGGTTTCAGAGACCCCCACTATTCTTTGCACTACATTTTGAGAACCAGTGATCTAGACAAGAGGGGAAATCCACTTTTACCCAGACCTGAGTAAAACATAATGGACTGGAATTTATCAATTCACCTAAATTAATATTTCTTTACCTATTGAACAGATCTGAATTTTCCCTCTCATCAGCCATATACTTCCAAGGCTACTTGAATAATGTACAGGGACTGATTTCTAAATGAGAAAATAGAAAAGGGGAAAAATCCTTGGTGCTAATGCAGAAGAAAAATAATCTTTTGTTCTTAGTTGATGGCTGGTTAGCTTCCAGATTTTGGCCAAAAGGAATAAAGTGCAAATTAAAGGATTTTTATTGGGAAAACTCAAATATTGACAGACAAAATCTCCAGGGGCTTACATTTTAATGAAGACAGAACATAAAAAAAGAATAAGGAAATGGAGGGAGGAAAAGGAGCATAATTGCCAAGGGTTAAGGGGCTGCTAAGGTCAAGTTCAGAAAATAAGTAAATTCTGACAAAGTTCTAGACTTCAGAATAAGATTTGGTTTCTCCAAGTAGTTGAGTAAATGCATTCTGGGTTTCTCACTACAGGTCACTCAGTACTTGCTGGACAAAACTCTCATCATAGATGAGGATACACTATATGAGCTGTCACTAAAGATTGAACCTCGACTCCCTGCTTGAAGAGCCAGCTTTGCCCCTGAATCTACAGAAGAGCATCCATGTGAAGAGACCAAACTGTGCCTGCCATGCCTGCACAATGGGTGGGGAAGGGATGAGATTTCAAGCTCCATTCTCCTCTGACACAAACTGAGGCTCCCAGAAATTCTGTCTCAAGCCAGGAGAACAGAGCTGTTTAGGGTGCGAGCCAATGCTTCAGACTTGGGCAGGAAGTTGGCAAAGTTCTTACTTTCAAAGCTAGAACAGAATTTGCCTTTTAAAAGAAGGCCTGAATAGAGAAAAAAAGGCCTTCGTCACACTGAGTGGCGGGTGCTAATTTCATGGAGGTAATGGAGGTAAATCTGACTGCTGTGTTCCATTAAGAACATGTAAACAGAGAGAGAGAAAGAGAAAGAGATGTTTCTCTGGCATGTCATTTAACGGGGAACATCTACTAACCCAACCTTAGAATATGTATGTTTTCATTACATTCACTTTCAAATCAGTAAGAACTTCACAGAAAAATGTAGTCACCTTAAGTGGGAGCTGCCCAGCCCCTAAACTGTTTCCGTTTTATAGCATGTGCACTGTTTCAAATGTATGGATCAATATTTATATTTAAATAATCTAATGTTCTGAATTCATCTTTTCAGTCTTTGGGCAGCTGTACAGGAAGACAAAGGTAGGGCTGAGGAGCACAGGGGACAAAAGATGAAATAAACTTGACTTTATAGATATTGTCCTTAGACCCACAGAATTGCTTCTAGTACAAGTAGGAAGCCCAGTGCATTTCTTGGGATCCACTCTCTGTTAGAGTGGCAGGTTCCAGATTGCTAAAAAGCAAGGGACTGTCCCGAGTCTCAGTCATCTGCTTGATTTCTCCAGGATCAGGTGCTCTGCCTGCTGGCTGATTCTATTGTCAGCTCAGACACCTGTTCTTGACTCTGTTATCCTGAGATCTCTTTCTTTCCATTTTTCCTCTCATAACCCCATTGGGGGAGCTGCTAATCAAGCCTGAAAGGCAATAAGTTCCTACAATGAAGACTGCAGGAATGGTGTGTTAAAACTTTTAAAAGCAAGTATTTGCTTTAAAAAGCATTGTCTCTGCTCAATATTCACTCTGCTTGTTTTCTGTATTCCTATCCTAGTAATGTGGTATTTTGTTCTGGTAAGGATGCTTTTTGTTTTTAAAGGCAATTGAATCCCAGATTATGAACATCGATGACCAGAAAAGTATACTTGAATAATATTTTAAAAGCCTGTGCTACCACAGATGAAATCCCCTGCAACATTTCTAGTCTTCCAGGGAAAACAGGCCCCACCTGGCATCCCTGTTGCCCATAGGAAAACTGATAGAGGTTATAGTTAAGTTTCCTTTTCCCCAAATTATCAGCTAGTGAAGAAATAGGGCTTTGTTATTATTTTTCTCCCTTCTTTCTTAGGAAGACAGCTGTTGAATTTAATTCCAAAGGAAAGGAAAAGAAAGAGAAAAAAGATATTGTTACACTAGCCCTTTGCATCTGACAGTATCTCTAAAAGTCATGAAGCTTATTAATGCTGACAATGAAGAATTGATCTTTCGGGCTTGACTTTTTCCTCTTTATTTGCACTTTAATTATGTTGCTAGAGCTAATATCTGTCCAATAAATTCCACTCATAGTCTCTTAAGACCTGTGGAAGGGCTAACATTGAAGGTGCATCTTTTGTGGCAGTGAATATCATCATGTTTTCTGTACCTCAAGGGGGCCATCTCTGTAAATAACTGCATAACAAAATATGAAATAAGTACTAGCAACTTTACTTAAAATCTTTGAAGACCTTTCCAGAAGCATCTTCAGTAGTTCTGAATTAACTAGCACGATAACATTATACCTGAGAAGGGTCATTTAGAGATGTTATTTTTTTCTTTTAAGAAAAAAAAATGCTTGTTCTTTATAGTATGAAATAAGAGGCTAATGCATCCTGATGCATGATAAGAAGCATGGGTTCTTTGGATCACAATAATATGCAACTGTATAGTTCATTTATCAATTGTGCATAATGCAGAACTTGAAATTAATAACTGTCAACTGTATAGTACCACAAATTCTGCAGTGGAGAAAGAAAAAAAAGTAAATTGTCCTTTTTTTGACTAGAAGCCTACTCTTGCTACTTGTGAATGAGAAAGAGAGAGAGAGAGAGAGAATAAGAATTGAATAAATGTAAAATGAGATAATCATCTAGTTACTGGCTAAATAATGGAATAAGAGAATAGGCTGTAAGCTGTCAGTTCTACCCTGGAGTGTCAGAGAGCCTTCAGCAGTGAAGAAAGGACTGACTGTGCATCCAACACATTTTTCTCCTTTTTTCACATATCCATCTGAATTGCAAATTTGGACACATTTTATTTATGTCTATACACACTCTTTCTAACCACATTAAATAAATATTATTAGAGAAAAAAAAGGAACCAGGAATTTTTTAAGTGGCAGTCCTCCTCTTCCCACTCTACCAAAGCAGGTGGAAAGAATGCAGTGATTGAATAGCTACTTTCAAAAAGCTTTCTTTATAGTTTCTACTGAATCTGCACAGTCCAGGTGGGTACCATTGCTGACCACATCCCCCCTGCATGTTTGGTTTACATCCACTACCTCAGGGGTTCTTAACCCTGTCCTGAGTCTCCTTATGACAGACTGGTGAAGCCCTTGCAGAATTATGTCTTTAAATGTATAAAATACAAAGGAAAATAATTATATTGAAATAGCTATAAAATTTTATTTCTAAAGTTCTTATATAGTAAATCAGGAATTCCTGTTCCAGTAAAATGCACAAGAACTGTATAAGGTCATAAATGGGACAACATCATACTTGTACACTTAGTTATATGCCTCTTGCTATTTGCCCCACACCCAAATAAGAAAGTTATTGTAAGTGATCTAAGAAAAAAAAATATGTCCTCAGTTAAGTTCCTGAAGATTTTCTTTTCCATTTTTAAGTCAACTGAAAGAGGAGACACGTATAAAGAAGTTTTAGAATGGCTTCATTATATTACCAAATGAGGACCATCTTGTTGTGTCCTTGGTACATGTGAAACTTTGAAGGCCACGAGAATATTAACCCTTATCTCCCCTAAACCCTTCTTGTTCATTTGTTGTTGGTATTCCCATCAGGTTGTGGGACCACTTTTTGGCTTTTGATTATATGGGATTGTTTAATAAAAATGTAAAAATATTTTTTATCCAAAATACATGCTCATGTAGGGAAAATATGTACTACATTGACAGAAATCAAACTCTATTCTCATGATTCCACTTAAGTACCCAGAATTTCCCTGAAACAATCTTGGGGCCTTTAGGAGATACCTTAGGATATGAAATAAGACATCCAGTTTCTCTACAGAACCAAATCTCTTGCTAGAGCAGATATGTTCATTGACATAATAAGGCATGAAGTAGAGCATTCCCTTAGTATTTCACTGAAATAATTCAGTGTGGGTATTCAGAATTGCTGGAGGACAATTTTATTCAGTCGCCATCCAACAAAACATCCAGTTGTTACTTGGTGAATTTCTGTAAAACATAAAGTTATTATTAAATGAAAACTAAACCCCTCTATTTTGAATAATTTGAAACAGACAAAATATTCTTCAGTTTTGATTATGTATAATGACAATCTTTTCACATAAAGCTGTCACTAGATTATGTAAGACAAAATCTTGGTTGGATAAGATTTTAGAAATGTTCAAAATTCTAAGAAGTAATTTCTTCAGCTTTGTGTACATATTACAAACAAAACTTCTCTGATTACAAAGTATATATATATATATATGTACATACATATAATATGCATACCTATATGTATGTACATATATAACTAACCTCAGTAACATAATCATTTTTGCAACACTATCAAAATGGGTTACTAGGATGGAGATCTGTTATAATCAAGCAGAAAAGCCCTGGCTAATGTCTATAACAATTAGCAAAAGTCATGAATTATTCTTCTGTTTAGCCTTAAAGAGGAAAACTATTCATTAGTTATGTAATAGTTGTTTTGATGGAAAACATTAGCATTATTCAGTGTTAAATTATTCAGTGTTAAAATAGGTTTTTTTTTTAAAAAGGATAGAAATTTGTTATAGCTAAAGAGAAAAATCCTGGCTGATACTCATAACTGGGAAGAACAATTAGCAAAGTCATGAATTATCCTTCCATCTAGATTCAAATAAGAAGACAAATTGCTAAAATGACAGTTTATGCTATGATTGTGAATATTAGCATATGAACACATTGGGTGAACTCGTATCCTGGTATGAAATAAAACATTAATTAAAACATTTTTCAATTCAAAAATCAAAGTTTCATTTATTAAAGGTCACTAAAGGTCTCAACCAAAGCAGAGTGGAATTGAACAAGAAATCAATTGTTTTTTTTTTCTAAGAATATAAGCAGATGGATCAGTTATGAATGTTATTTGTCCTTTCTGTCATCATGTAGTATGACATAGCTGTTCACTTTCAAAGCAGGAATTTGTCCTATTTGATCCTCTCAAGGAAAAATTAATTATATTGAACTTTTATGTGCACCATTTGCATTTTAACATTATATCACCTTGGTCACTTTTGCAACATATTTGAATGTGTAGTTCTTTAGATGAAAAAAAAAGTCTGTTTCTTGGAAAGCACACTATTAATATCCAGTCGTATTATGTCTCTGCTGACATCTGATATGTACTGAGACATAAAGTTAAGGTATTTGATATGTACTTTGACAGAAGGATTTTGCTTCATATACCAAGACTTATTGACTTGCGGGTACAGACTGTGCCTATATGCAAATTAAATATCTTTTCGCAAAATATAAGCCTTCTCATTTGTGTATTCATTTCTTTTCCCCCTTTTCATCCTCTCAAATTCCTACATCCTTTAAAACTAAATGCCTCCAAGACACCTTCTAATTCTTCTCACAACTGGCAATGATCTTTGCCCTCTAATTTCAGAGAACACTTGGTTTTGCACTTTTTAAGTGCACTCATCACACAATAATGTAAACTATAATTATGTTTGTATTTCATCCCCCCTGTCAAAACTATAAACCCTTTGAGGGCAGGAACTATATCCTTTCCAAACTTTGTATATCCCCTGACATCTAACATGGTACACTCAATCTCTCTCTCTCTCTCTCTCTCTCTCTCTCTCTCTCTCTCTCTCTCT
>JAJPUD010001880.1:59849-71852 GCA_023553655.1 Myrmecobius fasciatus
ACCTGAAATTACCAAATATTTCAGGAGGGAAAAACAAAACAAAACATAAGGCCTTGAACAGCAATAATTAAATTAACAGAAATAGCAGCAACAGAAGGAGATATGATCTCTAGATCTAGCAGATTAGTTCCTCAGGCACCTATGAATGCATATTGAAACAAAGAACAATGATGAGAGAGAGAACCCTAAGGGAACACAGAACTTTCAAAATATTCTTTTTCTTTCCTGAGTGATTTGGAAGAGAACAGTGAATTATAAGAGCAGAAATTAGGTCCTGCACAGCAAAATTAACAAACAGAAAAGAAACACTAGAATGGATGAATCAAACAAAATGTCTCCCAGAACATAACAGCACAAACAACTTTAATATCTAAAACTTCTCAATGTAGAAAATGCAATTTCAATGGAAAGTAATTATCAAAACTATCTGCTACTGACTAAGAAGTAGAAAGGTAAATCAGTGGAACAGAATATACATACAATTTAGAGTGGCAAATAAATTTGGTAACCTTGTATTTGACAAGTATAAAAACTTAAAATTTTGGAATAAAAAATGTATTATTTGATAATAAAAAAGTTTGGGAAAAATGGAAAGCAGTATGGGCATAGACCAATATCTTACATTGTTTACCAAGATAAGATCAAAATGTATAGATAACCTAGATATAAAGAGAAATATTACAAAAAAATTTGAAGAATGTGAAATATATTGCTTATCAAACTTATGGATAAGCAAACAATTTATGAATAAACAAGTGATATAAATCAGAAGAAGGTATAAAACGGATAATTTCAATTCCAAAAAATTAAAAGTTTTTATACAAATAAAACAAATTTAACCAAATCAGAAAGAAAGAAGAAAATTGGGGGAAAATTGGGGGAGACAGTTTCTCAGATAAAGATCTTATACCTGAAATATATTTAAAAAAAACTTTGTAAAATCTATAAGAGTATGAGTCATTCCCAAAGGATATAAATGGACAGTTTTTAGATTAAAAAAAATCAAAACAATTTATATTTGCATGAAAAATGTTTTAAAGCATTCTTGACTAGAGAAATGCAAATTGAAACAACTTTGAGATATCATTTTAAACCTACTATATTGACTAAAATGATTGGAAGGGGTAAGCAATAAATATTGGAGGGGATGTGGAAAAATTGGGACACATTCCTTGTGGGTGCAGTTGTGAATTGATCCAGCCATTTTGGAGAACAATCTGGAATTATGCTCAAAGAGTTATTAAACTAACTATATCCCATGACCCAGCAATACCTCTACTAGGTCTATTTGCAAAGATGATAATGGAAAAAGGAAAAGATTTATATGTTCTAAAAATTTTATAGCAGCTCTCTTTGTGGTGGCAAAGAACTAGATGTTACAGGGATGCCTATCAACTGGGGAATGGCTGAAACAAATTGTGGTATATGATTGTGATGGAATACTATTGTGTTATTGGAAATGGTGAGCTTGATGATTTTAGAAAAACATGGATATTCATTAAATAATGAAGAGCAAAATGAGCAGAACCAAGTGAATGTTGTATATAGTAACCACAATATTATTTTAAGAACAACTTTGAACAAATAAGTCATTTTAACTGTTATAAATGTCCAAATTAAGGACAAAGAAGCCATGCATGAAGACACTATCTGCATCCAGAGAAAGAACTGGTAAATAAAAGTATGAATAGAAAGATTTTTGCATATATATATATATATATATATATATATATATATATACATATTTGTGCCTAATGGTAGCCATTTCCAGAGTAGAGTTGATAGGAAGAGAGAAAGAAAAAAAAGAAATTTAATATAATTAATTTAAAAGGAATAACAAATAGTACAAAATAAATTTGCAGTTTCATGTACAATCATTTTTATTATAATGTGTTATATAAATGCTCATTTTATTCTATAAATTAAAGATAAATTAAAAACTTTTTTAAAAATAAAAGAAATTCACAATTTCCATTTAAAAAATCCCAAGGCTACAAAGACATGTGGTTAAATTTAATAATTTAAGAAATAACAAAATCTCAAACTATCTTGCAAAGCTGAGCTTAATTATACAGGGCAAAAGATTGATGTTTAATAGTAGAGAAGAATTTGAAGCATTTTTAGGAAAAAAAAGCCAGAAATGAAGAAATTATTTGCTTCTCAAACACACCAAACAGCAGGATTACAAGAAGTGTGAATAAAATGCAGTAGGAAGGATGGTAACTGAGTGACATAGAATAACAAGAGACTTCATACTAAATATATATATATATACACACATATATGTAAGGATCTTTATATATATAAGGAGGCAAAGGTGATGGCAGAAATCTAAAGTGAAAAGAACAGAGAAATTATAGGCAGAACTTGGTTACAATTCATATACAAATGAATCAATGCTTTTATTTGGTAGAACTATATTACAATAGGTACATGAAAGGGGGAAGGAGGGGAAAAATACAGAGAGGAAGATATGATGCATTGGGGTCAAATTAAGGGTTAGCAACAAAGGAAAGATGATCTTTATGAATGAATCAATACTTTTTTGGTAGGATGAGATTTCTGAGGCAAGCATGAGGGAAAAATAGGTAAAGGAGAAGATATAAATTAGTAAAGGGCTGCATAATCAAGATGCTACCATGAAACAGTGTTCTCTCTGAGAACTGCAATAATTGGCATTGTTCTAGGAGGGAGGCAAATGGAAAAGGGGAAGTCATGGGTCAGTGGCAGAATGCACCTAAAAGCAAGAGCCTAGAATGGGAGCTTTTACTGCATAAAGAATACAGAGGAAAGAAAGACATTAGATAATTATAGTGGTCATGAATCAAAATGAAAGTCTAAAGTCAATGACAAGAGAAGATGAATAATGAAAAGAGAGAAATATTTTAAGTGCAAAAATGAGACTTTTAAAAAGTAATGAATAGCTGCATTGGAGGAGAATAAGGAGGAAATCTACTTGACTGAGAGGAGAAAAGATGGGCAAGAAATATGTAACTAAATAAAAACCAGAGAGAAAAAGAAAGCAGTAAACCAAACCCAAAGGGAAAGGGGATAACAAACAAGAAGGGAACAAGCCAAAGGGGAAAATAACCAGTGAGAATGAGGCTACCTGAAAAAAAATTAAAGTGTGAGAACTGGATAAGGGCTTAATCTCCACAGTTAAGAGAAAGCAGAAAAATGAAATTTAAATCAGAGAAAGGAAACTGAAACTTAAGAAATGAAACCCAAGGGTTAAAAAAACTTATGGAGGGAAGCCATAAATAAGAATAAGAAATATGTTATAAGATGTAATCACAATCACTGGGAACTAAATGGAATGATGTAATTAGGGGGTGGAAACTCATGTGGAGGAATTAGATTCTCCAGAAAAGGTATAACTTTTGTAGTACCTAGCCAATAGGGAGTCAGGGAAAAGACTGCACTATATCCAGATAAAATGAACACTAAGGGGATATATAATCAGGGATGAGGATTCACATTCATGTGGAGGGATTAGGTGCTCTGGATAAACTGTAACCTCTGAAGCACCTAGTCAATGGGGAAGTGGGGGAGGGATTTGTGTTTTAGGTAACAGTATAAAAAGGCACATCTATTAATTCCAAGTGTGCCTATTCTAAAGGACCCCTGCTGCTACTGTTATATAATAAAATGAACTTTTAACTTTATCCCTCCCAAGTCCAAGTGAGTTATTTCTCATATAAAGTAACTGAAAGAACATATTACTGTGTTTATAGCAGAAGTGTAAAAAATCATAATTTGAAAAAATATTAGAGACAGATGGACAAAAATATAAATCTAACTTCAAGTATGAATGGATTAAACAATCCAAGAAAATGAAAAGGAACAACAGATTGGAGGAGAAAACAAAATTCTACATTCTGTTGTTTACATAAAACACATTAAAAGAAGGCATACATAAAATAAAACTGAGAGGATGAGGGACCTTTTTACTACATATCAAATGAATCCAAAAAAGTAGAAGTCCCATCATGTTATTAGAAAAAGCAAAAATAAATATTAAAAAAGTGATAAATAAGGAAACTATACTATATTGAAATTAATCAAAGACAACAAAACAATATCAATAATAAACTTATATGCTCCAAATTCCTTACCATCCAAATTCATATAGGAAACACATGAACTTGAAGAAGACATAAACAGTAATATAATAGAGAAAGGAGACTTCATATCCTTCTATCAGTTTTGGATAAGTCTAACAGAAAGATAAGCAAGAAGGAAAATAGACATTTTCTCAATTTTATGGTGTCTTCTAAATGGGATGGCAAAAAATATATATTTATAACACATGGAACTTTTACAGAAATTGACCATGTACTATGTCACAGATGTATTGGAAAAACTGTAAATAGGCAGAAATAGATCATACATCCTTTATATACTATAGCACAATAAAAATAGAGATTATTACACAGATAAAAGACACAGATACCACAGAATGTGATAAGAGCAACAGCAACAAAATCTTAAAAAATGAATGAGTCAAAAAGCAGATCTGAGAAACAATTATTATATCAAAGAAAATTATAACAATGAAGCAAAATATGAAAATTTATGAGTCCCAGATAAAGCAGTCCTTGGTGAGGAGTAGGTGGGGGATACAAAAGGTGGTGTTGAGGCCTGAATTGCAATTATATTCATATAAATATACATTAATGAAATAGAAAAAGACTAATGAAGGGAATATATGTTTTTAAAAATTTAAAAACCAAATCTAAAATAAACACATAAAAGAAATATTAAAATTAGAAGGGAAATAGTTCATTGGAAACAAAAAATCCAATAGAAATGATAAATAAAGCTAAAAGCTGTTTCTTCATAAAAAAGTAATATACTCTTAGCAAATTTGATTTTTTAAAAGGAGAGAACAGAAAATCAAATAAATAAAATACCAAGTGGGCAAGGTGAAATCTCAGCAAAATCAGAACAAAAGAATTATCAAAACATATTATGAATATTAGAGGAGGAATTTATGTTTGTATGCTAACAAAAATAAAGTCACTGAAGAAATATAAAGGAATACTTTCAAAAATATAAAATATCCAAAGTATCAAAAGACCAGATAGAGATCTTAAACAAATCTCCAAAAAGGAAATAGATCCAGCTGTAAAGGAACTATCAAAGAAAAAACTCTTCTTTCTGATAGATTCACAGAATGGTATAAAAAAAACAGAAAAAAAAAAACAATCTGCTCCTTTCACTGTCAAGATGGCAGAGAAAAAAAGGAACTCTCTGAAGTCTTCCTAACTTTCCCTCCAAAAAACTAGGAAACCACTTCAGAACTAACTTAGGAGCAGAAAGCAGTTTAAGAGCCCAGCAGGAAAGGTCTGTCTCACTGGAACTCAAAGGACAATGTGGTAAGTGCAGCAGCAGCAGCCAGTTACTCACAGCAGGGAGTGTGCAGCAAGGCTCCAAGCATGGGTCAATCCTCCAGTGAGATCTTGTCCTCCTGCAAGCTAGTAGTCCCTTCTACATTATAGCAAGGCCCTACTATACGGACCTCACCCCCCAGAGCAAGCCACTAGCAAGGCCTTTCCCCTGCTGACCAGTAAATAGTGAAGTCCCTCCCTGGAGCTGGACAACAGTAAGACCTCCACCCTAGACCTACTAGCAGAGATTCTTTTTCCATAGCAACCTAGAAGAAGACTGCCATTCCTAGGGAGTTATCATCAACTCCTCCAGGACCATCCACCAGAAAGACTTTTGTTACCATAGCAACCCAGTTGTAAGGTCCTACCTTTGGAGCAACCAGGAGATAAACCTTACACCCAGGAGAAGCCAAACAAGGAGACTCTAAACCCTACCCCCCTACCTCTGTCCTAGCACAAGCCAGAAGGAAAACCATTTTACATTTGCAAGCAAAGAAATTACAGCGATATATCACAAGGAGCATACCTATTCATATTTTTAAAAATTAGGGATCATAGAAATAAATGGATGTAGGAATAAATAGGAATAAATTTTTGTCTTAAAATAAGTAATATTTATCTAAAACCATCAGCAAGCATGATCTGTAATGGAAATGAGCTAGAAGCATTCCCAATACAATCAATGGTAAGGCAAGGATACCCATTACCTCCTCTATTACTTAATTTTGTACTGGAAATGTTAGATATAGCAATAAAAAGAATCTAGAATTAGAACAGGCAAAGCAGAAACAAAATTATTACATTTTGCAGGTGATATGATGGTGTACTTAAAAATCCTAGAGAATCAACTAAAAACTACTTGAAATTATCAACAACTTCAGTCAAGTTAAAAGGTACAAAAATAAACCCATATAAATCATCAGTTTTTCTATATATTACCAGCAGCAAGAAATAGAAAGACAAATTCCATTTAAAATAACTATATGCAATATAAAATACTTGGATGTCTAATTACTAAGAAAAACCCAGGAACAATATGATGACAAATATAAAGCACTTTTCACATAAATAAAGTCAGATAAACAATTGGAAAGATATTACTTGTTCATAAATAGGCCAAGCCAATGTTATAGAAATAACAATTATTTCTAAATTAATCTATTTATTCACTGCCACAAAAATCAAACTGTCAAAAATTATCTTATAGAACTAGAAAAATAATTATAAAATTCACCTGGAAGAACAAAAGCTCAAGGTTATCAAAGGAAACAATGAAAAAAATCTACAAGAAGGTGATCTAGCTGTATGAAATCTCAAACTCTATTATAAAGTAGAAACTATCAAAACAATCTGCTACTAGGTAAGAAACAGAATGGCAAATCAGTGGAATAGATTAGCTATAAATTGCATTATGATAATTAACCATAGAATACTAAATGTAATATATGATAAATCCAAAGATCTCAGCTTTTGGAACAAAAAGTCATTATTTACAAAAAAGCTGCTGGGAAAACGGGAGAACAGTATGGCAGAAACTAAGTATAGACCAACATCTCACACTGTATACTAAAATGGGTACGTGATTTTCACAAAAAGGTTGATACTATAAACATAATAAGAGAGCAGAAAGTAGTTTATCTATTCAGTTTATGGATAATGGAAAAATTAAAGACCAAACAAGATATAGAGAGTATTACAAAATGCAAAATAGATCATTTTGATTATATAAAATTAAAACTTTTTTGTATAAACAAAACCAATGCAAAAATTGTAAGGAAAGCAGAATATTGGGAGAATTTTTTTGTAATAAGTATTTCTAATAAGCACCTTATTTCTCAAGTATATAAAAATGGAGCTAAAATTATAAAAATATAGGTCACTCCCCAATTGACAAATGCTCAAAGGATATAAATAGGCAATTTTCAGACAAAGAAATCAAGTCTACTTATAGTCATATGAAAAAATGTTCTAAATTATTATTGATCAGAAAAATGTAAATTAAAACAATTCTGATATACTACCTCATAGCTAGAAGAGTGACTAAAATGACAAAAAAAAGGAAAATGTTAGATAATAGAGGATATGTGGGGAAAGTAGGACTCTATTGGTAGAGCTGTGAACTGATTCAACCATTCTGGAGAGCAATTTGTAACTATACCCAAAGGGCTATAAAACTGTACATACCTTTTGACCCATCAATATCACTATTAGATCTTTATCTCAAGACAAAAAGGATTTATTTGCACAGAAATATTTATAGCATCAATTGGGGAATGGGTGAACAAGCTATGGTATATAACTGTAATGGAATATTATTATGCTATGAGAAATGGCAATTAGGATGATTTCAGTAAAACCTGGAAAGACATGCATAAGCTGATACATTGAAGTGAACAAAACCAGGAGAACACTGCACATTGTAACAGCTATATTGTTGGATAAAGAACTGTGAATGACTTAGCCCTTCTCAGCAACACAATGATCCAAAATAACCCCAAAAGATTAATGATGAAGCATACTATCTGTCTCCAGAAAAAGGATTGATGTTGGCTGAAGCATGCTATTTATTGCTTTCTTTCTTTCATTTTTTTCTTTTATTTAAGTTTTATTATACTAAATGACCAATATGGAAATGTTTTACATAATTGTACATGTATAACTGATATCTGATTGCTTACCATCTCAAGAAGGGAGGAGACAGGGGAAAGGAAGGAGAGAAATGATAGGATTTGGAACTTAAAACTTTAAACAAAAATGTTTTAAAAAATTGAAAATATAATCTCCATAATTAAAAATTATTCTCAAAAATGAAAAAGAAAGTACCTTTTATGAGACAAATACAGCCCTATTATCTAAAACATGGAAAGATAAACCACAGGAAAAAGTCAAACCATAGAACAATATCATTAATGAACATTGATTCAAACATTTTAAACAAAGTCCTATCAAAGATGCTTCATTGATTTATCCAAGAAATTATTCATTATGATCAAATATGATTTATACCAGAGATGTAATAATGGTTCAACCTTATGAAAATAATCAATATAATTATATTAAAAACCAAAATATCCCAAACCATATGATTATCTCAATTGATCAGAAAAAGCCTTTGATGAAGTATAACACTTTAATACTAAAAAATTAAATGAGAAAAATACTAGAAAGATTTTTTAATAAGATAAAAAGAATTTATATAAAACTTAAAAAAAATCATGATTTTCACAAAAATTGTGATACCAAAGCACATTAAGAGAACATGGCATACACTAGAACCTTTTCCAATAGAAAATGAAAGCAAAGAAAGGATGCCCACTCTCCCCACTATTATTTGATATAATTTGTAAACATTAGCAAGAACGTTAAGGCAAGAAAAAGGAATTAAAGAATAAAGATAGGTAAAGAGGAAATAATACTATCCTTGTTTGCTTGTGATATAATGGTTTTTTTTTTAGAAAATCCTAGGGAATCAATAAAGATACTAAGGGGAAAAGTTAAAGCTTCAACAAAGTTGCAGGATGCAAAATAAATTCTCAAAAATAATAGCATCTCTATATAACAAAACATAAGAAGCAGTAATATAAAGGAAAATCCCATTCCAATAACTACAAATGCATAAAATATCTGAGGATCAATCTTCCAAAGCACACAGAAGAGTTGTGTACATACAATAAAGAAATAAAGAAAAATCTAAATAACTGGAGGAATATTCTGTGCTTACATTTAGGCCATGGCAATATAATAAAAATAATACCACAAAAATTAATTTATACCTTAAATGCCACTAAACAAATTACCCAGGTGATAGTTTACTTGATAAAATTTTAAAAATTGAGTCAGTTCTCTATATATTTTAGAAATGAGACCTTTATCAGAAACACTGGTTGTAAAAATTGTTTCCCAGTTTTCTGCTTCCCTTCTAATTTTGACTGCATTTGTTTTGTTTGTGTAAAACCTTTTTGATTTAAAGTAATCAAAATTATCCATTTTTCATTTTGTGATATTTAGTCACAAGTTCTTCCCTTCCCCACAAATCTTACAGGCAAACTATTTCTTGCTGGGAGATGCATTCTTAAAAAAAGATTACCTGAAACTGAAAAATATCTGAAAGTCATCAATGCATCTAGGATAAGAAAGGAAACAATCAAATGAGAAAAAAATCTTTGTATTAAATCTCTCTGATAAGGGTTTGGCATTTTACACATGTGTGTATATACATACATGTACATGTATATATATATATGTATGTATGTATATGTGTGTGTGTATAAACAAGGGTTTTGGGGGTGCATACACAAATTAATCAATAAATGCATTTAATACTATTTGCAAACTTAATAACCATTTGCCAATAGATAAATGGTCAAAGGATATAAATAAACAGTTCCTAAAAAAAACAAAAAAAACAAAACAAAAAAAAGAGTACTAACAACTACAAGGGGGAAATGCTCCAAATCACTGATAATAGAAAAAATGCAAAATAAAACAACTCTGAAGTTTCACCTTACACTGTACAAGTTGGAAAAAAGGGCCCAAAATTCCAATAACCAATGTTGTAGGTGTTATGAAAAGAAAGGTACATTAATATATTATTTGTGGAGCTGTGTTTCCAAAATAATACTGCTATTTTGGAAAGCTATTTAAAATTATGCAAAAAATATTAGAATATTCACACTATTTGAACCAAGAAGTTGTTGTAGCAAAATAATGAAGATCAAACAGTACTAGAATGAAGAGAGATGAAAAGATAACTGTTAATCCTGGGGGGTAGCAATGTGGTTAGAGTATTGGCCCTGGAGTCAGGAGGACCTGAGTTTAAATATTGCTTCAGATACTAGATGTATGACTCTGAGCAAGTCATTTAACCCCAAATTGCCTCAAAATCCCTCAATTTATCAGTATCCAGTTTTTTGCAATTAATAGCAATTGCAAAGTTTCAAAAGGAAAAAAAAAAGATTTTCCAAAAGGACTTCCTGAATACCTAAAAGAAACAAATTAAGAAATAAATGAAATAAAACCTCTGAAAAAAAAAAGAATTAGAAAGAGATAGTAGTAAGCCTTACCAGAGAAATAGACTTTCTGAAAATGAAACAGACCAAATAGAAACCAATGACTACCTGAGACGAGACAGAGAGAAATTTTAGAAAAAAAATCAAAAGTTTTTCAATAGGATAAAATGATTATATAAGTATATGTACATATATGTACATATATATACATATATAAACATATATATACATATATACACATATAAAACATACACACACACACATATATATAATATGTATATAAACAAGTTTCCTAAAAATCAGGTCAGGAAGAATAGAACTCCCTGAAAACTGTGATTTTTTTTTTAATTTTCTATACTCTAATTCAACAAATCAAAAATGAAGATTATCCATATTTATAGAACCAGAGGGCAAAATGAAAGTAGAAAGAATGCTTGCTTATTGCCTGAAACGCCCAAATGAAAATTCCTAGAAAAGTCATAGCCAAAATCCAGTGTTCCTACACCACAGAAAAAATGCTGAAAGTATTCAAGAAAAAAAAGAGTTCAAGTACCAAAGAACTACAGCCAGAATTGCATAAACCTGGCAGCTTCTACTAAAAATCAGAGAAGAATTTTTTCTTTACTTAGCACCTTAGGGGGAATCAAAGCTATTCACAGCAGGTGACATTTCTATAATAAAGGAGAAAGGACTGAGTGCTATCTCATTCCCTGGTCTTTTGAGATCATATGGTTTTGAGAAACTTTTTCAGTTCTAAATGGAAGGAATAGAATCTCCTGTCTAGGAGCTCAAGTCTTTGGGATCCAGGAATCCAGATGAGGTATTGCATCTAGCTCAGCAGGTAAACCATGAGGACTTAAGGTAGTAGAGGAGAATGTTAACCTTGTAAAGCATTAAATTTGTATTTAGTGGGATCAATCCTATATAGAAACATAGGTAAACTATAAACCTAAACTTCCTTTCCTTCTCAAAGACTAAAGTGGTATAGGAGGAATTATACTCCCAATGTATTTGGGGAAATCTTTTAAAAGTTTGTTCTTGCTTTATCTTTGAAGTAAGTAACCTTTGTAAAAGCTAAAAACATAAAAAAATTAAAAGATATGTTGAAAAATGATATTCTAAAATGCAAAATATATAGGCAAACCAGCAACAATAACTTACAAAAATGAGTATAATCCTACAGGAAGTGCAGTAGGGGAGAGGAATGAACCTTAATGGGATCAAGGTCTTTTAATCGAACATTTTTAGTGAAAAGATTGGAATTGTGTAGGATCTTTGAAATATAAACTCAAGGGTCTCAAGAACCTAAAAAGATAAATTAACTCAGTATTTGGAAGAATTTGTATGATAATCTAATGAAACATTCCAATAAGGGAAGAAGAAACAAGTCTGCCTTTAGAAACAATGTCTTTAAAAGATAGTCAAGGATTTAATAAGAAAAAAAAAGGCCTAGGGTGGATTGATTCAATTCCAAGAGATTAAAGAGAAGGATGGGAAGATTACATTAATATAAAAGGAGGAATATGAGTGTATGAGGGGAGGAAGAAAGAGACAGACAGAGAGAGAGAGAGAGAGAGAGAGAGAGAGAGAGAGAGAGAGAGAGA